>JBCFYV010000020.1:0-184597 GCA_039000515.1 Timema cristinae
TCTAGTTTTTCCCCGTTTCGAGATAACACACAATTTTGAGCTCAGAGAAAGTGTAAATCCCCCCAGGTAGGCAGCCTGTAAGCTGGTTACTTCGCACGCAGTTTTTTTAACCATTTTTCCGGGAAAAGTGTGACTATGGATCCAAATTTGGAAAAAAAGGGGTTTGGTGTGTAATGAGGAGAGAGGGATTTTTCCCTTTTCTTAAAAAGCTCAGATGTGTTCTATTATCACATTAGAATTATGCTTACACTTTTTCACTTTTTGGGGGGATTTAATCATAATTCATGGGTATTGAAAGCAAATTAAGAAATACTAACCGTAGTTCGTAGTTTTAATTTTTGTTTAAAAGAGCAGATTCATAGCAAGTGTTAAAAAATAGGGCCCTAACGTCATCGCAAAATTTGGGGTGGCGTTAATACGGCGTTATCTTTAAAAACACGGGGTTTTTTCTTGAACTTTAAATTCAGCACCTACCTGGATAAGGGGTTTCCTCGGATTCAATGGTGTCTCTTACCCCAAAAAGCTTTGAAAACCCCCACGAAAAAGTCTAACGGTTAAAAGGTAAGGAGAGCGTGGTGGCTACGCAAAGTACGGTTTTTGCCTCCGGGGCAGGAATTAACACTTGTCTTTGAAATCAAACATGCATTTTTTATCTCGGAAAGGGGGGAAAAATAGAAGTTTCTCCAAGAACCTTTTTTTTTTTTTTTTTAATCCTTGTTTTGTTATTAAGTCAAAATTAGTAATAATTACTTGACACATTTATTGCAGAAAAAAGTGTTCACCCCCCTTTTTTACTCAGGGGGGGGGTTACGGTAACAGACATTTAGTTTTTATGTAAGGTTTAATAATAGTATCAAATTTTTCGTTGTAATACCTAATCAGTTTCATAAATTTCACAAAAATTCTTTTTACTCATGTTTGGGGTGTTACCCCCCTTAATATTAAGATGGACCGGGGTTGCTGATGTGAATTTTTTTTTTTTCACCAAGGAAACCCTTCAAAGTTTGAGCTTTTTTAGAAACATTTTGTATATATGTTGACAACAGAATGTTCTGAATCTGATTTTAAATGGTTACCATTTAATAATTATTCATACTTTCCCCGGAAAAAACATAAGGGAGAAATCTCCCCCCAATTAGATTTAGAGGTAAGCTTGATCGTTTAATTTGATTATAATTCAACTATTTTTAAAAATTCCCCTATAAAATAAAATACTTCCCTTTCTTAATTTAAACCCCTTTTTTAAAATTTTCCTTAAAATTTTCCATAATTTATTTTCCTTTTTACATTCTAACAATATTGTTTGCATTGGTTTGTCTCAGCCATGAGGCGAATCCCCAAAAACATGTCTCAATAAACTTCAACCAAAGAAGAAATTTAAGGAGGGAAATTTAAAACGAACATAGCAAGGAATGGTTTATGATGACACTTATTACCTAATTTCATTTTATCAAAAAAATATCATCTATCTTATATTTAATCATTTGATGTTTAATTTTATTTTGGACTACTTTTTTTGATTAGAAACAAAATGATCCTAAATAGGCTTAAATTTAACTTACAATTTATTTTTTTTTTTTACTGAACGAAATTTCACAAGTTTGTGAAATTTTTTTAACATTTTACAGTTACAAATTTTCATTAATATTTTTTTACAAAATTTAATTTAATTTTGAATAAGGCCTTTTTTTTTTAATAGGATTACTGTAATTATCTCTTTCTCAATTTTATATGTAGTGAGCTATATTCTCACAAGCCGTTCCTTAAAAAATTTCTAATCAATTTCTCCTTACAAAAGTTAATATGAATAAAAACAATATAGATATAATTAAACTTTGTATCAAATACTTTTAAATATTTAAATCTTAAAAGCTTTAAATTTTTATATATGTTTTTTATTAATTCTAAATATTCTTCTGATACGTTTAATGTCAACTTTTCCCCAACATTGCTTACGTACCATAAATAAATAAAATTAAAAAGTAATGGGAAAAAGGGAAGGCGGGTTTAACTTATCATGTTTCCCAAAATTTTTTTATAAGTAACGTCTTCCCATACTTCCCCCCTTTTTTAATAAAAAGTCCCACTTTTTTGTGAAAAAAAAAATTCTCGAATCCTCACTTATAATTGGTGCCACGCCAATATTTAATTATTAAAAAAAAAACCACTTTCCCTCATCAACTCCAAATAAAAACATAGTTTTTTAAACTCAACTTTAAATTTTAAATTTTCAATCAATTAAATAAGGCCTTATCTGATCGCGTCTTTTTTTGTTTGATATTTTGATGTCAAACCCCAAAAGGAATCCTGAACCCCCCTGGGGATATAACTTTTTTTACGAATTTTTGTTGGGGAAGATGTAGGGGTCGGAAGGGGGGGGCCCAAAAGGTTTCCCCCTTTTAAAAAAACTGTTTTTAAACTCTCTGAAATTTTTATGATTTTAATTAATAACCAAAGAGCAAAAAAACTTTAGGCCTGCCCTTTTGAGTTTTTAAAAAATTTTTTTTTTAGGAGGTGTGTGCAATTTTTAAAAAGGGGAAAAGCTCCACCCAACCCCAAATAGCTTTTCCCTAAAACAAAAAAAGATGGACAGGAAACATTTTTGATGCTAGTCCGGGGAAAGGGCTTGCAAATAAAACACATTTGAAAAATATCAGTTTTTAAGAAGAAGTGACTTTTTTTGGGAATTTTTTCAAATTATTCTAAAATACTGTATCGATTTTTTTTAAAGGGGTTATTTTTTTGTAATAAAGACGAAGTTTTCTTTCGAAAAAATAAAATTTTATTAAATTTTGATCACTGTTACGATTAAGAGGGAGGTATTATAAAAAGACAAATCAATATAAAAAAAAACATCCTTTTTTATCATGATCAAAACGCTCAAAAAAAAATTTTCGAACAGTAAACAGCTTAAAGAGACCCCTTTATTCACTGGCTCGCAATGACATAATGAAAAGGGTTAATACCTTAATTTCTTTTTTATTTATAAAAAGCTTTTGCTTAAAAAGGTCATCAAACCTCTTTTAAAAACTTACAGTTAAAACCATAAATGAAATTATTTTTTGGTCACTCTAACAAAATTTTGAGATAAATCTAAACATAAAAATTAATTAGTTTTAGAGACGTTATCTATTACAATATAGATTAATAAAACAAAGATGGCATACAAAAACAGAAGACCTACTTAAAATTATTATTAAAAAAAAATGTAATTGGTTTTTTAAATTCTCAAAATTTAAACTTTTGTCTTTCACCGATTACAAACTTTTTAAATTTTGACACTTGTATTAACTGTTGATGAACGAAAGTTTTTCCCAACACCCCTTGCATTATTTAGTAATTTTTGACCAATGGAATAGCGGGGAAAATATGTTTAAACCCCCCACAACTCTTGAATATGTGGTTTAAAGAATAATCCCCAATTTTTTTTTTTTCTAATTATGCACTTGTTTAAATAATAAATACATTTATATGGCCAAGGGGTTTGGTAGGAAAGATACCCCGCAATTCACCCCATATTCAGTGCTAAGCTTCTCTTGGGGTTTTAAGTAAAAACGCTAATAGCACCAATTTACAAAAAAAAAAGCATATTTTTTATTTTTAAATGGTCAAAGTTATAAGTTATAGTAGCAAATAATAATTTTTAAGGTTCAAGCAAATCAAAAGTTTTGGGTTAAAATTAATATTTTTTTAAAAATTTTTAGTGCCCAAATAAGAATTTCTCCCTTTTTAGCTAAAATGTAAAATTTACAAAAGCTTTTTAGACCATAAAACGAAATAAATACATTTTTTGCAGAAACTAATAGTTAAATGCATCACTTTAAAAAAAAAATATTCTTCATTTCCCCCAACCCTTTTTTTTAAAAAATTTTTAAATTTTACTTCAATTTAAATTATTTTTTTATAAAATAATTTTTTTTAAATTATTTTTTTAATGTCCACATTTATTAAAATGATAAATAATATCAAACGCAAATAGTTTTTATTATTAAACTTGTTGATTTTTTTTTTTTAAACCCCCCTTAAAAAGTCATTTTTCGAGAAAATAAGTCAGTCATTTGTTTTGAATTTTTAAAAAGTATTGGATACAGATTTTAATCAAAATCATAAGAAAAACTAAAAAACCTCTTCTAAAACCCTTAAATTTTTGGGTTGAATTGTTATTCCAAACACTCCGGGGATAACCGAAAACTACCCTACATCCAGGTCCAACTCTAAAAAAGGTATGCTCGGGGCCAAGATCAAAAAAGAAAGTCGAAAAACCCCTATTTATTTTCTAAAATAAAAAAAAAAAAGTTCATCTTAATCTCGAGGAAAAAAATGTACTAACAATGTTATTTTTTGGTATATAAAAATAATTTTAAAGGTTACACAGATTTGCAGTTTTGAAATTTCCTGATTCGAAGAGAAAAATAATGACCGCGCTCCCCTAGTGACCGGGGGGTTAAATGTCTCAATACCAACAAAAAATATTAGTCAAATTTATTAGAAATACAAATAAATTTTTTACGTTGATTAAAAATTAGCTTTCTATATCACGCATGCTGTTGTTGTACAATAACACTTTTTTTTTGTAAATGAATTATATAACCAATACAAAATAAAACTTAAAGGCCTGAAACCATCCCCGGTCAAAAACATTTTGTTTCTTTCTGTCTTTAAATTTTTCCATTTTTAAAAAAAGAACGGTTCAAGTCAGAAAAAAATTTTTTTGGGGTTTTTTTTCGGGGAAATTTGAATGTACAATTTTACATTTTAAAAGAAAAAATTTTTATTTTTAAAATTTTTGAGTCTGTTTAGGGGGTGAAAGGAACACAACATGAAGTTATAATCCCCAGCTTAATATAAAAAAAAAAATTTTTACTTACAAACTAGTTTGTTTTTTTTTATTCTATAAAGTATGAAAAATAAATTTTGCAAAAAATAAAAAAAAACAAAATAATATTATCTAGGAAAACTTTTAAAATATATAAACCATCATTTTTCCCCAAAAAAAATACTCATCATTATTGATTTAAAAAAGAAAGTGTGTGTTAATGAATCTAAATTTATAAAAATATAAACACAAAATTAAAAAGTATGTAATAAAATTACCCCCGTAATTTGGGGCCTCACATACGAGAATAAAAGCAATAAGGTATTAATCCCCAAGATACTCTCCCCTTATTAAGGGGTTTTTCCCTGTTAAATACACGTATTTTTTTGGAATATATCACATATACTATTTATTTTTTGATACTTTATAATGATCGAAAAGGGGAACCAAAAATACTTTCCGGAAGTCTAAATTGTGATACACAGTATCATTACAACACAAAATTTTCAGGTTTAGAGTGTTTGTTTTTATGAATAGTGAAGATTTTGTGTAATTACCAACATTATTAGTTTTTTTCTTAAAATCAACCAAATAATTTTCCCCTTTATTTAATTACTATAAGACTTATTTTTTCAAATCAATGTACTCGTTTTTAATCCTGTCAGTTCATGGGTTATTTTTTAAAAAGCGAGATGGATTCAAAGATAAGCTTGTTTTTTTTGATACAGGAAAAAGGGGCGTGAAAGGCAATCCCTGGACGATTGATTTTTCAGGCACTTCAAATCAAAAAAAAATAAATAATAGAAATTTACAAAAGACCCAATTTTAAAAATGAGGTTCGAGGACATTTTGGAAATTTTCGATCAATATAAATCTAATTTTTTAAACCCACATTCAAAAAGATCAAAATTTAAATTACGAAATTCTACCAAACAACAAATAAGACAAGAAAAAGAAAATGACCCCCTCCGAAATTACCATAAACAAAATCCAATTTCCAAAAACAAAAATTTAAGGCAGGGGTTCGTCGGGTTGAGTGATTTCCCCTCTTCCTAAAAAAAAAATTAACAATTCAGAAACTTTCTAAATTCAAAACTATATCTTGGAAACAAATTTAAAATTGTCAGTTAAATATACAAATCCCTAGAAATTTCTATAATTTTGAACAATTTTCGGAAACCAGTCCTAAATTAATAACAAATTTTGTTAACCCTTTCCTTTTGTAGCTATAATAAATTTCTTGGCGATGTTTCTGACATTTGCAAGTTTACAATTATGTAAAATTAATCCAAAAGAAAAATATTTAGAATTGTGGTTTCGACTACAATAGCTTTTCATTTGCAAAAAAAAAAATAGCACCACTCTTATTACCCGTTGATTCATACAACGTTTCCCTATTAATTTTTTTGTGTGTATGTTAAAACACTTTTCTTTGTATCTTAGCGAGATTCTATAATTAAACAAAGCCTCTTAGTCTCAGGATAAGAGAGGTAGCAGCAATGACGTCGCTGAGAGGGAGATACAATATCCATCATTGCGCGATGAATGCCAGTGGATACCTCTTCCTCTAAAATAAATCTTACATGAACCAACCTTACGATCACTGATGGGATTGTTCTCCAAGCCGATTCGCCCAAATCTGGTGGGTAATAATTAATCGTTTCAATAAGTGGTTTGCCCATTTTTTGAAATTCCAAACACATAGGGATCACCAGTTTTATTATATTGATGGAAACTACAACACACTTGTAATTTAGATGGTGTATGCCCTGAGCCAAATTTTTTCGTTACCATTTTCGTGCTCCCCTCCTCACTCAACCCATCAGTTTCACCCCCTGATTTACATTCATAGGCCCTCTATAGGCTTTTCACAGGCGGGGAAGTAAGTATTTAGCTTTTCACAAAAAGAAAGTAATCATCCTTACGACGTAAGGACCTATTACTAAAATTTTTTTAATGTCCAACTGGCGAACTTGGAGTCAATTTTTTTAAGGCAAAAGAGTTATTTCCATTTAACACAACATTTAATAATGCAGACTTCATGAAATGTAAAGTTGAAGCAGAGAAGACAATTAGTTATAAAAATGTAGTAAAAAAAATACTAGTAAAATATTTGAGATCTATTTACTCTAGCATCTTGTTTATAATATTCAAATTAGTTAGAGTTTTATTTTTAAAATTTTATCTGGTCTATTTTTTAAAACGGTAAAATATGCCTTGAGTATTTTCCTGTTTTGACTCAATGAATCAAACTTTTTAATTCAAACAATCCTTAATTCTAAAAAAATTGGTTTTTTACGGCTTTTATTAAAACCTTATTAATTGAAACATTATTTTTTAAATAATTTGTTTACTGATTTAAAAATAAGCAAGTTTACCTACCTACGCACAGAAACAATGTGTAGCTTAAATAGTGAAATAGTTTATATTTCCATTTTTAATCAAATCAGTGGCCCTTTTCCAATTCTCCTTTGAAAAACTACGGGATATAATGATTTGGGGAAACTGCAGAAATGGTTAGTTAAAAGTCTCATGTAATTTTTTTTTGATATAGGCACGTGTAAAAAAAAGGACAAGAATTTGAATTTACGACAGGGTTCGCAAGTTAGTCAAGCTTTAAGTTTTTTTCAGGGTAATCCTGGCAGCATCAGTTTATCGCAATCAAATACTCCAAATATTAAAACATAGCTTACAATTTCTGATAAACTAATAGAACAAACACAGTAGTTTTATCCAGAACTCGTTATAAAAAATTAAAAGACATGAAGAATTATTAAGATTCCCATATTTCATGTAGTTTTGCTTTAAAAAAAAAGTTTTTTAATTAAGAGAACTATACGGGTTTTTAGTGCAGACATTTTTTTCACTTTCTAAAAAAGGTTTTTTCCTAATTGAATAAAAAAGGGTATCAGTGTACGAAATGATCATCATAAAATGATTTTATTTTGATGTTATATTAATTTCTCTAACACACGCGTTAACTTAAAGACAGCTAGCTCTAATCGAACTTGTAAAATCCAAAGTAGTGGTCTTATCACTTAACATTATTTAATATTAAACGAATAATTATCCTGAATTGAATTTTTTGGCCTAAAAAAACAATTTTGGTTTCAGATTGTCAAGATACGGTGACATTTTTCAAAATCTTGGTTAGAATTTTGACAATCACATTAATTCTCTCTGAGGTGTTTTGAAAATGTTAAAATGACAAAGAAATTTTTTTTTTAAAATGCTATTGATTTGACATCGCACTTAAGGCCTTTACATCATTATATTATGCTCTCATATCTTTTTCGGTGCTTCACAGAATCATTAATTTGATCAATCACACCAAAATATTATTATTATTACTATGCTAAGAACGCCTCCCCCCCATTCCACCCCAACAACCTTTTCCCTCACCAAGTACTAATTTTTAGCCATTTGTCAGTTTTATATTCGCGTTTGTTAATTCAAAGTTGCTCGAAGTACTTTTGTTGTTAACCGGATTCCCCATCCATATTCCGTGGATTGGTGACGACGATTCCGATACGAGGACCAACTCTCTATTTTTTATTCCTTGCCGAAAAAAATTAAATAGAATCATTCAATTAAACGAAAGCTAGATTTTGGTAACAACTTCATATAATATAACTCACACACCAGAATAATTTGATTGAACCACAAAGGTTTGTGCAGGTCTCTATAAAAAGATAGCATTAAATTGATCAAAGTGTTTCACAAAAAATCCCCCGACCATCTATCCTAAAAATAGCAACTCCTGGCTATGTAGCCTGTAGAGCTCCAAGTGTTGGAAATATTTATTCTATCAATAGAGTGACTTTCTTTAGTTTAGTGCATTTAGTGCGTGCACATATTTTGATTTTTAAAAATTATTAGGTGGAGAGGGGGGTTAATTATTTATTGTTTAAAATTGAAAAAACAAAATTGGGGAAGGGGAAGTGTTGATTGTTTTAGGGGAAAGCCATTTGGGTAAGGGGCCATTTTGTTGTTACATACTTTGAGTCTTACAGAAATCGAATGGTATTTAACAATTATTTACAATTTAATTGAAATGATTTCCCATCCATACACAACTAGATATATTATATCCACACTTATTCTTGAACAGGTGAACATTTGAATTTTGCTTTTGATTCAAAACGCTGCAAGCATCACCAATCTTAAGTTAAAATATTGTCAACCATATTTCAAATTCGAAAAAAAGGTTTTGACTAGATATCCCATATTTTTAATATAAAGAAACTCCAACAACGCCCTTCCCACAAAAGATGATGTCGTTTTATGTTATTTAAATGATTTTAATAATCGCTTTCAAGTTTGAAGGTAAACAATAGAAAAGCAAAAAGTAACATAAAAACAACTGTTCTCGTGGAGTACAACCAAAATTTTTTTTTTTTTTTTCAGATAATTTAATTATCCTTTACCTAATGAACGGAAATAATTCTTGCTATACAATAAATATTTTAATCATAGTTTTTGGTATACAGCAAAATCTTTTAAATAATTGTGAATGTAACGTTTTAGTTATTTTTTGTAAATATTTATATATTTTTTCCTGAGTATGAAAAGTGACTCTCTAACTCTATCGCGATCTCTAGAACTCTACACATACAAATTAGCCTCTTGCTATTTACCCGAGAGGTTTTATGTTGGTTTGTGGCTCTAGTTCCCAAAGCTACCACCATAGCTCTATATACACATAATTTAAATAGGGGTGGGAATAAAGTCAGCATCTAACTTGAAAAGTATTTCTCTCTGTCGAACATTAAAAAAATAAATGGTACGGAACTACGCACTGACTTTCTAGCTATATTATTTAAAAATGAAAATATTCACTAAAATCTTGTAATAAATGTTAAACTAAATAATGTTAATTAGCAAACCCGAGCACAAAATACGCTATAGGTACGTACGTAAAACGTTTTATGACTCCCGTGTTTTAAATATCATAATTTTCCTTTTTTAATTATTAAAGTTTGAATTTGTATATTTGCACTAATAAAAATTATTGATATTGGGTCCACGCTTTGTATTAAAAATTTGACTTCTAGCTAATACATTCGATATTTGATTAGTGGTTGCACAGCATAGGACTAACGCATTATTAATAAATTCCTAATTTATACATTTTGAACAGTAAATAGATAAGTATTGTTTATTGAGTCTAAATTAATAATGATATATCATTGTTGTACAAATATTTCCGATACAAGAATAAAGGGGGAAAAAAACACCTAAATTTTGAGAGACTTACTTATTTAGTTACTCTGTGGCATTAGATAAGTATTACGTTAAAACTTTGGTATCGTCTCTGTACAATTAAACCTGATAAAAGTATATAAATATGTTTGGCAATATCTTAAAAACTATTGGTTTTATAAAAATATATTCAACCAAACGTTTTAATTTATTTTTAAGATGCTACAATTTAGCAAGAATAAATGATTTATTACCTCACATATGTGTGAAGATATGTAAATTTCCGTTTCTGTAACGTATGCTAAAACTCTTTTTCATGGTTAAATGCAAATAGTCAAATTTCTTAAAATATTAATCAACTCATAAATATGAATTTTAATCAAAATCTCTAAAGGCTGATTTTGAGAAAATTGAACATTTCTTTTTTATCTCTTAGTAAACTATCTACTCTTAATTTTATGGTTATATAGACAGACAGACGGATTTACAAATTTAATTTTTATGGTTTAGGGGATAATGAACTTCAACATCCATCAAAAGCTTCATTTATATTTTGTTGAATGTTATAATACTTTACTTAAATGTTAGAAAAGTTAAAAAATATATTAAAATTTTTAATTTAAAATAATTGATTTTATAAAAATATTTTCAATTAAATTATTTGTTAATATAAATAGTTCTAGATTGAAAACTTGCCTTAATAAATAACTTCATGACAGAAAGATTTACGGAGATATAATTGAAAATTAGAATTTACGCCTCAGTACGAAACACTTAAGTCATTTTGACAACACAATAAGAGTAGTCATTTTATTTGAGATTTTGATCAAATCTTAGAAATGAAATTGAATCAAAATATTTAGTGCCGATTTTGATAAAATTGATTAATTATATTTCTTCCTTTAAAGAAACTACATTATGTTTAGGGTAAAGTTGACCTGGTGGTTTAGGGGTAAGGTATCATACTTCTGTGTTGACGGTCCGGGATTCAATCCTCGTTCCCGGCACATATTTTACTGAATACCAAACCATTCATTCACCTCTGGCAAGACGTATATTAATCACAGTATCTGAATGTTTAGAATGTCAGTTCTCCACCGTGGTTCGGATCCCATGTTAAATTTTAGATACTCCATTTCATCTCACAATCCCCCTACCATTACACATTAGCGTAAAAGCGTATAACCCGAACGGTTAGTAAGGCGCGGTTCTAAATAATAATAATAATAATAATATAATAATAATAATAATAATAATAATAATAATAATAATAATAATAATTTTAGGTAAAATATCCAATTCCAAAAACATCTCGGGACAACACTATTAAAACCTTTGATTTCAAGTTTTAACCCAATAGGTTAAATAATTTTATGCTTTTGCCCAAGGTACAGACATACACACAGACATACGAAATACCGAAATATAATTTTTCTGTCTCGGTGGTCCAGAAACATCACCATTCATCAAAATCTCGTGTTTGATTCTTTGTACGATCACAATAATTTCTCTACCTGTAAGGTAGCGAGAAGGTAAAAGTTTAACTGCTTCGTAGTAGAGTTTTTATGTATTCAAAAGGTCTGATACCTTGGATTAGTTTCCTTGTATCTAAATATAACTATTTTTCTCTCTCATTTCTTCTTACTACAATTCCCAACTTTATTGATTTAAATATAAATAATGTACACACATTCGTGTGGAGGTAGAGTGGAAACTTATTAAGAAAAAATAAGCTCAATATATCCAGGGCTGGATTTTAAACCCTGCTCTTCTCATCATTGCCAAAACAGAATAGATTTACCTCACATTACCCGATTTGGAGGCCGCGTGTTCTAATTCGCTACCGTGAAGGAGACCAGACTTCCGGAGAAGGGCAGGGGGATAAGGGATCGAATTTCCATCGGGCGTACTGAGTTTGTTTTTTTAAAGAGGTTCCATCCTCCATTTTTCCACTTTATGGAGGTACATATCTTATAAATATAACCACATCCCTATAACTAATATCGTAATCCCTATACATGCATAAAACCCAAATGAGAAGTGAGATGCGGTGCTAAAAACAATCTCATATTTAGTACAATTAACAATTGATGAGGGTGGTTATATTTAGTGAAGGTACTTAGTGTTATGTAGAGGGAGAGAGGAAAACACTTATTGGAAAAACCACCCTCAGTAAACCTAGCCTGCATTAGAAGCTCAATCTCACCGTCATCGGCAGTATAGTCTATAGCGAGAGTGTGTGATATGCTATTTGAGCGGGCTCCAAAAAAGCTCTTACTAAATATGTATATAAACTATAATTATTAATCAGAAATCGTAAATAGAATTATTTATTAAGAAATTAATATAATTGTAAAAATTTCTTATAATATCTCATAAAACTAAAGCTACACATTTTGCACTTTATAAATTTTTATTCGATTCATATGACTGATTGAACTCTATTAACAAGTGTGCTTGACAAGTGTAGAGTATATACATACAATAGTAGGTCAGTTTATGGTATAGGGGTATCCCCATTAATCACGATTTTAATGGTTCCTGAGATGACATGTTGATGGGTAGGTAGGGAGGTGGGGGGGAAGGGTTGGAGCACGCGATGTTGGTAGAGGGAGGGGTGTAGAGCATCTGGGGTGCTGAGGGTTTGTGTCTCCTGGATGGGGGTTGAAGCACCTGGCTGTCTGAGAGATGTGAGGGGGGAGGGGGGAGGACACAACTTGGTTCTCCCTCTCTCTCTCTCATCAGAGGTGATGGTTCAGGGTTGAGTGTTCTCTCTTACGACGAGCCGGCGAGTTTTTTTTCTCGGGTCTCGAAGTATGCACTCTCCCTCCACGCAAATGCGGCTTCACTTCCCAATTCCTACGCGGGTGAGATATGACAAGTATATTCTCTCTCTCAAACCCTGACGGTCAAGATTGGGAATTAAGGATATGACAAGTATTATTCCCTTCTAAGTCAATAATCATTTAATGAGTTTAAAAGAATTATTTACATCAGGGTCGTGTGCGTGTGTTAGGATAACTGAACTTAATCTAAGACAATAATCGTTGAATGAGTTTTTAACTAACAATACAAGGTTGTGTGTGTGCGTGTGAGTGTATGTGTAATTATCTTTAATGAAGCTGGATTATGAAGAGTTGATTTCCTCGAAAAAACGAATGATATTTCTTCGCATACATATATTCAGTACAAAATTCTCCCTCTCTCTCTCTCTCTCTCAAAGTCTTAGTCTTTTCGGTATGGAGGAGAGTTGATGGAGCACCCGGGCGAGGGGTGGAGGGGGAGACTATTTTTTAAAGGGTTATCCCTCTCTCTCTCTCTCTTCCATCATCGTGATGTAGTAGGGTTTGGGAGGGCGGCTCGGGATATGACAAGTATATTCTCTCTCAAACCTGACGAGCAGTCCTAGCAAAGATTGGGAATTAAGGATATGACAAGTATTATTCCCCTCCCTAAATAAATAGTACAGTTTTTTTTAAACCTAGTATATCTTAATATTACATTGATACATATATATTCAGTACAAGATTCTTTCATGTATAGTCTTAGTCTTTTCAACATACACATACGTATAGTCTTTCACCACTTGAAAAGTTCGTATTTGTCGTCGCCTAGATAGATCATCCGCGCTGCGACGCGTTAAACCGACTTCTGTATCTCGCACCAAAGTTTTTACCTGGAAGACGCACTTTACCCACATAGTCCAGCGTCACGATGTTTGACTCGTCCTCCGGCTCGCTGATCTCTTCGTCTCCTTCCAGCGACGAACGTTGTAGGCCCGATACTTTTCGAGTTCAGAGATGCTTATGACGCGGTCGAGTTCCTCCCGCTCGATCCGATCCAGCTCGATGCACAAAGCGTCTTCGTCGAGCAGGGGAGTGTCTTCGCTGAGAATTTGTGGCTCGTCCCCTTCCTTCAGCTTGTACACGGCACATGATGTTGAACGTTCTCGACGGACTGACTCGCCTCGTACATTCCCGGATTATGGCATCCGAGCCAGTGCACCGAAGAGTCGCAACACTCGCTGTAACCCTTCTCGGCTCTCGCGATTGTAGTATTCCAAGCTGTTGTCTGAGATCTTAATTTCACTCATGTCCTCCAGACGATAACCAACCGTCTAAACATTTCGAATGAGATGCGTCTCCCTACCTCCCGGTCGCTTTATATGCTCGGGATGGAGGGGTGAACATACCCTCACCCCCTCTATATCCTTCGCATCGATCCACGAATTGTGTGTCGAGTCGAACCCTAACCATTTGATGTACGCTCTATTTCCGGAACGTCTGACTATCTTCTCCACGAGGTAGACGTCGGGAAACGAAGTCTTTCTAAGTTCCTTAGCGTAGAAACCGCCCGTGATAGGGTTACCTTTCATATCTTCGAGTAGGAAGGTCCTGGGATTAGTCTCGACCACCTTGCGTATTTTAAACAGTTCCGTCGACCAGTTTGCGGTATAACCCTTTTCTAAAACGTCCTTATACTTGCTGATACGGACTATATCGCCCACTTTAAATACGTTCTGCGTGGAATCTGAGCTCTTGAAACGTTTATAGACTGTATGTAAAAGTCTATCGTCCTTGACGTCTATAGGTCTCATCTTTATGGTCGAGTGCACCGTACGGTTGTATTCGTCCAGTAAGGAGTCGATCATATCGATCCATCGATACGATCCTTTAGCAGTGAACCTCCTCCACATCATGTTCTTGAGAGTGCAATTAAATCGTTCAACGACGCTAGCCTTGACGTTGCTGTATGTAGAATAATGATTGATCCTCTTTCTCCTCATGAGTGTTTTGAATTCTGCGTTGTAAAACTCCGACCGTTATCCGTTTGAAGGTGACGTACACGAGGTAAACCTACCTTGTCGAGGAGGAGAGCCATTGCAACGCTGACGTTCTTACCCGTCTTAGTCTTGACGGGTGCGGCCCAAGCCCTCTTGGAATACACGTCGATGACGGTGAAAAGGTACTTGAATCCCTTATTCGAACCAGAGTAGGGTATCATCTCTACCAGATCGGCCTGAAGGAGCTCGTTCAAGCCTCGTACGCTAACATGTCTTCGAGGGAATCGTCGTCTTGCCAGACGATGAAGTTCGCGCGCAATCTCCCACTTGACACCGGACATGATTATGATAAAATATCGAAGAGTTGAATGTCTTTATCGATGATTCCCGCCTCGCGTAATTCCTCGATGATAGAAACGATCTCGTTATGGTGAGCGGAATGTCCGGCCTCGGTAGATGCGTGCAAGAGTCGTAATCGATCAACCAATTCGTTAGGATCGTCCCAATAGGTATAATCGACGCCTCTTCCCGTCGCCATCTTGTATAAACCTTCACCCTCGAGCTCCTCTTCAAACATAGGTTTGATGATTAGCGAATACTTTGAACCCGCCCGCATCTTGATACGAGCGTAAGGGTCGTTTCTCAAACGATGCGCGTTCGTTTCTTCGAGCATAGACTTGTATACTTTCAGATCATCCTTAGTATAATGCGCAGGTGCACTTCTGAAGAGTAATTCTAATAGTCCTCGAGTATACGGTACCGTCTTATTGTTGAGAAGTATTGTTCCGTCTTTCCCGTAGAATACGATAGGCGTATCTCCGAGCTTGGTAGAGTCGCCTTCATGACGTACCCCATATGTCTTATCAGAATACGTATGAGACGAATAAAGATAAGTATCCAATAGATGGTTACTCTGCGATCTCTCGGGCGGGGCTTCGGGTTCGGGTTCGGCGAGCGCCTTCACAATCTTGTTTAGAGGTTCCGTGATAGGTTTGAACGTTTCATTTGCTACTGCTCCGACTCGTGCCGAGCATCACGTAGTTGCTTATACTTTCGTTTAATAATCTTACTCGCTTTTATGATATCTTCCGTGACCTTCGTCGACATGATGTAAGGTGAGAATGTCTCTTACGACGGAGAAACGGTTCATTATATCTAAACGTAAGTAAAACCTAATTCAACGTGTAAAATCTGAGGCGTCGTCGTCGAGCGCGTTACTATCATGAAAGATATAGAGTCATCTTTGAACACCTCGAAAGGAGGGTCGTCGATAATTTTAAGATTCAACAAGCAAATAATATCTTTCAAGTTCATGACCATCGTTGAAACGATGACCGCCCTCTTGAACTTATAACCGCGTTCACCTGTTAGAGTCAATTCGAAATGTCTCCCATCTTTCTTCAGAGATTTCGAATCCAAGTAGATGTAGATGAAACTGCGATTAACCGTAGAGTCTACATAAGCTTTAGACGCTGCGTCTGAAGGTAATGAGGGCATACCTATGTTTCGCAAAACTATACCGTCTGCATCGTAAAGCTTGTTGTCATCCGGTCCCCTTAAGCGTAGTACACCTCCGGCTATAAAATCGTTGTAAATGGATCGATGCATCTCGAAAGCTTCCTCTAGGCTTAACAGCTTAGAACGTAAAACGTCAAGCGTTGTTTTTTTTAGTTGAGACGATCCTCATGATGATGAGACAGTTTTCGCACCTCCTCTACCCCTTGACGAGCACTCTTCTCAAAGTTGATGTATTTCACTCGATTGTTCTCCAAATCCTCAATCAGCGATTCCATCTGTCCTTTGATGAGGTCCTTGGCAGTGTTGAGAGCCACTATCTGCTCGTTACTATGTCTCGCATCCATCCTATCGACGTAAGACTTGTTACAGACATCCTTAGATGTGACGGGCGACTCGACGTTGACGATCCTTTTCGATCTAGCGTCGTAATACCCTTGAGAATTTAGAGTTAGATTTCCCTCTGACTCGAAGAGAGATCTATATTTGTAGAGACTATGACCGAATTTAGATATGGACGACATGATGTCTTATCACGTACTGAACGCGTGTTCACCTCAATCATGCAAGATAAAGGTATCTAACCCGTAGTGATATCGTCCATTATCGATCTCATGATCTTTGATCAACACGAGAAAATCATACTTGTTTTCTTTCCAACACAGCGAGCACACCTCCTTGAATTTTTGGAAAGTCATATCCGTGTTTACATGATCATCGTAGACATGTCTCAGGTTCGTATCGTCCATCCTGAATAGGATGAGAAGATTAGCGTTATCTCTCAACATCTGTTTCGGGATGCGCGAGTACGTCTGACAGAGATAGAAACAGTCTATGGCCTTATGTCTACCCATACTGAAATAAGCCTGTATATTAAACTGTTTATCGCAAGCAACGTCGTCAAATATGATTACAGAGTCGGGTTCAGCCTCGGACGGCGGGATAATTTCCGCGTTGTCGGAATAAGGGAAATAGCCCATGCCTTCAACGAGTGAGAGGACCTTCGATAAACGTTGATACTTAGGCTGGTATAACGATTTTGAGTAAACGTACACGTTCTTGAAGCGTAGCCCGTTAGGTTCCTCCAACAGATTGATCATGGCGTTGGTTTTACCACAATTCGATGGTCCACAGATGATGCAGCGGATAGTATCAGGTAACAACGTACCATGTCTCTGAGGTAAAGCTCCTCCCTCATCATGATTGTTGTTGTGTACAGTTAAAGAGTCTGTCTGTTTCTCGAACCGCATGTTGACGACTACTTCATCTATATAATGGACGCACCTATATAAATGCTAATCAGTACGTGTCATGAGGCGAAGAAGAGGGGGAGGTTTGTTGGATAAGATAATCAATAATCTACCGTTTGAAGCGCATATACCCGGATACCAGTACTGCGGACCGGGAACAAAGTTGAAAAAACGATTGAAACGGGGCGATCCTGGAATAAACGAGTTAGATCGACACTGTAAAGAACACGATATCGCCTACTCCAAGGTGAAAGATCTTGCAGGACGTCATACTGCAGATCGTGAACTTATAGAGAAATCGTGGAAAAGATTACTCGCGCCAGACTCGAAGTTGGGTGAGAAAGCCGCCGCATGGGCAATCACCAACGCTATGAAAGCTAAAGCCAAGATGGGTTCAGGTCTAAAGAAGAAGAAGACTCAACGTCGTCAGCGACGTCCTACTACTACTACTAGACGTCGTAAGAAGAAGGGAGGAATTCTACCTATACTACCTTTGATCGCAGCGCTTGGAGCCGTCGCCGGAGGAGCCGCAGGAATCACCAAGGCCGTACAAAGTGCTAAGGCGAATACGAAACAATTGAACGAGGCTCAGAGACATAATCGTACGCTCGAAGCTATCGCCATGGGAAAGTTATGTATCTACGACCTTACCCGAAATTAAAATGACTACCTAAACGTGCCCTTAGTGAAACGGATCTGCGCAAGTATGCCGTCGAGTTAAAAATCCCCTTCTTTAGAGGAGTATTTGCGAGAGATGCATTACCTAATGGTCCTCCTTGGAAGATAGAGAACGCCATCATCAATCTTGACGATGATAGTGGTAAGGGTACGCATTGAGTGGCGTATAAGAAAAACGGTGAACGGGCGGTTTACTTCGATAGTTTCGGTGATCTAAGGCCACCGCTCGAACTTGCCCAATATCTCAGAGGAATACCATCACATATAATCATACTCGGTATCAAGAGTACGGCACCGTTTTATGCGGACATCTTTGTTTAGCTTTCCTTAAATACTCACGTTGACGTTCGAACTTAGTAAATATGTCTATGACACTTACACTGAGAGGTCAGAGTTTGAATCTGACAGAGAACTACTTCCCGCATATCCTGCTCGGAGAAGAGAATCGTGAAGAAGAATGGTTCATCGGACTGATCAATCTGGCCACGTTCAATTCCATACCGAACATTGACGAACGTAATAATAAATTTTTTTGCGACGGTAAAGAGTATACAGTCCCTCCAGGCACCTATGAACTTGAGGCGTTGGATCGATTCTTGCGAAGGGAAGTCCCGAGTAACGTAAAGCTCTCGATTATCGGTGACCCTAGCACTTTAAAGAGCTATATCACTTGCAATAAACCTATCGACTTTACCCGACCTGGTACGTTTGCATCCTCGCTAGGGTTCGACCCAGTCATACTTCCTGCAGGGAAGACGCACATATCTACCAATACTGTGAATATTCTTCACGTGAATGTGATCCGTGTAGAATGTAGTCTCGTTAGCGGGACTTACGTCAACGGAGAACCGAGTCATACCTTGCACGAGTTCAGCATGACCGTCCCGCCAGGCTATAAGATAGTGGAAGCGCCTAACAATATCATTTACCTTCCGGTAACGAAGCGAGTAATAGAGTCTATCTCGGTACGACTTGTTGACGAGCGAGGAGATATCGTCAACTTTAGAGACGAGACTATATCACTACGTCTACATCTGAAACGACTCGCTGGAGATGGTACTCGTACTAGATAAAACAAGACGGCGAAGTCTTCCTCGAAACATTGAGAGAAGGACAGTGAAAGCGTTAACACCTGCCAATAAACTCTATTTAAGACGTCTAGGTTACTCGTTACGAAAATAATGGATGACGTCGTGGATATTCTGAACATTGGGGAGTGTCGCTTTTGATACAGCCTTGGCCAGTTTCCAGTATCATTCCTACGCCTCGTATATTCCCGGTCCGTTAGCTAACGGGAACGAGCTTAGGATATCTATCCAGCAAGAAGGGTTATGCACCCTACCTCACCGCTCTCTGCTACATATCAAAGGGCGACTACTTTTGAATACGGGAGAACCTGGAAGCACTTCGAGAATTGTTAATAACGGAATACTGCATCTATTCTCAAGAATCGCCTATGAGATCAACGGGGTAGAGATTGATCAATCGAGAGATGTGGGTATTTCGACCCAACTTAAAAACTATCTATCTATAAGGAATGGTTGGCAGACTCATCTTTCAAACGCGGGTTGGAGGTTTGAAGGAGTTCACGTACATGCTGAAACGGGCATCTTTGACGTATGCATCCCTTTACGTCTCATACTAGGATTCGTTGAAGACTATTCCCGAATACTGATCAACGCGAAACAAGAGCTGGTGCTAGTTCGTTCCACCAGCGACAACAACGCTTTACAAAGAGCCCCACCTCCTGCTGCAGAGACACCCTCTAGGATTGAGTTAAGTAAAATATCTTGGCTTGTACCACATATAAAGACTGATGATATCAATCGTCTCAACCTGCTTAATTTCATCAAGTGCGGGAGGATCATCGAGCTACCTTTCCGTACTTGGGAATTGTACGAGTACCCTAACGTACCCACCTCTAATCAGCATGATTGGACTGTGAAAACGTCAACTTTGCTGGAGAAACCTCGTTACGTTGTTTTCGCGCTTCAGACCGGACGGAACAATACGACGGTAGCAGATAGAAGTATTTTTGACCATTGTAATTTACGTAATGCTAAACTCTATCTAAATTCTAACATGTACCCTTATGAGGATATGAACTTGAACTTTAGACAAGATTCCTTCTCGAAATTATACGAAGACTACGCCAATTTCCAGACTTCGTACTACGGAACGAGCGCCTCTTTACCTTTACTTGATTCTTCCCATTTCAAGTCTCACGCACCCATCGTTGTGTTCGATGCCAGCCGACAGGAAGATACTCTCAAGGACGGTATGGTGACGTGTCGTATAACGTTCGAGACGGAGAAAATATCCCTGTAAATACCAAGGCGTTTTGTCTCATCATTCACGATAGAGTGGTCCGCTATAACCCTTCAAGCAGTGATGTAAGCAAGATGACATCATAAAGAGGGAAGACCTAATTGTTCTCAACTATTAAAGGAACTGAGAGGATGTCTCGGCTACAGAGTGTTATCGGTGACGATAGTGTCAAGTACAGACTAGACAAACCCTGCTAAAATGTCTGAGTACTCTGCGAATGGTTTAAGAATTTTAAGTCTGATTGGTCAAAACTTTTGCGATCTAACCAAGAGTGCGATGCGGAACGATACGAGTTCGGTTATTCCAGCATTGCTTCATATGATAGCCCTGATAAACGAGTATAAAGAGTACATAGATTTCAATAAGTTATCATGCGTCTGCGGTCAAGATGAGGTTGACATGACCACACGGAAGAAGAAAACTACAGACGCTTCTAAACGTAAGCTCGGAAAGAAGATGGAGCCTGCAAAGAAGAAGCCTCGAGAGGAGTCGGAGGAAGCGTAAGTCCTCGATTATCACAAGAATTAATGATGATTGGATTAAACGTACGAATCTTGTAATAGGGCTCTAATGATTGGAAAAAAATAAATGTTTAATATATGAATCTTGTAATTAACATTTAATGATTGAAAAAAATGTTTAATGTATGAATCTTGTAATAGGGTTCTAATGATTTTAACTTTTAATGTTGTTTAACGTAATTAACTTTTAATGAAAATTAGGAATAAATGTTTAATAAAGAATTATTGATTATAACTTTCATTGTATCATTTAATCAGTGAGGAGGGAGAGGAGACGGATGAAGGTAAGGAAAGAAATAATGAAAAAATACCATCCATAATTATGAATCTTGTAAAAGAATTAATGAAAGAGGGAAAAAAATGTTTAATGTAATTAACTTTAAATGTATGAATCTTGTAAAGAATTAACGAGGATTAGAAAAAAATAAATGTTTAATGTAATTAACTTTTAAACGTATGAATCTTGTAATAGGGTTCTAATGATTGAAAAAAAAAATGTTTAAGTTCTAATGATTTTAACTTTTAATGATTGAAAATAAATGATTAATGTAATTAACTTTTTTAAAAGTAAATCTTTAACGTAATTAACTTTTAATGAAAATTAGAAAAAAATGTTTAATATAATTAGCTTTAAACGCATGAATCTTGTAATAGATTTTTAAAAAAATAAAGAATTATTGATTATAACTTTCATTGTATTATTTAATCAATGAGGGGAAGAGGAGGGAGGATGAAGGGAAGGAAAGAAATATAGAAAAAACACCATCCATAATTAATTCTATTTAATGAATATAAAGATTTAAAACACATAGATACATACTAAATTAGTCGTTTTTTTCACAAGTTATAGTTCTTGAAATTGTTGTTTTTTTATTTAAAACACATAGATACAAGTTATAGTTCTTGAAATTGTTTTTTTATTTAATGAATATAAAGATTTAAAACACATAGATACATACTAAATTAGTTGGGTTTTTTTTCCACAAGTTATAGTTCATGAAATTATACATTAACACTAATCACTTACACTATATAGTACAGGACGTGAATATTTTTTTAATCACTTACAGTATAGAACATGAATATTTTTTAGTTTCAATCACTTACAGTACTGAACATGAATTTTTTTAGGTTTAGTTATGATTTTTTTCTCATAGACGCACTGTTCACTATAGATTTGACGGTCTGATTGAGTAATGGGACCATGGAAGAGTATTGACAGTTCCTGGTACTTTATATCTTTTGTCGTCGATAGAGCATAGAGCGACCCTATTGAATTTTTGTGTGTAAAGTTTGAATCCTACAGCTCTTATTGAACGAGCTTCTCTCATGACTATCGTCTCATCTGTCAAACAATTACGATAATCCTCTAATGAAAGCGTTCTTAACGCGCTACTCTTCACCCCTTTAGCCTTGAGAGTCTCCCCAACTCCTTGTACTGAGAATGAATAGAGTTTAGGACGTAAACCAATGAACTCAGTGATGATCTGACCTCGAGTCTCGTCTTTTAGTTAACCGAGCACCCCTTTATTTACTACGGGCATCCTGTAAACATTGTCTTGTCCGTAGGTGGAGGTGTCCAGATACTCATTAGCTAACAGGGCGAGTCTCTGGTATGCATCTTCAACAGTCATGTAGTAGAGAAGTGAGTCAGTATCATTGTATTGAAGTTTTAACGTACCTTGGGGAAGGCAGGGATCATAACCTGGTAATGCAGACCGTACATGACTACCTTCGAGATTTCCAAAATGGCGAATCCCGCATAGATAGGCATATAAAAGTAAATCTCTTGCGGCTCCATCTCGATGATGACTAGGTTTTCTGACACTATCGAGCGGTTTTTAAAGTTAGGACTGGCTATGAGGTTACCCGCTCCAAATTTCCCATCCCACCTGGTAGCTATCTTTATCGTACGGTAAGCTCTCTTGTTAGATATGAGGCGGCCGAATGCGGCATTGTTCATCAGTTTGAAAAACATGTTTTCAAATTGATTACTCGCTTTACTCCTCATTTCCGCGTTCAACCTGATATACGGAGCCATCCACGGTGCTTGCTTGAAACTGAGAATACGGTGAACTCTCCTCAGTTTCAACCCGTTCGCTAAACATAGCTTTAGATGACGGTAGTGAATGACGTACCCGGTCTTATCAGCTAAAGTTGTTAACAGTTTCTCATGTTTCCCTACGGGTGGAATCCCTTTCTCAGGACAGAACGGCAAGTCAGAATGAGCGTCGTGCACAAGTTGCGGGTATTCAAGATCTACCTGCAAGATATAGCCCGTATCCGATTCATCCTCTACTTTTAGCATGTCCAATCGAGCAATTTCGTCATCTTCGAGCACCTGAACTCTCCATAGGGAAGTGAGGACAGCATACTAAATGAATAGAGTCCATTTACGTCTAGATAGAAAATGTAGGACTCTGGCTTGGAAGGATCAAACGCGTCCATATAGCGATTATTCGCTACAGCGTGACGATTAGCCACAAAACATATCCCTCCGCGGATAGCTCCCTCAATGAATTGATGAGTGTTCACATCATCGATTAATTCGAGCCGTACCCGTGTTATTCTCAATAGAGCCTGGTACGCTAGACTGGGAGCTGTAAGGGACCATCTGGGATCGAGCCTATACGTCTTCATGCAGAGATCACGAAAGTTCTCAAAGACGTCGCCCAGTAAAGTTACATCCGTGTACAGGTAGAGGTTCGAATAGTCCCAAAGATTCTTACATTCGAATACTCGCCAAACCTCACAGGCGTGATCATAGTCTTCCAGAGAGATATGACTATCCGTGAGCGCGTTGTAAAATTTATCTTTGCTCGGTAACTGAGTCTCGTCTAGCCGCTCGAATGAATCAATATAATCATAGGGGAACACTCCTTTTCGTGTGACTAATTTGAAGCGTTCATCCTCGGGATGACACTTACGCGTGATTTTAAGTTGCCCGGGTTCGAGGTAAGATACGCATTTCTCTAAGGAAGTACATAGAAAACTGAAACTATCTATAATTTTAATTGTGATCCCTCGAAACCCGCACCAAATATATTTCATGATTACTTTGAATCTTCCCATAGTCTCTCCAATAACTCTGACTTTTAGCGGATTGATGAGAACGCTCTCTCCCGTGAACGGATCAGTTTCTCTACGTTCAACGAGTGATTCTAGAAGGAAAAAATTATCGTAGCAACGTGCGTTATGGATTACTACGCTCAGGTGACTCGGGTTCTTGTAATTAATATTACACCCTGCGTGACAATCCACGATAAAGCCCAGTAGAGTGACAATGATCCATAACCCGAATATCATCATTCTTGTAGGGCTTCTCGCATATATGGCAATGAGAGGCTGTATTATGAGCGTCTCTTTGAGCAGGAGTTAACGGTTTCATCGGTACAACGTACTATAGTACTCTAGTACACTCCTCGCAGTATCTATGAGCGCCTCAACAAATTGTTCAATACAATCTTTTCCCGTGAAATGACGGTACTCCGAGAGACTATCGTCAAAATTACATTTAACGTACATTCCTACAGAATAAGCTACATGACGCTGAACATTCTCAGTATATGAAAATTTTGGGTCGGGATCACTCGTCTCTATAGGCATAAGTAGGCTCTCCAGGTCAGCATATACGATAAATCCTGTTTTCTCCTGCTGCTTATACTGAGTGAACGTGAGGAATTTATCCTGCCCTTGAGGGAATGTACTCCTTACCGCGTCGAATTTTATACATGCCTCTTTATGTTTTGTGAGTTTGTTTTCAGTCAAAAAAGCGGACAGGCATCTATCACAAAAGTATCTACGTCCTCCGCTAGACACTCGCGGTAGTTTAGGGTTTATTAACCGTGACAGATTTTTAATTCCGCTGAAATGATAAGTTTCTGTCCCGTGTACTCTTATCATGAATAAACGTACATGTCTAGCGCGCTCTTTAGCACTGACGTGTACGGGATCAATTACTAGTTTTTTAGAGGTGTCAGCAGTATCAATATAAGAGTCACTCCCATCATGCTTTGCAGTGTACACATTTACAGATATATCGTTAAGCTTTTCAAAACGCTCGATATATCTCATTTGGAAAGGGAGAGGGATCCCATCTAGATTCAACACGTCTCGAAAATTAGGGTAAGAGGATAAACGTTGAGCTTTTCCCGTCGGTTCAAAAAGACAGGATAAAACAGATACAGGGAAACAATGACCTTCTTCACATTGCACATTTATCAGTGCTTTCCGGTTGGCTATAGTTTCCGGATTTGAACCCGAGCCCCGATCGTGAAAACCGTGTTTTTAGATAGATTTATTCTCATCTCCAATGTACCGTCATACATCCAACCTGAGTCTCTAGAAACAAAACCTTCAATTTGAGCAAATAGGGGGAAAACTACATTATTCTCATATAACTCTTCCAAGTTTGTAGTGCTAAATATACCGCATAGACTAGAGTTGAAATACCCTTTCTCAATTCTACCTTCGGTAGGATGTCTAAACTCGCAAATGAGGCTGCAATTTACCTTTATCGAGTCATTTGCAATTGTTTCTTCTACCGTCTTTACGTATATACCTCCGCACGCGACAAGAAACTGGACGGGATCCTTGTAAGGCAATTCGTTAGTGATAGAATAGGTTTTTATACGGTGGGTGTACGCCTGCTCAATAAGTTTCAATGAGAGGCCTAACGGTTCCAGGTAAAGTCTAAACTGGATAAATCCCGTACCTAAGTCATGTGACTGAGTCAAAAGTGTCCGGATCTGTCTATCTATATCCTCATGTCCGAGTATCAAAACGCTCGAGGTCTTAATCAACCCTGGTGTATGCTCAATGTATGCCTTATATACTTGTGTTGTGATATCACGTTTTAGATAATTAATTAAAAGTTGCTCATTCGAGGTTAATTCACGGAGAGTATACGCTTTATTTCCATTTATTTGTCGAGATATAATAATGGAGGGAGAAGAAAAAGCGCGCTCTTTTAGCTGGAGGTTCTGCCATTTAGCCTCCTCTTCATTCAGGTACGGTCCCCAGTGGGCTCTAGACGACTGTAAACAAACAAAAGGAACGACTATAAAGAGTAATCACAAAAAAAGTCTGACACCTTACCCCCCTAGACCATCAGGCTACCTAGCTGCTTCAGTCACTGCCTTACTCTCGTATTGGGAGGGTCAAGATTCGACTCTCGCCCAGGATGGTTTTAACCTAATGGTTTTTCTAGTCTCTCTAACCATGCAAATTTGTACACATTCCCTCTAAAAATATAACCTTATTAATCCCTAAACAGTATTACTATGTAAGTGTATAACCAGAACGGCTAGTATGGAAGATTTCTACGAAAGCTGTTTGTGATATTTTTTAGTTTACTGTAAATACAGAAAGGTTTAAATGTTTCTTTTTTTTTGTCGCTGAATGTTGCTGTCCCTCGCTCCCTTCCGTTAAAGAAGAAAAGAGAAGAGAAGAAGGTAACAAAAAAAGTGTGTTTAAACTCCCTGGATCCCTTCTGTTAAAAGAGAGTGGAAAATGTCTGTTTAAACTCATTTCAAAAACGACTCAAGTAGGTGTTTTTTTTTAAAACTATTCACTCGTGTTAAATTCTCGATATTCCTTTAAAGAATTATTAACCATGACGAAAATGTACTTAAACTATTTTACATTTTCACCTGAAAACAATTCAATGATTATTGACTTAGGTCTTACGAGGAATAGATTAAACACAATTATCCTTGGAAGTGAGGTTTGAACCTTGTATTGTTAGTTAATGATGTAAACAATTCCTTTTTTTAAACTATTCATTCGTTGATTATTGGCCAGGACCGAGGATTGAACCCTGGACCTCTATGTTTACCAGGTTTATTATTGAGTGTCAATTGAAGGATGCTGTTGTCCCGGTTCACCGTAAATGTAACCATCAAGGCTTAAATTTTGATGACATGTCATCTTTTTTTGTTACATATAATGCTCATAATTACATAATATCTGTTCATGAACTTCTGTAGTTTTTTTTTGAATTTAAGGTCATATTTCCTTGATTTGTTTAATTTTTTAGGTCTGATTAGGCCTATTCGCGTAATTAATGTTGAATAAGTAACTTATCTTTAGTGTCACTTTTAATAAATAATCTTGAGCAATTGAGTAATTGATATATTACTCCAATTTAGTTAATTAACCCTAAGAATCATCGCAAGTTAATTGTTTAATTTTTTTTAGGTCTGATTAGGTCTATTCGCATAATTCATGTTGAATAAGTAACTTATATTTAGTGTCACTTTTAATAAATAATCTTGAACAATCGAGTAATTGATATATTACTCCAATTTAGTTAATTAACCCTAAGAATCATCGCAAGTTAATTGTTTATTTTTTTAGGTCTGATTAGGCCTATTCGCATAATTCATGTTGAATAAGTAACTTATATTTAGTGTCACTTTTAATAAATAATCTTGAGCAATCGAGTAATTGATATATTACTCCAATTTAGTTAATTAACCCTAAGAATAATCGCAAGTTAATTGTTTAATTTTTTTAGGTCTGATTAGGCCTATTTGCATAATTCATGTTGAAATAAACAATTCTTTTAAACTCATTCAAAGATTATTGACTTAGATTAAGTTCAGTTACCCTAACACACACACACACACACATTGTTAGTTAATGATGTAAACAATTCTTTTTAAACAATTCAAAGATTATTGTTAGTTAATGATGTAAACAATTCTTTTTAAACTCATTCAATGATTATTGACTTAGTTTAAGTTCGCTTATCCTAACACACACACACACACACACTTACCTTCAAAGTTCAGGATGGCTGTTTTGGTGGCGGTAGAGAGACCTTTGTAAACAAGTAGTAGATCCTCTTTCGAGATATCCTCTATCTGAACGTCGCTGAGCGTCGAAAATCTTCGCGGCAGCCAAACTTGATACTTGGCATCGAGCACAGTAAGTATACGATGACCGAATCGCGTATTTACCGATTTTATTGAAGAAATACGGTACGCGTGACCTATCTCCAAGTCAGTCAATTTACGTGGAAGTATCTCATTACTTCCCACCTCCGTCAAAAATGCAGCCACAAATTCTGACGCCATGGTTAATATAGCTACCAGTTAATGATAGGGCTGACCACCCCTATTTATAAGCTCCAAGCCACGCCTCTCTCCCTCCCCCTCCCACAAAGTACACGGATCTAGACCCTCAACACAAAGTATTATGATTCTAAGCATGTCACTTGGAAAGAAATTTATGTTCTAAAATACCTTGACTGTTATGGGAATATACGGCTCTTTCAAGAGCAGCTGCCACAGCTGTGCACTGCAGTCACTAGGTCAAGCCCCCCACAACACACTTCACCGTGTGGGCACCTTATAACCCTGCCCATAGGGTCTACACGCTACGTCACGATGATAGGGATAAAAAACATCTGGTCCGTGCGAGAGATAACCCCTCCACCCCTCGCCCGGGTGCTCCATCAACCCTCCTCCATACCGAAAAGACTAAGACTTTGAGAGAGAGAGAGAGAGAGAGGGAGAATTTTGTACTGAATATATGTATGCGAAGAAATATCATTCGTTTTTTCGAGGAAATCAACTCTTCATAATCCAGCTTCATTTAAAGATAATTACACATACACTCACACGCACACACACAACCTTGTATTGTTAGTTAAAAACTCATTCAACGATTATTGTCTTAGATTAAGTTCAGTTATCCTAACACACGCACACGACCCTGATGTAAACAATTCTTTTAAACTCATTAAATGATTATTGACTTAGAAGGGAATAATACTTTTCATATCCTTAATTCCCAATCTTGACCGTCAGGGTTTGAGAGAGAGAATATACTTGTCATATCTCACCCGCGTAGGAATTGGGAAGTGAAGCCGCATTTGCGTGGAGGTAGAGTGCATACTTCGAGACCCGAGAAAAAAACTCGCCGGCTCGTCGGAAGAGAGAACACTCAACCCTGAACCATCACCTCTGATGAGAGAGAGAGAGGGAGAACCAAGTTGTGTCCTCCCCCGCTCCCCCCTCACATCTCTCAGACAGCCAGGTGCTTCAACCCCCATCCCAGGAGACACAAACCCTCAGCACCCCAGATGCTCTACACCCCTCCCTCTACCAAAATCGCGTGCTCCAACCCTTCCCCCCCACCTCCCTACCTACCCATCAACATGTCATCTCAGGAACCATTAAAATCGTGATTAATGGGGGTGCCCCTGTATACCATAAACTGACCTACTTACAATGTTGTCTGTATTTACATTACCATCAAGTTGTTACTACAGGTACAATGCTCTCTGTAATTTGAGTAACATTAAATCTAAGCGAAATATAAATTCTCTCTTATGAAAATACTTTATATAATTTTGGGAAGGAATATTTCAATAACTATGACAATTAATGTGATATTTAAAATCACGTATCTTTTTACCATTAATCCAAATAATATGATTTTCCTCACTAATCTTTTAAATTGTCGTAGCTAGCCATTTTACTACACATATGCCTACTCCACCTATTTACATCCAGGGCAACACTATCACAAGCTTCTCCCGTCCAAGATGGTCAGTGATAGGTTTATTAACACATTATTTTAACTTTCCTTTAGAAAACAAATAAAAAATATCCTTGAGAATGTCAGTGGTATGATTAGAACAAGGGGATATGTGTTTAATTAAAAGTTCGCCATTCAACAACCACACAAGAATTGAATTAATGAAAATCCAGCATTTAAGGAGCTCAGCTCTTTCCGCTACAATTATTAATATAAATTATTTTATGAAAGTTGTATTTACTACATTTTACAGATCTTAGAATATAATTTAATGGTTTTTAGCTCTCAGGAAGGATTATCTGAGGGTGACCTGGCGGTCTAGGGGTAAGGTGTCAGACTTCTATGCTGGCGGCCGGGGTTCGATCCTCGGTACCGGCAAAGATTTATCTGATTGCCAAACCCTTCCTTCACCTCTGGCAAGACATCTTGTGAATGTGGGGAATGCCAGGCCACCACCGTGGTTCGGATTCCACGTTAAACTGTAGGTCCTTCATTTCATCTCACAATCACCCTACCATCACACATTAGCGTAAGTGCGTATAACCCGAACGGGTAGTAAGACGCGGTGCTAATAATAATAATAATTATCTGAGTGCAAGTAAACGCAAATGACTTGTTCAGATCTCAGGCAGGATTGTCTCAGTGGTAGGAAACTCTACGGACGTGCTCGGATCTCAAACGTAATTTACTAACACGATAATTTCGTATTGACTTATACCGCCAAGGACGTGGTAATTAAGGTTCGAATATCGGTTGGGTGGACTGGGGTGGATTTCCCTAAATAGTTTTCCATTTATAATCTCCCTCCACATATATGTAGAATTTCAAGGACAGTGTGTTTAATTTTATAAACAATCTATATAAACTAAAATAAGTTTATGGAAATAAAATAAAAGCATGGTATATCTCATTCTCCATATTAATAAAGTTCCACAATAGTAAGACAGAAAGTCAACTTTCAGATCACAGAGGGGGTGAGGGATGGAGGGAGGGTGAGGTAATTGATCGTGCCTCACTCCTCTCCCTTCCTCTCCCCTCCCTCGCCGTAGTCTCGCGTGTTCCCCCCCCCTCCCGCCGCGTGGATTCGCGGTTGTGTATAGAGGGGGAGAAGGAGGTGTGACATTAGAGAAAAGGCTTACACGATTGGTCGAGATAAAGAATCTTGTTATAAGGATGTTAAGATTTCCCATGAACTAAAAAGGGTTAACCCTTAATCCATGCTTCTCTAAACCCGAGTTGAGAAAAAGGTCCTTCTTTCCGGGGGTGACAAATGAAGAATGTTTTCCTGTCAGCTTAGTCCTCTCTTGCTCTTTCCCTACTCGGCGGCTGACACGTGAAAAATGTTTTCCTGCATATTAGTCGTTCGGCTCGGCTCCCCTAACCGAGAGAGTGCTTTAACTCAGGAAGTTAACATCTGTTTCGTAACATCTGCGTCTCAGAGGTCTGTGAGAATTTTACAAGAGGGGGACTTCTCACGCAGTAAAGAGGGAGGAATCAAGTGAGTTCAAACCCTTTTTTCGCGCCGCCTCCTGAAGAGGGGGAGTAGTTTACTTCTATATATTGAGTTACCCCTTTAAGTAGAATCCATTATCTTTTAAATCTTTATATTCTAAACAACATAATCAAGAATGTCTAGTGAATATTCAGCAGCGCTTTTGTCAGCAATCGGTTCGAGTGAGATAGTGTCAATGAAGCTGACAGATTTAGAGATAGGTCATGGTTATTATATCACTAATATAAAAGGCGTGACGACGAGATATGGGCGCAGAGTTCTCGCCTTGTTGGAGGACAAATATAACGTGTGGTTACCGGCTCGATTTTCCCTGCTTACCGACGCTCAGCTGAAGGAGCTCTCCAAAGCCGACCTACTCCTGGTCTACCGGGGTATTTCCAAAAACAGCAAGACGGCACTGATAAACTTCGAAGGTATGTTTATTACAACCATTTCTAGGATTAATCAAATCAATCGAAATATGTTTGTACAGAGTATGGGTTTTTTCAACTCTCCCTCTACGCAAATTCGGGCTCACTCCTTTTAATTCATAATTTTCTAATCTCAGTTAGGATGTACAGAGTATAGGTTTTTTCAACTCTCCCTGCAGGCTCACTCCTTTTAATTCGTAATTTTCTAATCTCAGGATGTACAGAGTATAGGTTTTTCAACTCTCCCTGTGGGTCCACCCCCCTTTAATTTTCTAATCTCAGTTAGGATGTACAGCGTATGGGTTTTTTCAACTCTCCCTCTACGTAAATGTGGGTTCACCCTCCTTTAATTCATAATTAGTACGTTGAATAATTTTCTAATCTCAGTTAGGATGTACAGAAAGACTTGAGCAATATATTTTTGAAAGATCAACAAAGCTTGTCATCATGTCAATTGTAGGTTGTCAACGTGAATATATTTTTGAAAAGATCAACAAAGCTTGTCATTATGTCAATGAATATATTTTGAAAGATCAACAAAGCTTGCCATCGTGTCAATTGTAGGTTATCAACATGAATATATTTTTTGAAAGATCAACAACGCTTATGATCATGTCAATTGTAGGTTGTCAACATGAATATATTTTGAAAGATCAACAAAGCTTACCATCGTGTCAATTGTAGGTTATCAACATGAATATATTTTTGAAAGATCAACAAAGCTTGCCATCGTGTCAATTGTAGGTTATCAACATGAATATATTTTTGAAAGATCAACAAAGCTTGTGATCATGCCAATTGTAGGTTGTCAACATGAATGTATTTTGAAAGATCAACAAAGCTTGCAATCGTGTCAATTGTAGGTTATCAACATGAATATATTTTTGAAAGATCAACAATGCCTGTGATCATGTCAATGAATGTATTATTGAAAGATCAACAAAGATTGTGATCACGTCAATGAATATATTTTTGAAAGATCAGCAAAGCTTGTGATCATGTCAATTGTAGGTTGTCAACATGAATGTATTTTGAAAGATCAACAAAGCTTGGCATCATGTCAATTGTAGGTTGTCAACATGAATGTATTTTGAAAGATCAACAAAGCTTGCCATCGTGTCAATTGTAGGTTATCAACTTGAATATATTTTTTGAAAGATCGACAACGTTTGTGATTATGTCAATGAATATATTTTTGAAAGATCAACAAAGCTTGCCATCGTGTCAATTGTAGGTTATCAACATGAATATATTTTTGAAAGATCGACAAAGCTTGCGATCGTGTCAATTGTAGGTTATCAACATGAATATATTTTTGAAAGATCAACAAAGCTTGCCATCGCGTCAATTGTAGGTTATCAACATGAATATATTTTTGAAAGATCAACAAAGCTTGTGATCATGTCAATTGTAGGTTGTCAACATGAATATATTTTGAAAGATCAACAAAGCTTGACATCGTGTCAATTGTAGGTTATCAACATGAATATATTTTTGAAAGATCAACAAATCTTGCCATCGTGTCAATTGTAGGTTATCAACATGAATATATTTTTGAAAGATCGACAAAGCTTGCGATCGTGTCAATTGTAGGTTATCAACATGAATATATTTTTGAAAGATCAACAAAGCTTGCCATCGTGTCAATTGTAGGTTGTCAACGTGAATATATTTTTGAAAGATCAACAAAGCTTGTGATCATGTCAATTGTAGGTTGTCAGCATGAATATATTTTGAAAGATCAACAAAGCTTGATATCGTGTCAATTGTAGGTTATCAACATGAATATATTTTTGAAAGATCAACAAAGCTTGTGATCATGTCAATGAATATATTTTTGAAAGATCAACAAAGCTTGCCATCGTGTCAATTGTAGGTTGTCAACGCGAATATATTTTTGAAAGATCGGCAACGCTTGTGATCGCGTCAATTGTAGGTTGTCAACATGAATCAACAAAGCTTCATGAACTGCTAACTAGATGTTCCTGTTTGTTTTTATAGCTGTCTCAGAGCCGCTCGAAGAGATCATAGAGCAAGTTGACCCGAAATGAAGAAGATAATACTGAGGGGAGAGTAGGGCCTTTTTAGAGCATAGTGCACCCGAACATGTCAGAACCACCGACAAAACGTTTGCGTTTATCACCTCCTATCTTTGTATCTCGGCAGACTAATGGGAATAGGGTGTATACTCTCGCGGATCTAGACGCTAATGAACAACTTTTAATTAGATACTTGAAACATGACGTTGTACTTCGTGAAGGGAAGCTGTATAATGCTTACATTGAACATATACCTGGTCGAATTAAGACCTCGAGTCTACTGATATCAGACCATGACAATATAGACGTACAGATCCAAAGACTTTTGACCTTATCACGAAACTTAGGTACAGGATTTACTCAGTTTAGGCTTTACCTGGAGCCACTAGGACTATCTATTAAACTTATTGAACAAGCATACGCTCGACGTATAAAGACATACTCAATCAGTAACGAGAAACCCTACAAGGATGTCGTACAGTTTCTCGTTGCGTGCGGAGATATTTATGTAAAATCTGTAGAAAAAGAATCAAACGCGAACGGCCCGATAAAGGTAAATTGTAGCCTCATTTGCGAGTTTAAGCATCCTACTGATGATAGAATTGAAAAGGGTTATTTCAATTCTTCCCTATACGATATATTTAACACACTAGACTTGGAGGAGAAATACGAGAATAACGTGGTCTTCCCACTCCTTGCGCAGATTGAGGGCTTTGTTTCTAGAGACTCAGGGTGGATGTACAACGGTACGTTGGAAATGAGAGTAAATTTCTCGAAAAACTCGGCTTTCTCGATCGGTGCCCACGTTCAAATCCCTGAAACTATTGCCAGACGTAGAGCGCTGATAAATGTTCAAGCTGAAGAAGGACTTTGCTTCCCAGTATCCGTATTGGCGTGCCTCTTTGAGCCGACAGGGATGGCTCAGCGTTTATCGTCTTATCCTAATTTTCGTGACGTGTTGAATCTAGATGGGATCCCGCTTCCGTTCGAAATGAGATATATTGAACGCTTCGAAAGGCTTAACGATATATCTGTTAATGTGTACACTGCAAAACATGAAGGTAGTGATTCTTATGTGGACACTGCAGACAACTCTAAAAAGTTAGTGATCGTTCCCGTGCATATCAGCGCGAAAGAGTGTGCTAGACATGTTCATTTATTCATGATAAAAGTACATGGGACGGAAATTCTCAGTAAGACTATGATCACGCCTGTGAGGTTTGGCGGCTATTCGAATGTAAGAATCTTTGGGATTACTCGAACCTCTACCTTCATACCGACGTAACACTACTAGCCGACGTCTTTGAGAACTTTCGTGATCTTTGTATGAAGACGTATAGGCTCGATCCCGGATGGTCTCTTACGGCCCCCAGTCTAGCGTACCAAGCTCTATTGAGAATAACCCAGGTACGGCTCGAATTAATAGATGACGTAGATATGCATCAATTCATTGAGGGAGCTATTCGAGGAGGGATATGTTTCGTAGCTAATCGTCATTCTGTAGCTAATAATCGTTATATGAGTTCATTTGACCGTTCCAAACCGGAGTCTTACCTCGTTTATCTAGACGCGAATGGACTCTATTCATTTAGCATGTTGAGCTCATTACCCTATGGAGGGTTCAGATGGCTTGAAGATGATGAAATTGAACGTTTGGACGTGCTAAACGTGGAGGACGATGCGGATACGGGCTATATCTTGCAGGTAGATCTTGAATATCCACAAGATGTACATGACGCTCATTCTGACTTGCCGTTCTGTCCTGAGAAAGGGATTCCACCCGTAGGGAAACACGAGAAATTGTTAACGACTCTAGCTGATAAGACTAGGTACGTCATTCACTATCGTCATCTAAAGTTATGTTTAGTGAATGGGTTGAAACTGACGAGAGTCCACCGTGTTCTCAGTTTCAAACAATCTCCGTGTGTGACGTTGTCACAGACATAATGCAAACATGGACGATCTGGCTCACCTGATCTGGTCCCCTTTGACTGGGCTGGATCTCGACTTCATGAAACACGCGCACTCAACTCCACTCAACATCACGCGGCTTACTGACCGCCCGTGGCTCGAGGCCCGATTAGAGCAAGACTCGGACAATTGAACATCAAGATGCGCTAACCCGTATGCGCCGACGGTTGTGTTCGAGTGAAACAAGACTCATCCACCGGCGCGTGATTTGAAATTATCACGAGAATAATCGAGAATTCTGTCGAAGCAACGTACACCCCTCTCCCTTCGTCCCAGTGTGATTCCCGCCGTTTGTGAACACGTGATTGACTTTGTACAGTATATAACGGCTGGACTGTGTAGTGATGTCACTCATTTCTCTGCACTCGATTAGGTGAGACACTTGTCTTAGATTTAGACGTAGGTCGTTGTTCGACGTTTTCTAAATTATGTTTGGGTTAAATTGTTCAAAATTTAAGTTTCAACTTTAAATATAAATCATGATTACTAATAGCTATATTTCTCTGAGACTGCAGGATTTGCCTGTCAGCCATTATGGTTTATGCGCTAGCTTTTTCTTTGTACTTAACGTTGTGTCCGCCTCACGGACGGGTTGGAACTTTAGCATGGCGCAATCTTGGGGCGCTAATGGAACTTTAGCATGTCGCCATCTTGGGGCGCTAATTATTTCTGTTTAACGTGTAACTTATTTTAAAATAGTTGTTCTGCTTGCTAAAAGTTAAAGATTTGTTACGATTGTGATTCTTTTTAAATTGTTACTCAACTCGGGGGGCGCGAGCCCGTGCACCCAGCACATTGGTCATTACAATAATAATAATTAGACTGAACTAATTTGATTGGGATCTATTGTAACAGGTTAGGTTTAGGTAAATCATTTTCTCTGTCGCGCCTTACAATGGCAGTCTATTATAAAACTTCATACTTATGTCAATATAGTGTCGGCATCGCCAGGTCGTGTAGACCTATACATATTACTTGTATTTAACTTTCCTGCTAGGTTAGTCGCCTTCTGCGAGGGTCAATTTAATTATGACTACGTTGGTATTAATCATTCTGTTTTCTCTTAACGACTTGGGGTCTTGCCCCTTTATTTATTGTTTACTTTGGCCCTTATCGGCCAGTCACTCGACTTTCCTAGAGTGTCTCGCTCTTGTATGTCTGCTAGTTGTTTGTAGAATAAAATAAACTCTCTTGTAACTTACCTACCTTTTATTTATTGAAATTTGAACCTATCAAATCATATGAAGGGGGGGGTTACACGTGGATGGCGCCGTATATCAAGCTGAACGCGGAAATGAGGAGCAAAGCGAGCAATCAGTTTGAAAACATGTTTTTCAAATTGATGAACAACGCCGCATTCGGCCGTCTTATATCTAACAAGAGGGCCTACCGTACGGTAAAAATAACTACCAGGTGGGAAGGTAAATTTGTGGCTGGTAACCTTATAGCCAGTCCAAACTTTAAAAACCGTATGATTGTATCAGAAAACCTGGTCATCATTGAGATGGAACCGCAGGAGATTTACTTTGATATGCCAATTTATGCGGGATTCGCCATTTTGGAAATCTCTAAAGTAGTCATGTACGGTCTACATTACCAGGTCATGGTTCCAGCCTTCCCACCAGGTACACTAAAACTCCAATACACTGACACAGACTAGCTCCTCTACTATATGACAGTCGAGGACGCCTACCAACGACTTATCCCGTTAGCTAATGAGTATCTGGACACCTCCACTTACGGACGAGACAATGTTTACGGCATGCCTGCAGTAAATAAAGGGGTACTCGGTAAACTAAAAGACGAGACTCGAGGTCAGGTCATCACTGAGTTCATAGGTTTACGCCCTAAACTCTATTCATTTGCTGTACAAGGGGTGGTGAGATGCTCAAAGCTAAAGGTGTCAAGAGTAGCGCCTTAAGAACGCTCTCTTTAGAGGACTATTGTAATTGTTTAACTAATGAAACGGTAGTCATGAGAGAAGCTCGTTCAATAAGAGCTGTAGGATTCAAACTTTACACGCAAAAATTTAATCGGGTTGCACTATGCTCTATCGATGATAAACGATACGTGTTACCTGGATCAGTCAGAACTCTACCTTGGGGTCATTACTCAATAGGGGAGCAACCAACTACTTCCCTCCAAGAGACGATGATTGAAGCTGGACCGTCATGTACGGGTGTCAGTGAGTGATCTACAAGCGAACAGGCATCTACTAACCCTCACGTCAATGTTAGTGCTTTAAAAAAGACTTGAGAAAAATAAACTAATTTAGCACATATCTGTTTAAAAGAGTTTTCAGTAGGTGTAGTCACTAGAAAAAAAAAATGTTAGTGCTTTAAAAAAAGACTTGAAAATAAATATGCTAATTTAGTATATCACTAGAAAAAAATGTTAGTGCTTTAAAAAAAGACTTGATAAAAAAATATGCTAATTTAGTATGTATCTGTTTAAATAGAGTTTTCAGTGTGCATATGGTTTGATTAATGCCACTAGAAAAAGACTTGAGAAAAAAGCATGCGTATGTTTTGATTAATGTCACTAAAAAAACACAAATGTTAGTGCTTTAAAAAGACTTGAGAAAAGTATTCTTGTTCTGTAACTTGACTGAAGAAAAAAAATACTAATTTAGCGTGTGTATCTGTTTAAAAAAATGTTTATCATTATATTCATTAAATAGAGTTTTCTGTGTATATATGTTTCGATTAATACAAAAGTGGATAATTAATGTCACTATACCTTTATCATTAGAAAAAAATGTTAGTGCTTTAAAAAAGACTTGACTGAAGAAAAAAATATACTAATTTAGTGTGTATCTGTTTAAAAAAATGTTTATCATTATATTCATTAAATAGAGTTTTCTGTGTGTGTATTGTTTTTTTACCTGACCTCTCCAGGATTACAACACGAACCTCTCAGAGAACATAAGGTGACAGTTAGGGTTAGAACCTAGGTCTCTCAGAGTACAGACTGGTACAATAACCGGCTTCAGTCAGGGTTACAACCTACCCTCTCCAGGATTACAACTCGGACCTCTCAGAGAATGTAAGGTGACAGTTAGGGTTAGAACCTAGGCCAGGGTTACAACCTCGGACCTCTTAGAGTACAGCTTGTTACAATAATACGAGGTAGCTATCGAATTGATCTCTTCAAATAGCGCATATTTTTTTGATAGGTTGGAAAGGTGATGAAGATTTCCAGCGTTATAAGAGGTGGAGGGTTTTTAGAAAAAAAGATCAATTCAATTAAGTCGTTTAGGGAGTATAATCCATTCTTCGGTCCAGCTCACGAGTTGACCGTCCGAGTCCCCGTCCTCTCATTCCGACCCTTCCCTGGGCCAACTGTTCGAGCGAGGGTAAGCTATACCAGAACCTCTCCCCCCTTCTTCAGAGAGAGAAAAAAAGTGAAAGTGTTTTAAACCATTTGTGATGCGTGCCTGCTTTGCTGACCACATGGTTTAAGGAGCCTAACTAACGATACCAGGGTTCGAATCTGACTTGGACGTAATGAGAGAAAAAATACTTTCGACAGTAACGGGTTCGAATCTGACTCAAACGTATTTACATGATGAGAGAAAAAACTAACTAACGATACCGGGGTTCGAATCCAGATTCACAGGTCCTGGGTTAGATCCTCAGTGATATCTGCGATCTAGCGATAAGAGTTCCTGGCTACAGATCCACAGGTCCTGGGTTAGATCCTCAGTGATATCTACGGTCTAGTGATAATAGTTCCTGGCTACAGATTCACAGGTCCTGGGTTAGATCCTCAGTGATATCTGCGATCTAGTGGTAAGAGTTCCTGGCTACAGATTCACAGGTCCTGGGTTAGATCCTCAGTGATATCTGTGGTCTAGTGGTAAGAGTTCCTGGCTACAGATCCACAGGTCCTGGGTTAGATCCTCAGTGATATCTGCGATCTAGTGATAAGAGTTCCTAGCTACAGATCCACAGGTTCTGGGTTAGATCCTCAGCGATATCTGTGGTCTAGTGATAATAGTTCCTGGCTACAGATTCACAGGTTCTGGGTTAGATCCTCAGTGATATCTACGGTCTAGTGATAATAGTTCCTGGCCACAGATTCACAGGTCCTGGGTTAGATCCACAGTGATATCTGCGGTCTAGTGATAAGAGTTCCTAGCTACAGATTCACAGGTCCTGGGTTTGATCCTCAGTGATATCTGCGATCTAGTGATAATAGTTCCTGGCTACAGATCCGCAGGTCCTGGGTTAGATCCTCAGTGATATCTACGGTCTAGTGATAATAGTTCCTGGCTACAGATTCACAGGTCCTGGGTTAGATCCTCAGTGATATCTGCGATCTAGTGGTAAGTGTTCCTGGCTACAGATCCACAGGTCCTGGGTTAGATCCCCAGTGATATCTATGGTCTAGTGATAAGAGTTCCTAGCTACAGATCCAGCCCTCTCGGAGTCCAGTCTGATACAATAATCTGGACCTCTCGGAGTACAGTCTGATACAATAACCTGGATCTCTCAGAGTACAGTCTGGTACAATAATCTGGATCTCTCAGAGTACAGTCTGGTACAATAACCCGAACCTCTCAGAGTACAGTCTGGTACAATAACCCAGACCTCTCAGAGTACAGTCTGGTACAATAACCCGGACCTCTCGGAGAACAGTCTGGTACAATAACCCAGGCCTCTCAGAGTACAGTCTGGTACAATAATCTGGACCTCTCAGAGTACAGTCTGGTACAATAACCCGAACCTCTCAGAGTACAGTCTGGTACAATAACCTGGATCTCTCAGAGTACAGTCTGATACAATATTCTGGACCTCTCAGAGTACAGTCTGGTACAATAACCTGGGCCTCTCAGAGTACAGTCTGGTACAATAATCTGGACCTCTCAGAGTACAGTCTGGTACAATAACCTGGACCTCTCAGAGAATGTACAGGATTAGAAGCTGACCCTCTCAGAGTACAGTTTGCTGCAATAACCTGGCCTTCTCAGAGGACGGTCTGATACACTAACAGTCAGGGTTAGAACCCAGGCCTTGGAAGAGAGAGCACCAATGATGGTACATAACCTTTTAGCTTATTTAAATGGAATCACCTTAAATAATAAAGTCATGGGTACACTTGCATCCTTACCCTGTAAAGAAAACAAAAATGTTAATCGTTAATTCTTTTTATTTAAAAAAGAGCTCGTTACATTTCTAAGAATAATAGTTAAAAAGTCCGTCTAAAAAGTTTAATACATTGCAAGTAACTGTGAATAAGTTTTTTTTAAAAGTGTTCACTCAACCCGTCTTGCAGGCTCCTCGTTCGTTTCCTCAGTAGTTTTACTCTTCTTTCCACGTGAACGTTTAGAAGCGTCAGTAGTTTTCTTCCTCCGTTTGACCGTGTCAACCTCGTCTTGACCGCAGAAGCATGATAACTTATTGAAATCAATGCACTCTTTATACTCGTTTATCAAGACTATCATATGAAGCAAAGCTGGAATAACCGAACTCGTATCGTTCCGCATCGCACTCTTGGTCAGATCGCAAAAGTTTTGTCCGATCAAACTTAATATTCTTAAACCATTCGCTGAGCACTCAGACATTTTTAAAGCTTTGTACTTGTCGCTATCGGCGTTGTTGATACTCTGTAGCTGACTCAACTCTCCAGTTCCTTTAATATAGATTGATGTGTACTGAACTTTCCACCTCCCCTCCTCCAGTTTGCGCAATGTTGCCTCATTTATGATGTCATTTTGCTAACGTCACTGCTTGAAGGGTTATAGCGGACAACTCTATCGTGTATGATTAGACAAAACGCCTTGGTATTTACCGGGATATTTTCCTCCGTCTCGAACGTTATACGACACGTCACCATACCGTCCTTGAGAGTATCTTCCTGTTGGCTGGCATCGAACACGACAATGGGTGCATGAGACTTGAAATGGGAAGGATCAAGTAAAGGTAAAGAGGCGCTCGTTCCGTAGTACGAAGTCTGGAAATTAGCATAGTCTTCGTATAATTTCGAGAAGGAATCTTGTCTAAAGTTCAAGTTCATATCCTCATAAGGGTACATGTTAGAATTTAGATAGAGTTTAGCATTACGTAAATTACAATGATCAAAAATACTTCTATCTGCAACCGTCGTATTGTTCCGTCCGGTCTGAAGCGCGAAAACAACGTAACGAGGTTTTTCCAGCAAAGTTGACGTTTTCACGGTCCAATCATGTTGATTAGAGGTGGGCACGTTAGGGTACTCGTACAATTCCCAAGTACGGAAAGGTAGCTCGATGATCCTCCCGCTCTTGATGAAATTAAGCAGGTTGAGACGATTGATATCGTCAGTCTTTATATGCGGTACAAGCCAAGATATTTTACTTAACTCGATCCTAGAGGGCGTCTCTGCAGCAGGAGGTGGGGCTCTTTGTAAAGCGTTGTTGTCACCGGTCGAACGAACTAGCACCAGCTCCTGTTTCGCATTGATCAGTATTCGAGAATAATCTTCGACGAATCCTAGTATGAGACGTAAAGGGATGCATACGTCAAAGATGCCTGTTTCAGCGTGTACGTGAACTCCTTCAAACCTCCAACCAGCGATTGAAAGATGAGTCTGCCAACCATTCCTTATAGATAGATAGTTTTTAAGCTGAGTCGAAATGCCTACATCTCTCGATTGATCAATCTCTACGCCGTTGATCTCATAGGCGATTCTTGAGAATAGATGCAGTATTCCGTTATTAACAATCCTCGAAGTACTTCCAGGTTCTCCCGTATTCAAAAGTAGTCGTCCTTTGATATGCAGCAGAGAGCGGTGCGGTAGTGTGCATAACCCTTCTTGTTGGATAGATATCCTAAGCTCGTTCCCGTTAGCTAATGGACCGGGAATATACGAGGCGTAGGAATGATACTGGAAACTGCTCAAGGCCGTATCGAAAGCGGCAGACTCCCCAATGTTCAGAATATCCGCGGTGTCATCCATTATTTTCGTAACGAGTAACCTAGACGCCTTAAATAGAGTTTATTGGCAGGTGTTAACACTTTCACTGTCCTTCTCTCAATGTTTCGAGGAAGACTTCGCCGTCTTGTTTTATCTAGTACGAGTCCCATCCCCACCGACTCGTTTCAGATGCAGACGTAGTGATATCGTCTCGTCCCTAAAGTTGATGATATCACCTCGTTCGTCAACAAGTCGTACTGCGATAGACTCTATTACTCGCTTCGTTACCGGAAGGTAAATGATATTGTTAGGCGCTTCCACTATCTTATAGCCTGGCGGGACAGTCATGCTGAACTCGTGCAAGGTATGACTCGGTTCTCCGTTGACGTAAGCTCCGCTAGCGAGACTGCATTCTATGCGGATCACATTCACATGAAGAATATTCACAGTATTGGTAGATATGTGCGTCTTCCCTGCAGGAAGTATGACCGAGTCGAACCCTAGCAAGGATGCAAACGTGCCAGGTCGGGTAAAGTCGATAGGTTTATTGCAAGTGATATAGCTCTTTAAAGTGCTAGGGTCACCGATAATCGAGAGCTTTACGTTACTCGGGACTTCCCTTCGCAAGAATCGATCCAACGCCTCAAGTTCATAGGTGCCCGGAGGCACTGTATACTCTTTACCGTCGCAATAAAATTTATTATTACGCTCGTCAATGTTCGGTATGGAATTGAACGTGGCCAGATTGATCAGTCCGATGAACCATTCTTCTTCACGATTCTCTTCTCCGAGCAGGATATGAGGGAAGTAGTTCTCTGTCAGATTCGAACTCTGACCTGTCAGTGTAAGCGTCATAGACATATTTACTAAGTTCGAACGTCAGCGCGAGTATTTAAGGAAGGCTAAACAAAGATGACCGCATAAAACGGTACCGTACTCTTGATACCGAGTATGATTATAGGTGATGGGTATTCCTCCGAGATAACGAACAAGTTCGAGCGGTGGCCTTAGATCACCGAAACTATCACTGTTTTTCTTATACGCCACCCAATGCGTACCCTTACCGCTATCATCATCAAGATTGATGATGGCGTTCTCTATCTTCCAAGGAGTACCGCTAGGTAAAGCATCTCTCGCAAATACTCCTCTAAAGAAGGGGATTTTTAACTCGGGGGCGTACTTGCGCAGATCCGTTTCAGTAAGGGCACGTTTAGGTATTCATTTTATTTTCGGGTAAGGCCGTAGATACATGCCTTTCCCCATGGCAATAGCATCGAGCGTGCGATTATGTCTCTGAGCCTCGTTCAATTGTTTCGTATTCGCCTTAGCACTTTGTACAGCCTTCCTGATTCGTGCAGCTCCTCCAGCGACGGCTCCAAGCGCTGCGATCAAAGGTAGTATAGGTAGAATTCCGCCCTTCTTCTTACGACGTCTAGTAGTAGTAGTAGTAGGACGCCGTTGACGACGTTGAGTCTTCTTCTTCTTTAGACCTGAACCCATCTTGACTTTAGCTTTCATCGCGTTGGTGACAGCCCACGCGGCGGCTTTCTCACCCAACTTTGAGTCAGGCGCGAGTAATCTTTTCCACGATTTCTCGATAAGTTCACGATCAGCAGTATGACGTCCTGCAAGATCTTTCACCTTGGAGTATGCGATATCGTGTTCTTTACAGTGTCGATCTAACTCGTTTATTCCAGGATCACCCCGTTTCAATCGTTTTTCCAACTTTGTCCCCGGCCCGCAGTACTGATATCCAGGTATATGCGCTTCAAACGGTAGATTATTGATTATCTTATCTAGCAATCCTCCCCCTCTTCTTCGTCTCATGACACGTACTGATTAGCATTTATATAGGTGCGCGCATTATATAGATGAAGTAGTAGTCAACATGCGGCTCGAGAAACAGACAGATTCTTTAACTGTTCACAACAACGATCACGATGAGGGTGGAGCTTTACCTCAGAGACACGGTACGTTGTTACCCGATACTATCCGCTGCATCATCTGCGGACCTTCGAATTGCGGTAAAACAAACACCATGATCAGTCTGTTGGAGGAACCTAACGGGCTACGCTTCAAGAACGTGTACGTTTACTCTAAATCGTTGTACCAGCCCAAGTATCAACGTTTATCGAAGGTCCTCTCACTCGTTGAAGGCATGGGCTATTTCCCTTATTCCGACAACGCGGAAATTATTCCACCGTCCGAGGCTGAACCCGACTCTGTATTCATTTTCGACGACGTCGCTTGCGATAAGCAGTTTAATATACAGGCTTATTTCAGTATGGGCAGACATAAGTCTATAGACTGTTTCTATCTCTGTCAGACGTACTCGCGCATCCCGAAACAGATGTTGAGAGATAACGCTAATCTTCTCATCCTATTCAGGATGGACGATACGAATCTGAGACACGTCTACGACGATCACGTGAACACAGATATGACTTTCCAAAAATTTAAGGAGGTGTGCTCACTGTGTTGGAAAGAAAACAAGTACGATTTTCTGGTGGTGAGCAAAGATCATGAGATCGATAAAGGACGATATCGCTACGGGTTCGATACCTTTATCTTGCACGATTAACAAGAACGTATATTCAGTACACGGTAAGACATCATGTCGTCCATATCTAAATTCGGTCATAGTCTCTACAAATATAGATCTCTCATCGAGTCAGAGGGAAATCTAACTCTAAACTCTCAAGGGTATTACGACGCTAGATCGAAAAGGATCGTCAAAGTCGAGTCGCCCGTCACATCTAAGGATGCCTGTAACAAGTCTTACGTCGATAGGATGGATGCGAGGCATAGTAACGAGCAGATAGTGGCTCTCAACACTGCCAAGGACCTCATCAAAGGACAGATGGAATCGCTGATCGAGGATTTGGAGAAGGATCGAAAAAATACGTCAACTTTGAGAAGAGCGCTCATCAAGGGATGGAGGAGGTGCGGAAACTGGCTCAAGAGCGTCTCGACGAAAATAGAACGACGCTTGACGCTTTAAGTTCAAAGCTGCTAAGCCTAGAGGAGGCTTTCGAGATGCATCGAACCATTTACAACGATTTTATAGCCGGAGGTGTACTACGCTTAAGAGGATCGGATGACAACAAGCTTTACAATGCAGACGGTGTAGTTTTGCGAAACATAGGTATGCCCTCATTACCTTCAGACGCCGCACCTAAAGCTTATGTAGACTCTATGGTTAATCGTAGTTTCATCTACATCTACTTGGATTCGAAACCTATGCGGAAGGATGCGAGACATTTCGAATTGACTCTAACGGGTGAACGTGGTAATAAGTTCAAGAGGGCAGGCATCGTTTCAACGATGGTCATGAACTTGAAAGATATTATTTGCTTGTTGAATCTTAAAATTATCGACGATCCACCTTTCGAGGTGTTCAAAGATGACTCTATATCTTTCATGATAGAAAAACGCCCGACAACGTCTCAGATTTTACACGTAGAATTAGGTTTTACTTACGTTTAGATATAATGAACCGTTTCTTCACGGTAAGAGACATTCACACCTTACATCATGACGACGAAGGTCGCGGAGGATATCATAAAAGCTAGTAAGATTATTAAACGAATGTATAAACAACTACGTGATGCCCGGCACGAGTCTGAGCACGTCGCGAATGAAACGTTCAAACCTATCACGGATCCTCTAAACAGGATGGTGAAGGCGCTCGCGGAACCTGAGGAGACGGAAGCCTTACTTGAGACATTGGAAAACAACCATCTATTGGACACTTATCTTTATTCATCTCACGCACATTCCGATAAGACCTACGGAGTCCGTCATGAAGGTGACTCTACCAAGCTCGTATTCAACGGGAGAGACGGTACAATACTCCTTAACAATAAGACGGTACCGTATACTCGAGGACTATTAGAATTACTTTTCAGAAGAGCACCTACCCATTATACTAAGGAGGATCTGAAAGTATACAAGTCTATGCTTGAAGAAACGAACGCGCATCGGTTGAGAAACGAACCGTACGCTCGTATCAAGATGCGAGCCGGATCAAAGTATTCGTTAATCATCAAACCTATGTTTGAGGAGGAGCTTGAGGGTTAGGGTTTATACAAGATGGAGACAGGAAGAGGAGTCGATTATACCTATTGGGACGATCCTAACGAATTGGTCGATCGATTACGACTCTTGCACGCATCTACCGAGGCTGGTCATTCCGCTCACCATAACGAGATCGTTTCTATCATTGAGGAATTACGCGAGGCGGGAATCATCGTATAAAGACGTACATCTCTTCTGTACTTTATCACAATCATGTCTGGCGTCAAGTGGGAGATTATGCGTGAACTTCATCGTCCGGCAAGACGACGATTTCCTCGAAGACACGTTAGCGTACGAGGCTTGAACGAGCTCCTTCAGGCCGATCTGGTGGAGATGATACCCTACTCTGGATCGAATAAGGGCTTCAAGTACCTTCTCACCGTCATCGACGTGTATTCCAAGAGGGCTTGGGCCGCACCCGTCAAGACTAAGACGGGTAAGAACGTCAGCGCCGCAATGGCTCTCCTCCTCAACAAGGTGGGTTTACCTCGCGTACGTCATCTCCAAACGGATAATGGTACAGAGTTTTACAACCCGGAATTCAAAACGCTCATGAAGAGAAAGAGAATCAATCATTATTCTACATACAGCAACGTCAAGGCTAGCGTCGTGGAACGATTCAATCGTACTCTCAAGAACATGATGTGGAGGAGGTTCACGGCTAAAGGTTCATTTCGATGGATCGATATGATCGATTCCTTACTGGACGAATACAACCGTACAGTACACTCGACCATAAAGATGAGACCTATAGACGTCAAGGACGATAGACTTTTACATACCGTCTATAAACGTTTCAAGATGTTAGATTCCACGCCGAACATTTTTAAAGTAGGTGATATAGTTCGTATCAGCAAGTATAAGGACGTTTTTGAAAAGGGTTATACTGCGAACTGGTCGACCGAACTGTTTAAAATACGTAACGTCGTCGAGACTAATCCCAGGACCATCCTACTCGAAGATATGAAAGGTAATCCTATCACGGGAGGTTTCTACGGTAAGGAGCTTAGAAAGACTTCGTATCCGGATGTTTACCTCGTAGAGAAGATAATCAGACGTTCTGGAAATAGAGTATACGTCAAATGGTTAGGGTTCGACTCGTCTCACAATTCGTGGATCGATGCGAAGGATATAGTGTAGAAGGAGGGGAGGGCGCGTTCCCCTCCTCCATCCCGAGCGTATAAAGCGGGCGTGAGGCGGGGAGACGTATCTCATTCAACATGTTTAGACAGTTGGGTTACCGTCTGGAGGACATGAGCGATATTAAGATTTCGAACGGCGGTTTAGAATACCATATCGCGCGGACCGACAAAGGTTACAGCGAGTGCTGTGATTCTTCCGTGCACTGGCTCGGATGCCATAATCCCGGAATGTGGGAATCGAGTCAGTCTGTCGAACGCTGTTCTACCGCTTGTCCGGTCTACAATCTTAAGGAAGGAGACGGCCCGCTAATTCTCCGGGAATCGAGTCGGTCCATCGAACGCGGTTCTACAGCTTCCCTCGAGGATGCGCCGGAATCGAGTCAGCCCCGTACTACAGCTTGGCCGGAGGAGGAGGAAAACGCTTTGTGCATCGAGTTGGACCGAATCGAGCGTGAGGAACTCGATCGGGTCAAGCACGTCTCTGAACTTGAAAAGTTTCGTACGTACAACGTTCGCCGTCTAGAAGGAGACGAAGAGATCAGTGAGGATGAGGACGAACCGAACATCATAACGCTAGACTATGTAGGCAAAGTACATCTGCCTGGTAAAAACTTTGGTGCGCGCTACAGGAGCCGCTTTAACGCTTCACAGAGAGGACTGTTATATCTGGGTGAAGGCGAGTACGAACTGTTCAAGTGGTGAAGTGTTCTAACATGTTTAGAGAAAGATATTTTTTGTACGCATCAAGTGAAAGACTATGAGGGACTTTGGTGCGTGCTACAGGAGCCGCTTTAACGCTTCACAGAGAGGACTGATATATCTGAGTGAAGGCGAGTACGAACTGTTCAAGTGATGAAGTGTTCTAACATGTTTAGAGAAAGATATTTTTGTATGTATCATAATAATCTGGGTGAAGGCGAGTACGAACTGTTCAAGTGGTGAAGTGTTCTAACATGTTTAGACCAAACTTTAGAGAAAGATATTGTTGTATGTATCATAATAATCTGGGTGAAGACGAGTACGAACTGTTCAAGTGGTGAAGTATTCTAACATGTTTAGAGAAAGATATTTTTTGTATATATCATAATAATCTGGCTGAAGGCGAGTACGAACTGTTCACGTGATGAAGTATTCTAACATGTTTAGACAAGACTTTAGAGAAAGATATTTTTTGTATGCATCAAGTGAAAGACTATGAGGGAAAGAGAATTTATATGTATGTATGTATCATCATAATCTTAAGAATATACTCGCTAAATAAAAAAGTTGTACTATTTATTTAAGTCCTTGATCATAGAAATAAAAGCTAAGGTGCTATGTATGTTTCATTCGGAGCAGGAAAATATCATTTTAGATATGTATTTTTTCCAGGCTGTTCGAGGGAAGGAGGGCTATACCCGTCATCTCCTACTCTGAGAGAGAGGGAGAGACAGAGAGGTAGAAAGAGGGGAGAAGAGAGGGAGAGAGAGACAGAGATAGAAAAGATCATTTTAGATATGTATTTTTTTCAGCATAGTCTAAAAAACTGTTCGAAGGAAAGAGAGAGAGAGAGATAGGAGGAGAGGGAGAGACAGAGAGATAGAAAGAAGGAAGGTGAGGAAGAGAGAGACAGAGAGATAGAAAGAGAGAGACATTTCTCCCCGTCTCTATGCAGCCGCAAATCCACGCGGCGGGAGGGGGGGGGAACACGCGAGACTACGGCGAGGGAGGGGAGAGGAAGGGTAGAGGAGTGAGGCACGATCAATTACCTCACCCTCCCTCCATCCCTCACCCCCTCTGTGATCTGAAAGTTGACTTTCTGTCTTACTCACAATCGTGTTTTTAATAATTTTGATTGAAAATAATTATGTACTATTAAATGAGTGTTTGAAGTGTCATCACATATGTTATTAAATAAGTTGAATCCATTTAAAAGATCAGCGATAGCATAAAATTCACAATGTTATTTTTAGGGTATAATGAATAATAAATATCAAATTCACAGAAAAAATATATAATAATATATTTGAAAAGGTCAGAAGTTATAAGTTATAGAAGAAAATAATTAATTAAATGCACAGAGCTCCCCACTGACTTTATTTTCTTCATTTCCCAGACCTATGTTAAAAACTATATATTTCCTATCGTTTTGGAAATTGTGGCTTTATAAATAAATGTTACGGCGCACCGCACAGACTTTCTCTCTCTTTCTATAAACTCGTAAGATTTCTGAATGGAATAATGTACATTGTATCATCACCAATCCACATAAGAACACGAATAAAATAATATACAATGATATAGAATCAATGAGAAAAGAGGCACATCTTTGTCCACCAAAGAGCATTTCAAACAGTTTAATGTTTTAAAGACCTTAATAAAATTTTATTTGAACCATTTTCTGACAGCTTGGAAACTGGGATCTGCTTTACATGTTCCATTTTATGAAAATTGTATTACTAGAGATGAATGGAGGGAAGTAGAAAGAAATCTAAGGAATCAATAACTAATGAAAGAATGTGAAAGTGCAATATTGACTATAGTGAATACTAGTTTTTGACTATTTGTTGTTGCTTGTGTAAAGGTAAAATCAAATTAGTAGGAAGTAATAAAACTTGAAAACAGGACAGAAGATTTGACCTCTAATTTTAATAGTATAAACAATAAAGATTTATGTATTTACAGATAATAAAGGAATCGGAGTGTCGGGAAACTAATTTATAAATTCGCAGTAAATTGGAGTATGGTCTGAAAAATAGCTTTCGTACTCTCCAAATCTGGTTATCGTCATATTACTGAAAATTACATCTATCTGCGTATCGTTGTTTGTCGTGGACTCGTCAGACTTCAGAATGGGTTTCAAACTATATTTGTTCATTAATTCCAACAAAAAATAGTCTATGTCCAATAATATTATAGTTAAAATATCCTAATAGTATTACATCAGATTTGTCAGAAGGGATTAATTTGTTAATAGCAGTGACAAACTCAATGTTAGGTGTACTAGGTGATTTGTACCCTGTGATGATAGTGACATTCCCAATTTTGAAACCTATCATATCTATTCCGAAAACAGAGTTTTCTATTGAAATGTGCTTACATGTTTGAATTTTCATGTCTTTCTTTGCTAAACATAATAATCCTCTTGGGCGTCGGACACTACCACTATCAGATCTGAAAAATATCTTAAAATTTGGAATTTTCCATATTTTTGTGCATAAATCGAACACTATGGTACACAATAACTATGCCGTCTTTCTGCTCTAGGTTCCAAAATGAAAGATTAAAAGTTTTATACGGAGACGGGTCAGCTCAATTTTAACACCATCGTCAGCTTTGGGAGGAGAAAGCGTTTTGAATTTTCCCAGGATGTATAGTTCAGCTAGACTTGTAACTCTACTTAGAGCAACGTACAGCAAAGCCCTAGTGACACGTTGGCATTTATTAAAATCCAAACAAACTAAACTGTACGTCTGCCCTTGGCTCTTGTGTATAGTTAAAGCCTCAGCTGGTACTACTGGAAACTGCTGCCGTAACATCTGGTATTCACCCGACTTATTGACATTTATGGTGTGAGCTTTCCTTGATATCGGGACTAATGCTGAGTTTAAATTATGGTTTTCATAAAATTGGAAGCTAATAATCTTTTTATTTTGCCTACGGAATTGTTGGGTTCAAAATCAAGCCATATTATATCGATCTTATTTGAATTTGGTTTAAATGTCAAGTGTTTCAATACTCCACAAGAACTATTAACCAGTCCGTCATGTACATCAATATTAATAGAAACCATATATTTGATATTTATTTTAAATCTGATACTATTAGAAAGACCACCGACTTCTGAATATTTTTTATATTGTAATGAATGCAAGGCTCTTTCCTTAAGAGCAAAATTACTTTTCGCAGTACAGAATCTTTTGCGTTCGATATGTATTCAGAACATGGGTTGTTTGTTATTTTTTCATCGTTATACTGGTCTACAAAGATGTTTTCGGAATGCAACTTGATTGATTCACTCGAGACGTCTGATTCTTGTATTTCCCTTGACCTGAAGAGCTGTAAATCTTCGTTAGTCATGGACCCTGCAGCTAGATTGTTGAGTGCACTTATGAAAATAGTTTCATTCTGTTGATGCATAATTTGTGTAAGTTCATATATGCTGAAATCCTCCCACAGGAGATCGAAAACGCAGAACACACTCAAATCACTGACTTGGGTTGGTTTGATCACGAGTGTGTCCATCACAGGGGGGAGCTGATTGAGATAACCGACAACTATTACCCCAACACCTCCAAAAGACTCACTTCTTCCCATAACTTGCTTCAGGCGTGCATCTACCCTGCTAAGCATCCTGCTGCCTACTATTGACTCTTCATCTATGATCAAAAGTTTAAGATTTATTAACTTTTCTCTAATCGTGCTGGCTAGATCACTCGACAGGTCTGGCATCTGCCCTCCAAATTGATTTACTGGAAGGGCAAAAGCCGTGTGGAGAGTGATACCATTTATAATAAAAGCAGTATACTGTCTCCCTTATGTACGCTCACCTCTCTTCTTTAAGGTATGGTGAAAGGGAACAAGAAACTAATATCCAGTGAAATATAATAACTCTAAAAATAAGAAGAGCCTTAATAATTATAATTATTGACCATCACGGATTCCAGACATCATACTCTTAATAGTATAAATGAAAATTCCCAATAACAACCGCTCACATATAAGAATTAAGATAAAACAACACAAACATTAATAGCATAAATGAAAATTCACAATAACAACAGTTCACATAAAAAAATTAAGATATAGAAAACACAAACATTAATATCATAAATAAAGATATTCAACAACAATTCATGACAATGGTGACTTAATGAAATGCGATCAAACCAACAAATGCAATAATGCTCCTTACCCTTAACATCAAAATAATACACCACAGAAATGTATTGTAAGTAAGACGTTCCCCTTCCCACTCAAGTAGCATTACAGGTGTGCTACAATAACTATATTATAATAGGAGAGATACTTAAAACATAAACCTTTCGTCACCCTTTTTCACACAACATTAATTTTCCAAAACACGCAGGCCGAAAGATGAGGTTAAAGAAAATAGAACAATTAAACTCACCGAGTTCATCTTACCACCAAATAAAATGATTAAATGAAACCCTTACTCTCTGTCACTAGGTTAGTGATCACACCGAGTATGAAAATCTGCATAGCCTCCACAAAATGAAAGATTAGAAGAGGAGTCCATACCAACTCACAAACTACAAGAAATATTTTCTTACGCGTCCCTCAAAAAAAAAAAAAAAGCTCCACACATTGTATCAAACTGCCAAAAGGTGGCAAAAAGTTAATCGTTTTTTTTAACCTCGTTCTCTCATAAAACAAACAATACCTATTCCAACTATAAAAGCCAAAGAGAAATTAATTTAGCTCACTAATGATGAAAACAAAGATAAATTAATACGTAAATTAATAATGTTATAGAAAATAGTCCTAAAGTCATCCACGTCAGTGTCACCATCTGTGTCGATCATGCAAAAACACTCAACCCTAACCCCCTCTCCCCCCTTTTCCTTCTGCGTAATGGGTGACATCGCACTGCAAATGTTTATGCTGCCCTATCTCGGTACCAAATAACAACAACTCAGTGTGGTTCACGTAGTCCAGCAGGAAGTTGAAAGTTCAGCCCGTGTTCGCCGCACATTTAAAACATAAATGCCTTCCTCTATTATATATTTTTTTTAAAAGGTGCACAGCACAGCAGCTTTGCCTGATGGGGCACACAAAATAATTTTAATGGAATCTTTTTCACCACCAGGACAATTATCAAAGAAACTAGTCAACGAATGATAGAGTGCATTTATCACTGTAGATTTACCTACCCCTGCACATTCACTTAAAATATTCTAATGGGCTTATCACTGGATTTCATACAATGTAAAACATGCATCACTACTTACCTCTGACCAGAATTTAACTTTTGAAAGACTTGATTCAGTTTGTTATAATCTATTCTTTTAGGCTCAGCAAATCTATTATTATACGCATCCCTCATCTTTTCTCACCCCCTTTGTTCCAATAAGTCAAATCTTTTCTCTGGAAGAAGTTGATGGTTTTAAAAGTTTTCTATTTCATTTACATCTAAATCCCGCTGTTATTATTATTATTATTATTGTTTAAAGGCCCATCGACACATCGAGATCATTAGGGCCTTGAAATATATTATAAACATAATAAAATCCCCATAGGGGAAAGAGATAAAACATTCACCATCTGAGACACTCCATAGGAGTGCGCAAATAGGCTCTTGGTATAAATTAAGTGATACACTTGCTAAAAAAAACCACAAGTGTATCACTCCAATAAAAAGACAAAACAAACATATTAAAATATAAAACGTTAAAATGACACAACATGTTAAAATGATAATACGTTAAAAAGACAAAACAACATGTTAAATTGTAATAAAACTGTTAAAAAGGATCTCAATATGAGATAATATCCAAACGAGCCACTTTATAAGAGTGACTCAAATGGCATTAAAAAGATCTGCCTGGCGTATATAACGGAGTAAACAAATAGCTCCATCCGCACAATTGCGTAATAATAAAGGTAAGTCACCTTTAAAATAAAGAGCCAGACGGATAGGGGCTAGTTTGCGACACTCCACCAAAATGTGATGCACACTAAGGGGAGTATCACAAAACTCACACACTAGAGGTGGATCCCCTCTCAGTAAAAAACTATGGGTGAATGAAGTATGTCCGACGTGGATTCTCGTCACGATGACCTCCTCTCTTCTAGACTTTCGTATAGAAGAGGGCCATCGCGACACACCGTCCCTGATGGACCGCAGCTTGTTCTGAGCAGGGGTCGAGACCCACTGCTCGTGCCGGGTGCGTAAGACTCCATGCCGAACATAACCCTTTAGGTCTAAAAACAGGACACCCAGACTCGCCTCCGGAGGCAGGCGTGCTGCCTCCTTGGCTGCCTGGTCCGCCAGTTCATTTCCTGGAAGACCAGCGTGACCAGGAATCCAACAAAAGGCGAGCCGAGTGCTTAGTGGATCAATTTTAAAAATTTGTTCATGTATCATCTGCACGAGAGGATTCCAGGAGTAGAGAGTGGACAATGCTAACAGAGCACTCATGGAATCCGTGCAGATGAGGACAGAACGGTGACTACTTCGGTATACAAAACACAAAGATTTAAAAATGGCATATAATTCAGCTGTAAAAACACTGGTTTCATCAGGTAAACCAAATTTAAAATTGGATCCTTCCACAACAAAAGCACATCCCACGGAGACTCCATATTTAGAGCCATCAGTGTAGATGCGCTCAAATGCGTGAAAGCGAGTGGAGAGGAGCTCATTAAAGGTCCTCTCATATACAAAGTTTGGGGTGGTCGCTTTAGGGAACTTGGCAAGATAAAAATGGCATTTCGGAGGGCGTATCTTCCAGGGAGAAACTCGACCTGGTGATGTAGAGAAGCCTTTGGCAGGACTATCCCACACGTGTCGAAAACCGATAGCATCTGGATCCCAACCAGCCTTGTACTACGCCATTTAGTTTCATACAAGACACGGTTAGGGAGATGAAATACAAGGCAGTAAGCAACATTATTTGGCATGCAATGCAAATTTCGACACGTAAGATTCCAGGAGGTAAGACCGCCGGTAAGAAAGAGGGGGCCCACCTGCGTCAGCACAGATGCTAACGACTGGACTGGTACGAAAAGCATCAGTAGCCAGTCGAATGCCAGCATGGTGGACGCTATCGAGCATCTTTAACGCCGAGGGTCTAGCGGAAGCATAAACAAAACTGCCGTAATCAAGTTTTGATCTCACCAAGGCTCTATAGATGCGCATCAAGGTTTCCCTATCAGCACCCCAAGAGCGACCACTCACAACTTTAAGTAAATTCAAAGCTTTAATACACCTCGCTTTCAGGTCTTTGATGTGGGGGATCCAATTTAGTTTAAAATCGAATAAAAGTCCCAGGAACCTTACGGTCTCGAAGACAGGTAAAACAACGTTGTTCATTAAAATATTGGGGGCTGGCTGTATTCCGTGTAATCTATGGAAGTGGACGACCGTCGTCTTGGCCGCAGAGAAACGAAAGCCATTAAGAGATGTCCACAACCATAGATTGTTTACAGCGAGTTATATCTGTCGTTCTGCCCTGTGGATACTTGATGAACTGCAATAAATTGTGGAGTCATCCACAAAAAAGCATGAACGAACAGTTAGCCCACGTTGTCTACAATGCTATTTATAGCAATAGCGAACAATGTACAGCTCAAAGGACTGCCATGTGGGACCCCATTTTCTTGAATAAAAGCATCGGATAAGGTGTTGTTTAACCTTACCCTAAAGTGTTTATCTGACATAAAATTAGCTATAAAAATAGGGAGGTTCCCCCGGAACCCCCAATTAAAAAGTTTTTTTAAGATGCCGTAACGCCATGTGGTATCGTACGCCTTCTCCAAATCAAAGAAGACAGCCAAGAGGTGCTGTTTATGGAGGAAAGCGTCACGAGCTGCTGTCTCAAGGCGAACAAGGTGATCCACCATGGATCGGTTACGGCGAAAACCACATTGAATATTGGATAGCAGATTGCGGGGTTCTAAACACCATATAAGTCGTTTATTTATAATTTTTTCTAATATTTTGCAAACACAGCTAGTTAAGGCTATCGGTCTATAACTAGTTGGCTCTAATTTATCCTTGCCACTTTTATATATTGGGATAACGGTTGCTTGCCTCCACAGTGTTGGGAATTGACGAGATTCCCAAACACAATTGTAGAGGTGTAAGAGGAACGCCCGTCCAGCAGGGGACAGTTGGCGCAACATTTCGTAATGGATATCATCCGGGCCAGAAGTTGTATTGCCCTCCTGGGACAGGGCATAGGTAAGTTCCTCTTTACTAAAGGGGGAGTTATAATCCTCCCCCCGACTTTGGCCAAAATCAATAGTAAGGCGCTCGATGCTGCGCTTATGCACCACGAACTCGTTAGAGTAGCTCGCAGTGCTAGAAATAGCGGCGAACATCGAGCCCAATACATTGGCGACCTCCATAGGTGAGGAGACAAGTGAACCGTTAGACATGAGTGCGGGTATACTATAAATGAAATCTTTGTTACCACTTAATTTACGTATATTGTCCCAAACCTTAGTTGTGGGAGTGGTAATTGTAAGGGTAGAAATAAACTGTCTCTAAGAATCTCTTCTGCTTTCTCGAATAACACGGCGAGCTCGAGCACGTAGAATCCGGAATGTTTCCATATTCTCCAAAGTTGGACGTCGATGAAAGAGGCGAAGGGTCCTTCGACGATCAGAAACAGCCAACCGACACTCCTCGTTCCACCAGGGAACAGGACGGTGGCGCGGATTTGGTGAGAATTTAGGGATGGAAGCACTCGCCGCCACGATGACCGTCGAAGTAAAATGCCCAGCCTTAATATCGACGTCAGGATGTTGGGATTCACCAAATACAGCGAGCTCGCGGAATCTATTCCAGTCAGCACGTTTTAGCACCCATTGGGTTATCCGCGCTGTACTGGGAGGATCATCAAGTGGTGCGAGCAGAATAGGATAATGATCACTGCCACATAGGTCCGAGTGGACCTCCCAAAGGAGGTGGGCAGCGATCCCGGGACTACAAATTGTTAGGTCGATGGCAGAGGATACACCATTAAAGGTAGAGAAGTGTGTCTGGGTCCCGGTGTTCATTAACACCAGGTTTCCCAAGACAAGAATATCCTCTACCATCCTCCCACGTGCGTCAGTAATATTGGAACCCCACACCAGGTTATGCGCATTAAAGTCTCCCAAGATGATATAGGGGGCGGGAAGTTGCATAAAGAGGGCCTCTAGGGTCCTCTTAGGAACACGCTCTCCCGGTGGGAGGTAGATGCAACATATTGTTACCTCCAAAGGGAAGGAGACTCTGACAGCAATCACTTGGAGATCAGAAACGATATTAATATTTGTGTGATATATATTGCTTCGTGCGAATATAGCCACACCTCCGCTAGCCCGATCAAAGAAAAGCTTGTCGGTACGATACACATCGTACCCACGAAGCATCGTGTTGTCATTTGGGCGGAAGTGGGTCTCCTGCAAACACAAGATGGAAGGATGCAGGGAAGAAATTTGTTGTTTAATTTCATCTACACGAGCATAGAAACCCCTACAATTCCATTGTAGTAGCGTCATACTTAGTTAATATAATATTTAGTTATCCTCGCAATCCATGTTACTATCCCTTAATAATAAAAATTGGTTGAGGGCCTTTTTAGGTCCTCTTGCCTTTCCCAGTCTTTCCTGGACCTCCCGTTCAGGAGAGGCTTCAGTTTATTTTGGAGAGACTGGGTAGTCGGATCCTTGCGCGAAGGCTTTGTTAAGGCCTTCGACGCTTTTTTAATAATATTTATTTCGGCGGTCACTCGCTGGTCTTTCTTCAAGGCACCAGTGGTACTCACCTTTACGGCCTCACCTGTTCCGCCAATCATCCCGGGCTCTGGTGGCCCAGAGGCGAGAATGAGCGACTCAACAGTGGCCGCTTGTAATTTATTTACCCGAGGGGGTCTCGGGGGTGTTCCCTGAGGAGGGCTCGGGGGTGTTCCCCGTGGAGGGATCGGGGGGTTCCCCGAGGAGGGCTCGGAGGGGTTCCCCGAGGAGGGCTCGGGAGGTTTCCCCGTGGAGCCCTCCTGGGTGGTACAGGTGGGGGAGACGACTTAGGTGGAAGTTGTGCCCCTATCGACAATTTCGGCGACACCTTGGTTGGCGCGTTTTCAATACGGATGTCGCGAGCAGAGACCAATGGCACAGTTCGCAATGACGTCTTAGCGAGATTAACTGCGCAATGGCAATTGGGACAGTTAATGTTTTGGCTGACAATCTGGCTGTATGATGTTTGGAATACCGGAGCCTGACTAGATGCGTATTCCTTGCGTGCCTGGGCATATGAGATCTTTTTTTCTGATTGAATCTCCAGAATTTTTTTTTCTACCTTCCATTTCAGACAGGCCCGAGACCAGGCAGAGTGTGGACCCTTGCAGCTTATGCAGAACTTCGGAGACTCACATGGTGTTTCGTGAGCCTCTTGTCCACAATCCGCACAGGTCGGCTTACCACGGCATCGCAGATTCGTATGCCCAAATTCCTGACACTGAAAACAGCGCCTAGGATTAGGGACATACGGCCGAACCCTGAGCATGTGGAAGCCTGCTTGGACCTCCTTTGGAAGGGTAGGTGTCGCAAAAGTTAGGATATACGTGTCAGTTTTTTTTATCTTGTCCGTTTCTTTTTGGTGCCAATACGGTACACTTCGGTGACGTGTTGAGGGGAAAGCTCCTCACAGATATCCTCAATGCTCACGCAGTCGAGGTCATAGCAAGTGACCACTCCCTTGCAAACATTGAGGAACCTGTGAGGTTCCACCTTCACCGGTATATGAGACGTATTGCTCAACGGTATTTCCGAGATTGCCATTACTCTTGGGGACTGGATGTCAGTTGTTGTCTGTATCATTATCGTGCCATCACGCAGTTTTTTTATTGATACGTCTGACTGTGCTACACCATTTATCACTCTTTCGAGGATAAATGGGCTTACTCGCTTTAGACTTTCGTTTTCCTCTGCCCGAGACATTACCAGAAAGCGGGGCTGGGGCCTCACTACTTCCTGGACCTTTTCCATCGATGGGCTGGACGGCCTTACCCGTTTCCGCCTCTTATCAATATTACGGCCCTGTGAGGGGCCGAGCAGTGAGTTGCCAGCAGGGTTTGGCAGTACGATGCCAGCGGCGACAATATTATCGGCCATGCCGTAATTGGGGACAACCTACACAATACTCGGATCGTAGACCCAGGGTGATCCAAGTTGGTACTACCACATATGGCCCTGTTAACTGTCCCGACGAGAGGCTCTATACGACGCTAGACATGACAACCTTCACATAGAGCATCGCCGAGACAGAGGTCGTCGCAGAAAGTGGGTGTAGGAAAGTGCCAATTTTACGTCCGGGCCCTCATGAACGCAACCGATCTTTTCCCAAAGTAGGGTACCCGGTTATTGTCATCCCTAAGGCCCTTCTACTAAGGTATTGCAACCGGCGCACTTTCATTTAGGAGCTCAAGACAGTGGTATCCAATAATAAACAGAGAATAGCCGGGTTAGTTGCCAAGGTCGTCAACGGAAAGTCCAAAGGCCTTTGTGCAGGATGAACGCTGGGGAAAGGAATAAAAAGGTAAGGATAGATAAAGCGAAGGGGGAAGAGTGAAAAAAAGGGGAAAGGAAGGAAGAAGAAAATGATGTGAAAGTAAAGATATAGGATAGGTTTGTCCCACACGAGGTACGTCCTGCACAGAAGCCTCCCCTTTTAGTCGCTTCTTACGACAAGCGGGACTATTCTAAACCCCGTTCCGCAGGGGGGTAAATCCCGCTGTTCTTGAGGGCAACATTTAAAGCTTCGTCCAACACATCGTCTGCACCTACTGAGTACTTTGAACGGTTAGCTTGTATTTGATCCAAATTTTGATTATATTTTAATTCACAATTGATAGTTTCTATTTTCAGCTTCATTTCTAAAGGCAAAAACAAAAAAGTTGCTCGCAATAGTAATAACAAGAATCTTGAGCATGTTTCTATCTTCTGTACCTTTGACTTTAGTCTCTCCTTGTACTAATTGAACTTGGCATTCTCGTCATCAATATCCTCGCTATGCGTTTTTGATTTGTAATATAATACAGAGAAATCAGCTAAACAAACTGTTTTTAGATTTTGAGGTCTTTTACTATATTTCAAAAAGATATTGACCATAAAAATCTCATCTGAATCATAATTTAATCGTTTGAGTTCAGAGTTTAGTTTTAACATTCTCACACGATCTGAAGAAGGACTGGTATTCACATATACTGCACCACGACTACTCTTAGATAGGGGTAGAGAGAGCACATGGTAAGCTGCTTTATGAGCTGACATGAGATTACTGTTTATAAATACATTGGCAACACTTCTAAGCTTCTCCCTAACACTTGTGTAACCTTTGTTGGTGTCATTGGCAGCCTATCTTAACATTTTCGATAGTACAGAATCTACTTTGATTATATAATTTATTATGTAGATTGCAACCCCATACTCCTCTAATAAAAATTGAACATTAATGTTGGACTCAACCTGTGATCGTTTTATCGAACTTCTAAGGGCCGTGATATATTGCGCATCAGTCAATTCCAGTCCCTTAATTATATCCTGAAAATCTATTAATTTAGGCTGTTTATAGAGACTACCCGTGAGTTCTCTGATTTTCTTCAAATTTGAGGTCGTTTCTTCGGTCCTGTCTTCGCATTTTATGGGATTTAAATTGTAGGTGTGAGGCATCACGGGAATAGGAAAGTTAAATCTACATTTAAATTTATTTTTCATTCCTTTATAACAAGCATGTGTGTAATTATGCGACAGGTAGGATAAGTAGGGACTATTTTCATCAAATTCACATGTGAGATATCTGTCAATAAATGTGATGCAGTCCGAAATACTCCGGGAAACATCTTGATCGTACTGGGGCATTTTTATCCAAAGGAAAATATGTTCATGGGGGATCCTCTGAGCTGGAACTCTACTCTCTCATAACTGTCCTCAACGCTATGCTCCTTGAATGGTCCACTATCTTGCTTCAAGTACAACATAAATTTAGAAACTTTTTGGTTGAAATAGCAAGCACATGGGACAGGATCGTTTTATATTAGGTCATTTTTTCTGATGTATCTAGTGTTACTGCTTCCTGAAGGGTAAGCTTTCTGTTATTTCTCTGTTTTGATAAAAACTGAATGAACTCTGGCCATTTAGTTTCTACTGCTGATAACGTTAGAAATATTGTGGGACATCCAAGTTGGCGAATCATGGCCATTAGCTGCCTTTTCTTTTGCTCCCAGTATGGTGGTGATGATCTAATCTGATATAAAACCTTAAAGCCATCATCGTGGTGAATAAGGTTTTCAAAATATGTTTTGTCAAGGATTTGCCCTGCTTTTATAGGTTTTTTTCCTTTACTTTTCCTAAGACAAATATTTATATTAGATAGGCAAGCTTGTTCTAGTTTCTTTTTTTCCATGCACATTATACGGGTACTATTACAGCTTCGGCGATCACTTCACCTCACCTCTGACTTCACCCTTTCAGCATAAGATATTTTACCTTTAATTTCAAGATGAAAACCACAACATAGTTTTGGGAACGACAATTCTTCTAAGTCAGGTGCAGGAGATTTTCGCTGGCCTGGGGCTATTATTTTAATTTTATCACACATTTCCTTATTTCGATCTAATACTAGAACTTCGTCATCAATATTTTCTGCAATTACGTCCTCATCTTTATGTACGAATATTTCACGAAGTGTTTTTTCAAGTTTATTAAATGAGTTCAAATCATTTTGATTTAAGTTTTCCATCCAAGTGTCAATTTCTTCGTCGTATAAAATGTATCTTTCACCAACAACAAAGTTTGTTGCCTGGTTGTACAGCTTCTCATTCCTCCTAAAATATGACTTATCGAACTGCATATTGTACTTCTTGTACAAAGGTGTTTGTAATAAGAATTCCAGAGCATCGCACACCTTTGCTGGACGTATTGTATCAAACATATAATGAGAAGAATGGTCAAGATGCCGTTTCAGTTCAATTTGAATTTAAACTCAGATTTTAAAGCAGCTTGATATTAATTTTCAATCATATTAAATAAAGCTCATATGCTGCATCGCGTCATTAATGTTTAATATCTTTGATGTCAAACTTAAAAGGGAATCTCTGAAAATTCGTGAGGAAATAACTTCCTTACAAAAGTAGTAATTGAGTAAGACGAATGGGGGAGGAACGGGAAGGGGCTGTAAATGTCTCTCCCTCCTTTGAAAACAATGTATTTAACTCGCTGACAATTTTTATAACTTTAATTAATATCCAAATAGCAGAAAACGTAAGGCCCTGCCCTGTCGAGTGCACGTCAAAAACCTATTTTTTGGGATGGTGGGGCAATGGGAGGGTGAAAGACGAGGCATGGTTCCAAATACGACCAAATGTTATCTCTTAATTTTTATGAAAATAGTTTTAAATTTATACTGATCTTGCATTTTATGAAATATTCTTGATATCAAAGATACTAAATAATGATCGCGCCTCCATTCTGTGACCTAGGGGTGAAACGTGTACAACTACAATTAATGATACTGGTCAAATTTAATAGCAATAACACATACTAGTTTTACGTTGATTATATCATTAGTTATTCAAGATCACTACATAGCTGTTGTTGCACAATAATACATTTTGTTTTAAATTATTTATATCAAACAATATATACATTATAAAACTTGAAATACCTTGAAGAACCCATCATAAGGTCTATATAATACATCGTCTTCAGTCTGGCTTTAAATTGTCCAGAGCTTTAAAAAAACCGATTCGAGTCAGAAGAACAATTTATTTGGATTTTATGTTAAAAAGGGCTAATTTGAGATTTAAAATTTTTAGATTTTTTAAAAGAAGAAGGTATCTTATATTGTAAATATTTGGAGTCTGTTTTACTGGCTGTTGAAGGGACACACAACTAGAAGTTTTAAATAGCCATGCATATAGTATTAAAATATTCTAGTACTCAAAAACCTAGTTTCATTTAATTATTTACCATAAGTATGAAAAATAAATATTTTATATAGATGAAATAAAACACAACAATAATATATATCTAAGAAACCACTATTATAATACATTGAAATACATCATGTTTCCTGGCAACAAATAATATTCATTTATTGATTTAAAAAAATGAAAGAGTTTGTTTAATGAAACTAATATTTTTAAGGAATATAAACGACATAATTTTACGTGATAGCGTTATATATTATCCACGACATTACGAGGTTAAAAGGATAAGATGACACTAAGGGATATCATCACTCAAGATACTCTGCCATCTATTCAAACTATTCCATGACAAAACATGTATTTTTCTTAGAAATCTCACACATTGGCGTCTATTTATTATATTGATACTTTATAATAAAGTTGAGTAAGGGTAAGTGCAACAGTATGTAGCATTAGCCACAAGCTAACCATCACCAAATCAATAACAACGGACTTACCCTATTGTACTGACACCGTCTGCTGCTGGCCCAACTACACACCCGACCGGCCCATCGAAACGCACAGGCCGAACAAGACCACGGAATACTGAGACCAGGCCTATTCATTTCTCAGAAACAACTTCCCCAACCAAAGATCTTCGGCTGGAAAGAAACACTCTTCGCCAGTGCCAAGTATTTATTTTACTCCAGTCTAGAAGCGTATAGAATCCCCCCTTCTTGTTTATGTTCTTTGGTTCCCCCACTCGTTATCCCATCGTTCCGTGTTATGTGGACTGTGTTTTGCCGCATAAAAGAGTGTTATTGTGAGTTAAGTGCCACTCTTGGACTGGCTTTGGTAGTCGCTTGAGCAGGGGAAGGATTCGGAAATTAATAATTTAGCAAAATTCTTTCTCGGCTTTATCTTTTACTTTCAAAATTTATTTCCGGCATAATGGACTTAAACTTTGAACTTGAACAATATTTCTTATTCACTTAGTATTTACCTCAAGTATAAATGGATTTAAACTTTGAACTTGAACAAAATAACATATTTCTAATAATATTTCTTGTGCACTTAGTATTTACCTCAAGTGTTAATTGACTTAAACTTTGAACTTATACTTAAAAAATGGAATATCTGATGATATTGTTTATAATAATATTTCTTGGGCACTTAGTATTTACCTCAAGTATTAATGGACTTAAACTTTGAAATTGAACAAAAAATGGAATATCTAATAATAGTATTTATAATAATATTTTAAGCACTAAATATTTATTTCATGTATAACGGATTTAAACTTTGGACTTTACCTAGAAAGCATATATCTAGTAAAATTGTTAATAATAATACTTCTTGTTGGACTTAAGATTCTTCTCAATGATAATAAACATGTTATTGGACTCTAACCAAAATACTAATGCCTTTTTTGACTTAAGGCTATATTATATTGAACTTTAGTGTTATTGGATACCGTTTATTGAGTAGTGCTATTAATGTTTCACGTCCAATGTTTACATATGAACGTAATGTCCCGGGCGCCATCAGCTAAAGAGAGATCAGCAATAGCCGCTTTAATAACTTATTTTATGGTTGGTAATTTCTTAAGTGTTGGCAATATATATATGGATTGTTCTAGCTAATGCCAACGTTAGAAATCTGATAATTATTTTGTAAAGAACATGAGCATTTGGCAGAGGTTAAATTGATAAGTCCTATATCGTCCGTTTGGACTAACTGTTAATTTTGTTAACGTAATTAGTGATGGTAATCACTTATATATTTAAGGCGCTTTTCATATGAGGCCATGATATCGAGATTACAAAATATTGTATACCTTTTTCTTTTTTTAGGATTTTACATATTATTTAAATGTCGTTAATATCTTTTGACTATCTAATAAACAACCCATGTCGTAATATTTATCTACTTATTTTTTTAACTAATTCATCCTTAGGTTTAATGCTAGTTAAATATGTTGTCTGGTAATCGAATCAGGGGTATAGTTATATTCTTGTTTATAATTGATATTGATGAGGTTGGCCGTGGGAACAGGTCCCGCAATTGTTTCTAATTACGTGTGCTGGGTATTAATATTTTTTGCTCAGATTTTTTGATATTCAGCACTCACTCAGCAAACTCTTTCTTTTTATTGACTTCCTTTTTTTTTTTTTTTTTTTTTTTATTTGAACCCTATTATTTAGGCGTTAAGGTTAAAAATAGGGTTAAAGTAATTTAATGAACGTCTAAATTGCTAATACTTGATCATCAACTACTAGAATTACAAATTAACATTGATCTACCTTCTTGAATGAAGTGGTAATTTCTCCCATAAGAATAATATTGATCTACCTCCTTAAATGAAGTGAATCCCTTTCTCCCATAATAATAACATTGATCTACCTCCTTGAATGAAGTGGATCACTTTCTCCCATAAGAATAACATTGATCTACATCCTTGAATGAAGTGGTACACTTTCTCCCATAAGAACAACAAATAATCTACCTCCTTGAATGAAGTGGATCACTTTCTCCCCCAGAATAACATTGACCTACCTTCTTTAATGGAGTTGATCACTTTCCCCCATAAGAATAACCTTGATCTCCCACATCACGAAGTTGGGTCACTTTCTCGCACATTGTTTCTCTTTACTGTAGAAGTGGGCTACGTTCTCCCATAAGAATAGCATTGATCAGTGGTGGATCATGAAATATTATTTTGGGCGTTTAACATTTCTTTCAAGTTTATCTTGCACCCTCCTTACTATTGAGGTGGACATGCAAATAATACTAAGAATGGTCAAAGTGAGTTTTATTGAAGTAATTTGTAAAAATATTCAAATTAAGTCTTGCCTAATTAAATGCGAAAGAACATATTGCAAGAGTCGAAAATATGTTCATGTATTAAATAAAATGTATTCTCAGAAATCGATATATCGCAAGAATCGAATATATTTCTTGTTTTATACGCGTATATAGATAATAGATATATAATAAAATAATAATAAAACATAATTATGCATTAACAAGATCATTATTTCCAGTATATGTTTGATTGTTAAGTATGTTGTTTTAGTATTATTAAAAAATATGTTTATAATTTTATGTTTTATTAAAATAAATAATAATCTATAAATGATGATTAAAGTTGATCAAAGAATAACTAGGGATAATCTGTTTATATCATATGTTTTTTAGAAATTTAACTCATTCTAACAACACTATTAAAAATAACTAAGACAATCTAATTTTTATTGATTTGATTTTAAAACAATATGAGTCTATATGGTTTAATTTGATTTGATTTTAACCTGTATTTTTCGAGGGTAGGCTGGGGTTGATTAAAATTGAAAGACTGTTTGAAATGAATATTAAATTACAGTTTAGGCTTATAGTGTGTAATGTAGGTCTAGTTGTAAATCATTAAATTTTCTATCAATTTGCTAGGATTTGGATTCGAGATTCGAAATAAAATGTAAATTCGGATTCGAGAAATAGTGGATTTGACCCATATGTAACGTAAAGGACAAGAACTGAGAACTAAAAACCTCTGGAGGACCAGTGTTATGAACACGGACAAATGGACTTTATGGTGGAGTAGGAATGGATAGAGGCAACTCACCCTCACTTTATGTTGTCTGATTGGTATTGTCATGTAGCAGACAATTTGACTAACGCATGCACACAAATAACTGAGATTGGACCGCTTACAGGAGAAAATTCACGGAACCTATAACTATCACTTATGTGTCTATCAATTCTCAGCACACGAATCACTAAAATCGGCAGAACGAAAGACCGCGCCAGCGACACTTAGCTGGAGAATAATAGAACTAGAGGGGTCCAGGTATGTTCTTGTTGCCTCCAAGAGTGCGGAAAGGTTAATGAAATTGGAAGGAGTCAAGAAAATATGAGAAAAGACCAAAAACCAGTCTAAACCTCAACAAAAAGCAATCAAATCACAAACAAAACAATAACTAACTAATTTCGAGGCATAGAGAACCTAAATAAAGGAGTACTATCCAAAGAGATAGCATAGAGGACAGAAACATGGAGTAGACACTAATGGTACTGATCTAACAATAAACAATGTACAAACACTAGTTTTATTTTGAAACATGACTTTAATGACGTAACTTACTAATTTGTTGAAAAGTCTATTTACAAACTTAGGTTTATTGAAAATTGGATAAATGGTGATAATTTTTTATAACAATTACACTTACTATTTAATATATATTAGAAATTTTTTTGGACTGTGCAGAAAAATACTAGAATATTTAATCACATATTTTCTATATTTTTTTGAGCTACATTTAATTTGAATAAAGTAAAACACAATTTTGAAGAACCTAACAAAGTTTCTAAAAAAAAAGAAAATTTTACAAATCACCAAATTTTTATATTTAAAAAAAATCTGTATATTGGGAATGTAGCACTGTAAAATTTCTAGGATATTAAAGCTTGATTATTTTAAAATGAATTAATACTTCCTTTTATTTCACCTTTTTAGATATTTTAAAGTCAATAAAGTCACATTATTCACCGTAGTTCCGTCGCTCTTTAATAATCTGCCGAAAGTCCCGGTTAAGTGAACTTTACATCCCGTAGAAAAGACCAAATAAACACTATCTATCATTGCTAGCTTGTTTTCATAGGAAGAATACTATCCGATAACTAGAAAACTATTTGATCTAGTACAACGTATTCATACGTCAAGTAATATTCTCTGCAATTATTACTCGATAGATAGTATCGAACCGTATAAGATAACACTAATAAAATAGTAAAATGTTAATAATGTTGGCCATAAAAAAGTTTATATTTTATAAAATAGGACTCTACCTTTTGAGTGCCAAGTTAAACAACCACGCAGCGTTTAAAAATTATTTTTTAAGTTCAACTAGTCCGTTAAAGCTAGGAGAGAAATTGACGCTTGAACGTTGCGTTCCTACGCAATATTTAATTAATAAGTTATTTAAAAATATGGTCCACACCAAAATATGGTCTAAAGATTCCAACAGGGATCTTTTTTATTGACAACCCTATAGTTTGAGTTTCATTAATAGAAAAAATAAGTGTGAAAATTTGATATAAGTTTTTTTCAAATTAATTTTTAAGCATAGCATATTTGCGAAGCTACGATACTAGGCTTGATGAAAAAAAAACTCTAGATTTAACTTTCCTCTAAAAATTAGAGTAATTTTTGCTAGGCTCTCAACATAAAGCTTTAGAATTTTTGAGAATTAGCAGCGAGAATTCCTCTTTACCTTGAGATAAGAAGTTTCGTTATTTTTATTCCCCTCTTTCCTATTGACATAACTAAAGGGTAGTTGTAGGTGAAGGGTGAAATGGAGTACAAGATTAGACATAATATAGAAGTACAAAAGGTCCAAAATACGACACAGAAGATAGGAATTTAAGCAGTGTGGCCTGACAGCGATTGGGGTTTTGGCTCTGAATAAACTGACCACCCAACCCCCTTCCCACACACACGCAAACATTTTATTCAAAAGTGAATATATCCGTTTCAATGGGCACGTAGGCTACGACGTATTTCTCGTCTTGTCTTATTTTCTGGTGTCGAGGAAGTACAGGTTTTAATACCGACTTGATAACATAGGTGACTTTCCCGAAAATATTTTCCACACATTCCACGCAAAAGCGAATACTTTTTTCTCTCTCAATTTTACCTTCTCTATGATACCAACACCATTTAATAGAACTTTAAATATTCGAATAGTCCACATGGGTGCAAGAGATTGAAAATATTAACACACTTTTTTGAATGTCAAGTGTTTCAGTACAGTTCAAGCTGCTGTATTTTAATACTGTTCCATTTTGATATAAGTATGCAGACATCGATGTCTTCGTTTAGCAAAATGTTTATGGTACATTTCTAGGCGTCGATTAGGCTCGAAATAAATTGATTTTAATAAAATTTCACCCACTTCAATGATAGAATGGTCTAAGGTGTCAATCTCGTGTTAGACTGGCTTGCTTATAACGGGCAGGTTCAATGCCTGGTCAGGACCATTGAGGTTTTTTTCTTAAATAGTTTCTCACCCTCTTTCAAAGGCGGGTATATTATCTTTAAACTGTTCCCTTCCTCACCCCTATCCCATTAGAGTAATTATCATATAAGTATCTAGGCTGAATAGGTAGTGTGAGATGTACTAAAGAAACAAACAAACTTTGTCCAACAAAGGTATTGGAATGGTAGCCCGAAGATAAATAGATAAACTAAATTAGAGACGACCTGTTAAACGCTTATGTGTGTATCAGGTTTTTGTTGAAGTCTAATTTGAGTTCAAAATATACGAAAGAGGGAGGGGTATGCAACCAGCATACGAGTATAACATTATACATTCACACATGGTAGTTAGAGTGTGTGAACTATGTGTGATTTCCAGGGATGTACCAAGGAGAGGGGTGGGGGAGGTAGATGTGAGATAGGGGGCTCAACATTCTCACATTGCTCCGAAAGAATTCTTTATAACTAAGGCTTGGATGTGTATGCCTTGTACACACGTTAATTATGCACTTACTTAAAATAAGACAAAGTGTTGAAAGAAGCTCTAGAAATATAGCTAGGCCTATAGTTTTCTAGAAAATACTCTACATTGACTAGAGTTACTTGAAAAGTATAAATATTATATACCGTATTTGACCTAGTAGTAGTCGGGGACATGATGGCAGTCCGCGTGGGTGGGGGGAGACACTATATTGTAGCTTGGGAGGAAAGTAACATTGTTAATAGTAACCGGGGTTCTAGTCAGGGGCGGTGGAACCGGGGGAGCATGAGGCATTGCCCCCTGGAAAAAATGTGCCTCCCTTGGAATACACTTTCTCTCCCTCAGATATATTTCAAATCCTCTAATATCGAATATGAATCTGAAAGAGGCCCTTGAATAATAATCAAAACGATTTATAGATGCATTCAATTTCCAAAAATCTACCGGAAAGAATACTTCTAATAACTTCTAGAATCTAGAGATATCTAGCTTTTGTGAAAATCAGGCAAGGAGCACTCTAAATTGTTTCTAGGACCATCCAAATTTCAAAGATTACTAAGGGAAGACCACTTCATATAATTTCCAGATGCATGTCATTTTGAAGAATTTTCACGTGAGAACTACTCCAAATAGTTTCTGAAAGCATTCAATTTTCAAAAATTTGTTGGTGAAAGACCACTTTAAATATCTTCTAGAAGCATATAATTTTTTAAAAAAATTCAAGAAGACGACTATTCCAAGTAGCTTCTAGGAAAGTCCAATTTTTCAAAATATTGCTGAGTGAAGACCACATAAAATAGTTTTCAGAGGCTTCTAATTTTCTAAGAAAATTCAGTCTAATAAGAATCTAAAAAATGTATACAAGTATCCAAAGTTTTAAAATATGGGGGAAGATATATTTTTTTAAATCTGGTTGAGAACTATTTAAAATAGCTTCTAAAGTTATCCAAATTTCAAAATTTCTCGAAGAAGTAACACTCCAAATAACTTCTGAAGCATCAAAATTTTAAAAAATTGGTGGGATGAATACTCTAAATTTCTTTTAAAAGAATCTGATTTCCAAAAATTGGGTGAAGAACCACTCCAAATTAGCGAGCTAAGCCGGAGAGAACCCACATGGTCTAAAAGTGTCAGTCTCGCAGGAGACTAGACTGCCAATGACGGGGTGTTCTGGGCTTTAATCCCGGTCGGATGCTCTGAGAAGGGTTTTACCTAAATGGTTTTCCATTCTCACTTCACGCAATGATAGTACATCTAATCTAGATTCTAGATCTATCATCCCTAATCAGCTCATCCCTACATTAGCGTTGCTAGTAGATAGGTGTTTTATCTGAAAGAACGGGTAGTAAGACGTGGAACCTGCTTTGGTGGCCGCATGGTTTAGTGCGTAACTCTAAAGGTGGATTCACACATTAAGCTATGCTACGCTAAGCTTAGCTATGCTATGCCACGCTATACTAGGTTTTAAAATCACTAGCCAAAAATCTTCTAAAAACATCAAATTCTCCCAAATCTACAGGTGAGGATATTTCCAAATAGCATCCAAGGACAAGATATTTTTAAAATATTGCTAGATAAGAAAACTCAACATAGTTTCTGGAGGCATCATATTTAAATAAAAATAGGAGGAGGACCACTCCAAATTGCTTTGAGAGGGCAACTCCCCTCCCATTTTTTTGTTTCTCAACACACCATTCTTCTCTACATAAAGAAGGTTTAATTTTAAAATTTCAAAATATTAGAGTATTATTTTTTGCGTATGGACCACCGATAAAATAGTGAATCGCTGTGCTAGTAAAATTATCAAAACTACCAAAAATAAAAAGATTGTAACTGCGAACCCGAACTGGTCGATTAATATGACCTATTTATTGTCTAAAATTATTAATCTCCGTTTTAGCCTGTAGGCATCCCTCTCAAACCTGTTTTTACTCGTCCGTCGAAGCAGCGAACAACTCTTTGAATTGTTAGCCCTATTATACAGTCGCACACGCCAAACAAAATCCAGAAAAAAAAAAGCAATAAAAGATGGGTGGCTTGAAAACCTAACTGAATTTTTTTTAATTTAAATTAAATATTTCAAAATTTTCCTGGCTTTGTTCACTTTTTTACCGGCACTCGACGTTCAAAAATTCCCGAGAACTACCGAACTAGAACGCTTAATGCCTTGGTACTAGCTTATTGGAGTCCTACAACACAGATATTATTTTGACTTTTTTTTAATGGTTACAAGGTGTTTTTCTTAGTAAGATGAAACTATAATTACTATCTCTTGTGGGAGAACTACCCCCTTGACGCCTTCCATCTTCCACCCTCCTCACTTCATTACAACACTTTTCTTAGTAAGATGAACTATAATTACCATCTCTTGTGGGGGAACTACCCCCTTGACACCTTCCATCTTCCACCCTCCTCACTTATTACAACACTTTTCTTAGTAAGATGAACTATAATTACCATACTCTTGTGGGAGAACTACCCCCTTGACGCCTTCCATCTTCCCACCCTCCTCACTTCATTACAACACTTTTCTTAGTAAGATGAACTATAATTACCATCTCTTGTGGGAGAACTAACCCTTGACGCCTTCCATCTTCCACCCTCCTCACTTCATTACAACACTTTTCTTAGTAAGATGAACTATAATTACTATCTCTTGTGGGAGAACTACCCCCTTGACGCCTTCCATCTTCCACCCTCCTCACTTCATTACAACACTTTTCTTAGTAAGATGAACTATAATTACCATCTCTTGTGGGAGAACTACCCCCTTGACGCCTTCCATCTTCCACCCTCCTCACTTCATTACAACACTTTTCTTAGTAAGATGAACTATAATTACCATCTCTTGTGGGAGAACTACCCCCTTGACGCCTTCCATCTTCCACCCTCCTCACTTCATTACAACACTTTTCTTAGTAAGATGAACTATAATTACCATCTCTTGTGGGGGAACTACCCCCTTGACACCTTCCATCTTCCACCCTCCTCACTTCATTACAACACTTTTCACTACATAACACTTCTTGCTACAAAACAGAGCACATTTACAATAGTAAACAAATAATTTTGGCTCCATAAATGTTTTTATATAGCCCCACAACATGAAAGAAACGTTAATGTTTTTTAAAGTTTGAAGGTGTCCTGGTGTCTAGGGTTAAGGTATCAGACGTCTCTGCTGGGGATCCGGGGTTCAATTCTCGGTCCCAGCACACAATATGGGATTGTGGTCCGAATCCAGTTCCTTTAATACCATCATATCCTCAGTGGTTACACCAATGTTAGTCAATGCCACGTCTATGATATCGGGTCTGTGGAGATAGTTTGAGGGATAAAATGTAGGTTCGTTTGGGGCAACAATTACGTAGTCATGATTTCTGCGTGGTCTGCTAGAATTCGTCCGTTCCCGGTGGCTACTCTGCTGTTACTACTGGTGTATTTAGAGTTAAGATCGCCCGCCAAAAAACAGATTGTTTGCGTTTGTGATTTCGTCTAAGTCTTGTGGTAGTAGCTTCTTGGTCGGGGATTTGTATATGGCCGCGAACAACACTCTCGCCGCTAGTATTTACATTAATTGCAGTAGCTTCTATAATTCTGGAGATTTTGAAAGAGATGTTGGTAGTGAGGTAGATGGGTCTTGATCAAGATAACCCTGCCCCCTCCCCTGCCTTATGGCCTATCATTTCTGTACATAGTGTAGCCGTAAAAGTATATATTTTTCTCTGGGTTTATTTATTTATTCATTAGGTCAATATCTATTAAATAAGCATTAAAAATATCTTCCAACACTTTATCTTGTGTGAATATCCCGTTCGCGTTCCATATAAAATCAAAAAGGGCAGTTTGGGTGATATGTGCTCCAAACACTTCATGCATCTAGACTTGTTCCAACAGTTGTTCTTTGTGTGCCCGTGACGCTGACACTTGTGACATTGCATTAACGTGTTTCTGGAGGGATGAAGTGCTCTACCATAATTATCGTCTGATTAAGGTACATAATTTCAAAGATAGTGGTGTGAGTAATGGTCTTAGCAAGCGATACAAAAAATGTCGGTAGTAGTGTCACAGTCTGAGTGATTTTTGTAGCTTCTTCCTTTCGGCTAAACTGGTGCACGTCAAGTCACTGAGTAGCCTAGGTCGGTCGTATTAACTTTTATGTCCTCAAAGTCCATGTTTGGTGGCATTCCCTTTATTACTACTTTCACCGGCTTGTCGCGTGGTAATGAGTAGCTGTAGAACTGCTGGTTTATTTCCTTTAATAGGGTTTGAACCAGTTTGAAGTCGTGGGTCGAGGTGGTTTGGATCTTCATCCGTCTTCAATGTAACTTACTCCTGTGTGGTGTCAGTGTCATTGGCTATCTCGGTTATCTTTTATAGTTGTGTATCACTACAATCACTATTGGTGGAGGTCTCTCTTTATTGTTGGTGTCTGTCTTGAGGGAATGTAATTGTTTATTTGTTTCTCAGTAACCAGTGGTTGGTAGTTGTTGTCGACTGTCATGATTGTTTTCTTAGATTGTGTCTTGTCTGAGATTCTACATTTCCTCTTACGTTTCATTTTGTCAACTAGGATGAATGCTACGTTACCGTCGTGATCTGTCACCATGTCAGTTGTATCCGGGTTAGCCTCTGAATTTGAAAAGTTAGCATTCATGTTTGTTCATGGTGTAGTGGAAATTAGTGTGGTGTCATTTGTATCGAGTAGTGCCGTGGCCAACACGCGCAGCCCTGACAAGAGCAGGCTAGTAGTGCAAGGGTGTGAGGGAGGTGGGGGATCTCCCTTCCTGTGGTGTGTTGTTTGTATGTCCCCAAGACGGTCACCGACTGCAAGGTATTGCTTTGCAGCTGGCCGAGTTTTATGTCTTTCAGTTACTGGTTGGCACCATTATGATCACCGCAGCTTAAGACCCCGCGCGGACCTACTCCAAATTCTGTTGTGTAGGAGGATGGAACTAAATTCGTTGTCTGGTGTTGGCTTCCTCTCCGGAGTCCTCGTAGTCTTCTCTATGAACTGCAGACGCGTCCTACATCCTTGGAATCTCGTAGACAAGTGATCCGAATCTATAGCAGTTTTTTTAAAACACTGAGTCTATATATGTTGACCTTCCCGGAACATAGCCAAGAGAGCTATCCACTCACACCACCCTACCACATGAACTCTCTAATGTTGAGCGCACATAAGAGCGATAGTCTGTTATTCTTGCAGACAACGCCAATAAATATTTTAGGCCAGTAGGCCGCAGGCCCTCCTCCATACCCCTAGCGCTTCAAGCCTAATGCTTTTAGCTGCTAGTCCTGCTTGTCTTCACATTTAATAAGGGACTTCTAACCTCTAAGTTTTTTTCCTCTTATTCTCCTTCCAGTTTTCACCCTCATTAAAGATTATAAATTTCTTCTTACTCATCAGATTTTCACCATTCCAAGCCTAATTTCTTCCTCGCTTTATCTCTCATTCAGTAGTTTATTTTTTCTAGTATTCTGTTCTCCATCTGCTGTATCACACCACCCCCGTGTCTTCTCCTTCTGTATCTCTTCTTTTCTTAATCCTTGTACTCGTCTTCACCAATGCTTTTAAAATCTCAATTGTGTCCACAACACTTTCTCTTCTCCACACCAGATCACGATCTTGTATTTTCCTCACTAGCCGATCCTTGGGTCTTCATAATTCTCACTTTAGTACATGATGTGGTAAAAAGTTTCTGCAATGCTGTCCACAATATTGTTCTCCACACCGGTTAAACCCGTATAACTTTCCCGGAAAATTTCCATGGCCACTCAGAAAAAGAGTATCATAATGGTTGCCAATCATTTTATATTTTCATACTCTCGTTAAAACAGATGGAAAATACTCGAATTTTCCCTTCCTTTGAGACTATTCAGGCTCTCATATTAGCATTGTTCTAAAACGTCTCACAAGCCCCTATTAGTCCCTCAGATATTTTTAAAATTCCCTTTCGTATCCAAATGTCAACCGGGATGACACCTCCCAGTACCACAACAGCATCATGTAATACTGTCGTGTATGCTTATGTCACGATAATAGGTGCCTTCTTCTGCACACTTATACATATAAGGGCCAGTCTTATTAATCCTGGATAAATATTAATCTGGTAGATAAATATTTATAACTGATGGATAAGTTAAAAGTGCGTGTTATGACTGCCAGAAAGCATTATTTTCCAGATAAAATATATTTATCCATCACATTTTTATTGGGAGGTTTAAGTACCTGATAACTTTTATCTGGAATATAAAATGGTTGTTGGCAAGCGCGCACCAGTAAAAACAGTACCAACCTTGCATGTTCTGAATACAAATATTTTATCTTTCAGATAGCTATAGATTATTTTTGATTATACTATGTACAGATAACATAGTATTTGTAAGAACCTGATGTTAATGTAAGTAAAGCTAGTAATATATATTTAGCAACAATTTGATGTAGAAAATCTAAATACCTTATTGATACAAGTTCATGACTTACCGTGGCGTAGATTTTGGTGAATAAGACGCGCCCGGATACTGCGAAACGCTCCACGGACACGCCGGCCTAGCCCTCTACAACAGCCACCGAAACATCCGTTGCTCATTTTAGTTTTAATAATTAATTTAACTGAATTTCTTGCTCAACTCAAATTGTCATCTTTAATGGTTCTACGAGAAGACACCACAAAGATTAATATTGCTGTGCGACGGTTATAATTGCAATAAAACAATTGAATTTATAGAGAAGAGCACTCTGAGTAGTTCTGGTGTAGAATGACATCGATATAGATAATGAGTACCCCGCACTATGCCATTGTGGGGGTATTACGTCAGAGATTACAATGTTTTTACTGTCGAGAAAACTGAATTTTACACGTTAATAAATATGCATTTAGAACTAAATAAATTATATTAAGCATGTTTATGTAGTAATAAAAGTTTAAAAATGTCCGAATATTAAAGTGAAAATCCATAAAAAAATAGCACAAAAATATTTAATATTTATTATTATTATTATTATTATATATTATTATTATAGCACCGCGTCTTACTACCCGTTCGGGTTATACGCACTTACGCTAATCTGTAATGGTAGGGTGATTGTGAGATGAAATGAAGGACCTACAGTTTAACGTGGAATCCTAACCACGGTGGAGGCCTGGCATTACCCACATTCACAAGATGTATTGTCAGAGGTGAAGGAAGGGTTTGTCAATCAGATAAATCTGTGCCGGGACCGAGGACTGAACCCCGGCCGCCAGCTCAGAAGTCTGACACCTTACCCCTAGACCGCCAGGTCACCCCACAAATTTAAGTAATTACCACCTAGGTATGGGAAGTTTTGACGGTAATTCAAAATCCAAGCGTCCTTTCAAAATAATGTTAAGGCAATATTAGCTGTCATTATAAGATAAATAATTCCCTAATTAAAACGATCTATTGTGTAATAGTTGCATAATAATAAATATTGCTACATCATTATTACATGTTTATTGTAACAAAATGTATTATTAGATTTTGTTTATGTACACTAATAAAATATTATAAGCAGCGGCGGGGAATCTTATTTGTGTGTGGAAAGGTGAGGGTGTAGATTTAGCGACTTTATTTATTTTATCGAATACCCCTTCCTTTCTTCCCAGAGCTGTAGATCTGTGACCAAGGGGGTGGGCCCAGGGGGTGGGGTAAAAAAAGAGATATTGCTCTAAACTGCCCAAATAGAAGGCCATGGAAATAGTCAGTATGCGCTATTATTAATGTAGGACTATCCCCTAAAATTCTCGAATGATATAACTTAGAAGAGGGCTTGTGCCCCATTTCTCCATATGTATATATCTTTATTTAACACACTATCGAAGAGAGAGGAGTATTTTTCACCGTTATTAATAAAATAGGTGAACCGTCATTCTGAAATGTGTTGGTTAGATAGATTCTTTCACTTTAATATGGGGGGCTTCTACCCCCAGTGCACAACACATTTGAAAATTTGGAAATGTTATTTCTTAGTTAAATGGTCTGGTTTGGAAATATTTCAAATATAAAGTGTTATTTAAGAAAATCTAAATGTAGGGGTGTGAGGGGGGCTTATCTTCCCACGTGCACAACTCATCCTAAAAATGAAGTAGTTGGGATTTCTTCGCTAAAATAATTTAGGATGGACACACTTTCAATGGATAATTGTTTTATGGAATAATTACAATTTGGTGGGTTTATACCCCGCAGTCACAACTTCTCAGCTAAAAATTGATTGATAATTAATGTATTTGCTAGCATTTTTATGGTTAGACACCCCTTATATATGAGAGTTATTTGAATTTATAACACTGGTAAACCCTGACAAGCTGGCGTTGAGGCCCTTGAAACTTCGCCATAAAATCATATGCTTGTTAAAGCCATTTTATATCTTCACTGCAACTAAAGTAAGCACCTAATAATCATAGAAAAAGTCCTAAATTAAAATATTATTGATTAAAAGAGCCAAGTTTAATGTATTCTGCTCCTACCATCTTTGTAGTATAAGCAAGAACACCAGGTGAGAGCTCTTCTCGTCATTGTATTGATGTTGCATATAGTGCTATGATGAGTATTACTCGGCAAAGTACGTTAAGGGGTCAAACTAAACTAGTTTAAAAGATCCCAAACACACACATTTTTTACAGTAAAGTTGAACCATCATAAAAAAAATTAGTAAAATGTTATAAAATTGCAATAGTAGAAAAAATAATAATTTCCAATTTCCTAAATTAATAGCACCGATTAATTTAATTCGGATAGATAATCAAATATCGTCAAATGGAGATACTTTGATACAGAAAACAACATATTTGTCGAATATTTTCTAAACTAAGCCGTGTACTGTACGTGTTATAAATCTATATTCATGTTTATCTGAATTCAAACCGGAAAGCGCTAGGATTAGTTTTTCATTGCATACAAATTAGTCTTGATTAATTTCATTTGTAAAAGAGTGTCTTTGACTTAGTCATGTTTATTAAGTCCTAGTTTTCATTCATATTTTTGAGTATTTTACTTTAAAAACTAATTATTATACTGGTCTACGGCAGGTTGATTATTGAAATTACTAGCTTACAACTTTTCTGACAACATCGAGACTAGTCAGATTTTATTGTGTGTTGGAAAAAATATTTCTTGACTCGTCGTAACATTCATAGTTTCATCGAGGAAAGCCTCAGTTGATACACGAAGTTTGGAAGATCGATGTAGTTGTTACAAAACTTTTTATTTTTTGGTTTTCATTCATTATATCCATTAAAGTACAACAATTGAACACAAATTAAACTGCACATAATTAATATCTGTCACAACAATAAGATCTATATTATTATCTTGATGCAATACAACATGATACAAAAGAAATCCTCCATTAATGACATTACGTAATATTTGCAGCACTAAGTTCAACTACTTTTGGTTCAATGCTATCAAACAAAGATGGTTTTTAGTTTTGCGTAATCGCAATTCATCAAATAGCGCAAAAAGTCATGGAGCCATTCATATTGTAGGTAGTCACGGAGTTCTTCATCATAATTTTAGTTATAAATGTAGATAATATTCACCATATTTCTGTGTCAACTTTTTTAAATATTTTTCATCTTAACTTGTTTTTATTCCACATGAAAAACACCACTGAAGTTTAAATACTAATATTCAATCCTCTATACGCTGCTACATTGATTTATTTTGATTATTTTAATTGTTTGGTTTACATGGCAACAGTTTTTTTTAGGAAGAAATCAACATCTAATGAACGCTTTGGTTTTCAGAATTGTAAAACAAGTTTGGTCCGATATATTATTTCAATTTTATCTTCTTTCTCTTCGTAATTTCTACTGTGAGACATTATGTTTTAAAGTTTGACTACTTAGCATCAGAGCGAATATAAATTTAACCTACAATAACTACCAGAAGTGAGAGATATTCATCTTTAAATACTTAGATGTGATGACAGCAGATCTTTGGAGTCTTTTTATCAAGAAAAAGAAGGAATGAAGACTTATAAATGTAAGAACTTTCTATTTAATAGCACCTGGATCAGGACTACAATTACACCTTCATTCTTTGTTATACTAAGACCTTTTTTTCGGTATTTAAATAATTTCGTAAGCGGACAGACACATCTTAATTCATTTAACCTTACTAACCACTAATTATTAATAGTGATAGGATCTCCTAACACTCAAGTTGTAAAGTTTAGATCAGTACTTACTTTATTGTTCTAATTTAATGGCCATATCTAATGCACAGAATCTCATAAATAATCATATATAACTTACCTTCGGAATCTCATACTGTATTATTATTATTATTATTATTATTATTATTATATTATTATTATTATATATTATTATTATTAGCACCGCGTCTTACTAACCGTTCGAGTTATACGCAATCATACTGTAGTATTAGAATTAGAATTTATATGACGTCAAATAGGTAAGGCATAATTATTTCTGTGCCAGTAAATTAAAATATGTACACACAAATGAAGTTATAATTTTTGCCTTGTACCAATACAATATATTACATTGCTACATACTTTTGAACCGTAATTATAGTTTCATTCATTAGGAAATAGAATAGATGCTTACGTGGGTGTCGGGAGGATGGAGAGGGTTAGTAAACGAACCGATATTTGTTGTAATTTTCCAGAAAAGTGTCGCCAGTTATTAGAATTTGCAGCCATGCGAAACAGAGTGGGGTAAATAATGGAGATATAACATAATAGTGGTACCTTCAAAAATGTATTGGTTGATGCCATGTTTTAAGTTTAGCTATTAAAGAAACATACAACAGTAACATAATTAACCCGTCTTGGTGGCCGCATGGTCTTACACGATATTCCCGTGATGGACTAGACTGTCAAGAACGGGGAGATCAGCGTCAGATCACGGTCGGTTGCACCAAGTCGGGTTTTTACTAAATGGTTTCCAACGTTATAAACTTTATTATTATTATTATTATTATTATTATTATTATTATTATTATTATTATTATTATTATCACCGCATCTTACTACCCGTTCGGTTTATACGCACTTAAATTAAATTGAAATGGTAGGGTGATTGTGAGACGAAATGGAGTAACTATCATTGGAGATTTTACAAAAGTGTTGAATATGTGATAAAGATATATAGAATCTTTTTTGTAGGACATTTTCTAATCTACATATTTGTATAGAAACCTTATAGTCATTTGACTAATAGATAAACAGATATTGTCTTAAAACTCATTCTTGGAATTTTGTATTAACTGTAAATATGTTCCGTACAATGAAATTATGTGTACTTTTTAAATATTATAACTATTGAATGAAAATACATACTAAAACTTGGCTAGCTTATTATTTATCTCTAACTTCAATTTTTTGTTTACTATAATGACTTGACTGATCATAATGTACAGGCCTACGTGTAAACTGAACATGTACTAAGATGTGGTAGTAAAAAAAATTGATTACCTGAATACCTGTCTACTTGACCAGCCTTGGTTTGATAATTGACCAGTGAAATAATTCTAGAAACACTAAATAGTCGCTTTTTGTGACAACGCCGGTGACTTAACTGACGATTGTCAATTTTTTAGCTTTATGAAACAGAACCCAGATCACAAGTATTGTCGATCTTTCCACTCCTACGCAATGAAGCGGTGTAATTATTGTACAAGTAGTGTCCAGATTTTACAGTTAGTAACACTGCTAGTAACTATGTGGTGAAGTGCGACTTTGTTGTATTATTGATAATTATGGGAGAATTGTTCAATCAATCATGTCATTTTATTCTTTATTAATACATGTAGTTGTGTAAAGTAAACTGTAAATCCACACAAATAAATATAGATATTTTATTATATTACCTTTATTAAACACGAGTATGCCAGTTATATAAATATTCCCAGGAGTTATGAGAAGAATACAAGTTTGAGAGCCACTTATGTAGACTATAAGTGAAATCTTTTTAATCAATTACATAATATTTATGATGAGATTGGCCTATTCTACCTAAGAGTTTATGGTCACCCCATAATTTAGCTACCATATCGTCGCTACAGCTGGTTGTAAGTTTCAGATATATAACTTATTTTAAGATGTCAGAAACTTGAAAGTTCATTGCCGCACCTACAAAGTTATGCCACCTAATATTGAGGTATTTATATCCAAAATATCTCATTACATCCTATCCTTCTCAATTCTATCTACATTATATCCTACCATGTAAGTCTAGGTCTTGCCAGGGGTCTTTTCCCATCAGGTTCACCATTCAATACCTCGAACGCAGTTCTAGATAATCCCATTCACACTGCATAACCTGCCCACTGTAACTTGAGAGATTTTACTACTCTATCAATGTCTGGTGATGAGTGCAGGGTATGCAGCTTATCATTATGTAGCCTCCCCCACTCCCCAATACATTTATGGACAAATATCTTCCTAAGCACCGTATTTTCGTACACCCTAAATTTATTTCTGTCATTAAAGTTAAGAAATCACTTTTCACACGCATAGAAAACAAAGTAAAAATGTGATTTTGTATATTCTGTGTTTTACTTTTCTCGACAGCAGGTAAGAAACCAACACCTTACTGACTGAGTAATAACAAGCATTTCCCGACTGTATTCTTTTCCTAATTTCCAAACTAATATTGTTATTGCTAGTTAGAATTGTTTCTAAATATTTGAACTCACTAACCCTATCAAATGATATATTGTTTGCTGTAATATCTAAACCATCAACCTCAATATGTGTTCTTTGTGTGGCCATTTACCTAGTATTTTCATAATTAAATATGTACATTAGTTCTTATTCATTAATATGAATAATATGGTCAACACAATTCAAACATAAAATATATTCTAAAAGAAATATCAACACACTAAGCGCACGAACTGTGCTTCGTGGATCCCAAGGAGTCCGTGGACATTATCCAGGGATCCGTGGATTAATTTCTGTAATGGCTTCTTTGAATTGTTATTAATAACATAAATGATATCTTGACTAAAATATTATGAAACTTCTTTAACTAAATTTCATTACCATTAATAGTAATCTTAAGGTCAAAAGATTACAATTACAATGATATCTTTCATGTATATGGGAATAATTTAAAAATTATAAAGATCTCGCAGTTCCTGAAATATTCGTGACTCTGAAGACAGAAAATAATAACCACTTCTCCCCTCTGCTACCTATGGGTGAAACGTGTTCAACTCCAACCAATAGTATTGGTCAAATCTCTTAGCAATTACAAATATTACTTTTACGTTAATTAGAACTTTAGTTATTATAGATTACTGCATAGCTGTTGTTAGCCAACAATAAATGTTGTTCTAAATGACTTATACCAACCAATACATACAAATAAAACTTGAAACACTTGAAAAACCCATCCAATAGTCTATATCATATTGTCTTCTTTCTGTTTATAAATTGTCCAAGGCTTTAAAAAAGTAATTGAATCAGAAGAACAATTTATTGAGATTATTTTTAAAATTCCTAATTTGATATTTACAATTTTTAAATTTTTTAAGAAGCATTGGGCTTACATTGTAAAACTCTTAGAGACTGTTCTACTTGCTGGTGAAGGAACACACAACATAAAGTTTTAATGAGCGGTGAATATAATATGAAAATATTCTACTACTCACAAAATTGTTTAATTTAAATTATTTACTATAAATATGAAAAATAAATATTTTAACTAGAAAAAATAAAACACAACAATTATATATATATCTAGGAAACCACTATTATAATATATTGAGATACATCATGTTTCCTGGCAACAAATACTTATCATTGCTTGATATTTTTTTTAAAATGTAAGAGTTTGATTAATGAATCTATGTTTTATAAGGAATATAAACAATAATATTACACGTGCTATTGTAATATAATATTATCTACGACATTACCGGAGGCTCACATACGAGGCTAATTGGATAAAAAGATACAATTGAGATCATCACCTAAGAGACTCTCCATCTAATTTATACCTGATCATCATTACAAAAACATGATTACAATCGTTAGAGTGTTTATTTCTAATGAATAGTGATATATTTATGTGTGTCTACCTGCATTATTAGTAGTAACTTAATGACCAACCAAATAATGTTACTACTTTATTTTAGGTACCTGATAGATCATTATCTTGTCAAATCAATGTACTCGGGTTTAACCTCTGTCAGTTTACGTTTTTTTATTAAAACGAGAATGATTCTAAGATAAGCTATGATGTTGTGTTATTCAGTGAGAAAATGGGAGAGAAAGACAATAAGCTGGAAGAGTTGTCATTTCAGTCGCTTCAAATTAAGAAAAAAAAAATTACAAGAATATACACATATTATAATGAGGTTCGAGGATACTTTGGAATCCTGTCTCGATCTAAATTATAATTAAATGAACCGTCACATTTTTTAAAATACCACAATTCTAAATTTCGAACATTCTACCAAACAATCAAATGGTATCAATAAAAAGAAAATGACCACCTTCTAAATTCCCGTAACAACAATTCAATTTCCAAAAACAAATATATAAAGTTGTGGTTCGACGGGTTGAGTGATTTACCCTCATCCAAAGAGATTAACAATTCAGGCAACAGTTCTAAATTCAAAACTATCTCCTTGGACGAAAATATAAAAATTACAACTGTATATGCAAACGACCTAAAAATTTCTATAATTTTGACCAATTTTAGGAAACCAGTTCTATATTAATTACAGGGTGACCTGGTGGTCTAGGGGTAAGGTGTCAGACTTCTGTGCTGGCGGCCGGGTTTCAATCCTCGGTCCCGGCACAGATTTATCTGATTAACAAACCCTTCCTTCACCTCTGACAAGACATCTCGTGAATGTGGGGAATGCCAGGCCTCCACCGTGGTTCGGATTCCACGTTAAACTGTAGGTCCTTCATTTCATCTCACAATCACCCTACCATTACACATTAGCGTAAGTGCGTGTAACCCGAATGGGTAGTAAGACGCGGTGCTAATAATAAAAATAATAATAATAAAATAATAAATAATAAAATAATAAAATAATAATAATATATTAATTACAAAGTTCATCAACCCTTACTATTTTAGCAGTGTGAAAGTAAATCTCATGATGATGTTTCGAAATTTTCCGAAATTCCAAGTTATAGGAAATTAATACCGAAAAAAGTATTAAGAATAGTGGCTTAAAAAAAGGGATGATTTCCCCTGTACAGAATATTTTGAAGATGAAGAAACCTACTCTTTATGAAGTTTGTTATGCAAGATTTTCCTTATATAAATTACGTTCATCCTCATATTTGGGTCAAATCGCTAGGATATTTAGGATCTAGGCCTATGCAATCATCTTATTTTTTGATAGATAATTGATTATTCTATCAGGACCCCGCTTTGTACTCTTGACAGATATTATAGTTTGGGCCCTGGAGTCACTTAAATATCTGTATAAAGCATGATTTGTCTAAAAAAAATTGATTCATTCCTAAATTTTGTTCGAATTACTAAAATCTTTAGGGTTTATGCCTATGCACACTTATATATTTGAGTGTGGAAACGATTTTTCTATCAAGGTCCTGCTTTGTGATCTTGATAAAAAATTGTGTTTGGGTCCTGGAGCGTTTAAAATATGTTTGTAATTCAAGATTTTTTTTATAAAAAATATGTTTGGGTCAAATTGTTTCGATCTGTAGGGTCTAAACCCATGCACACTTAAATGTTTGGATAGATAGTTAATTTTACTATCAGAGCCCTCCATTGAATTCTTGACACAAATTTTGGGTGAAACACCTTAAGTATCTGTTTAATGCAGGACCTTTTTTTAAAAAAATTAGGTTTCATCGTTAAGTTTTGTTCAAATTTTTCGGGTTGGTAGGGTCTAGAACTAATCACATTTATAAGGTTGAAATGAATTAACTGTCAGGGCCCCACATTGTGCTCTTGACACAAATTTTGATTTGGGCCCTGAATCGCCTTAAATATGTGTTTATTTCAGGATTTTACTTATAAAAATATGTACTTCACACTGTTAAGCCGAATAACTCAGATTTGTGTTATAAGCCTAATCAAACATAATGTTAAAGAGTTTTGTAATTTATATATATATTTAAATTTGTTCTCATCTTTCTCTATAATCTTTTTTCTTAACTAGTTTTGTATTGGCTATATTTGTTTTTTATATTATATATATGTATATATGTCCGTATATATATGTGTATATATATATGTATATACATATGTTTATATGTTTTGTATGTTTATATTATTTGTTATTTATATTTCGCTTATTTTGGTTATAGACGTGTAGTTTATTGTGGTGTTGGAATTGATCAGTCCAATAATAAAATGGCGTTGTTAAATTAGCTACTGTTGTCAATTTTTCATAAAATAGTAATTAAATACAGGATTTCCATTAATATGAACCTATGTTTATTTATTTATAAAGATAGATATATGTTACTGTAAAAACAAGCATTTTATACACATATTAATTATGTAACTTTTATAAAAACTTGTATATTAATTAAAAATCCAAATTTAGGTTTTAAAATAAAAAGATAATAATTTTAAAATAATACTTTTATATTGGCATCGTGATAGTGCTACTCTCCAATAACCACGGAATGTGTTAAGGAGTCTCTCCACTGCTGCCATCTATCAGACATGTTTCACCGCAATTAAATGATATAATTCATGATTTTGTTGATAAGATGCTAATATTTCTAGTAGATACAAATCAGACTTTTTATTTGTGGCGCTTGTTTATAAAATGTCTGAATGTAGACCATTCAGAATGGAGGTAATTAAGGATTCTATGTATATATTGCAAATAATTATAATGGATACAAATCAGGATCTTTGTTAAAGTCGTTTATTTGAAAACTTTCTGAATGGAGTCGATTCAGAATGGATACAATTAAGAATTTTGTGGATATTATGAAAATGGATACAAATCAGACTTTTTATTTGTGGTGATTATTAAGAAATATCTAAATGGATACATTTCAATCTTCTCGTAAGATAGCTGCATTTTTAAGTTATTATAGGGTAAATCCAGCACATCGTGTTTACCGCGATCAAATAGTCGAAAATCCTAAAACAGATCTCACTGTTTGTCGTAAATTACTTGGACAATCACAGTATTTTTTCAAAACTCTTTATAAAGACATTAAAATACATGAAAAGATTATTAAAAACTCCATATTCTATTTAGCTTGCCTTGAAAAACTGTTTTCTATTAACTTCACTTCTTAACTTTCTCTACGTATTGTCACTAGAATATTATAATTGTGTAAACCATCCGTATAATTAATCTGGTAATATCGTGTCATATTAGAGGAAGGCATATCATTTTGTGCAATTATATTCACAAAATAATTCAATTCTATACAATTCGATTGTTATTATCAATTTTTTTCTTAATTTAATTTAAAATTTGTAGTAGGAATAATAACTTTTACTTAATGAAGTTTTATATTAATTAATATTGACATAAAGTAAAATAAATTGTACGGAGCACTGCAGATATTTTCTCTCACTTTACCTTAAAATACACATTAAATAATTTAATGCAAATTATTAAGTTTTTTTGAAATGAATAATAGGGATATCTATACATTGTTGTAATAACATTTCTCCAAAGGTCATTATTGAAAAATTATACAAATTTATTTATTCTATGGCATTTTGTACTAGGAACACTGTTACAGAAAACGTGAAAATAGGAATATCTCTGTCCACCAAAGAGCATAATAGTCAAATTCATTTTCAAACTTGAAATAAAAAGTACATATATTTGATTTAGCTAAGATATTTTTGGTTTTATAAAAATACATATAAATAAAAGATTTTAATCTTTAATCATACTACAACTTTACAAAATAAGTTAATTTGTTTCTCAAATAGTTGTGGAGAAAATAGGAATATTGGTAAATTTTCTCCATGTAATTACCCTCAAAGTCTTTTTCATAAGAATATAAGGATTGCCATCTTGTTTTTAATTATAAACAGTGTGTAAATATAAAATATAATTAGAATAGTTAGAAGAAATTTTGTGTAAATTTATATTTTCTCTCTATGACCTTCAGTAATAAATACCACCTTGATCCCTCTGGGTACATTAAAAAAACACCAGATACCAGGTCTTGACCCATTAGTAATATTGTTTCAGCTCTAGCCCGGGTATAGACAAACAGACGGCTACTGAAACGTCGACATTTATCATAACTTCTATTTTGAATTTTTGACGAATTGTTTACTTTCACTCCGATGTGTCGAAAGAAGGTAATACGATACGTTTAGAATATATATATTTTGTTTTACCACAGCTTCTTACTAACTGTTTAATGTAATTATTACGTTGGTGTTTAACTCAATGTACAGGGGATGGGTTTGGATTAATTTAGACCGAGCGTAATTTTAAGACAAAATTTTTGAAGCCCCCACCCATGACTCGTTCCCGATGGGAGCACCCGCGGCCTCCCACCCTTACGAAAATCCTGGATTCACCCCTGTGATGCACAAACACTTACCCTAAGAGGTTAAAGGAGAAACAATATCAACTTCTTGAGAGACTTACTTATTTACTTACTCTATGGCATTAGAGAATTATTGCGTTTGAACTTAAGTATCTCTTCACAACTGAAGCTCACAAAATTATATAGATATATTGGCCAATATATCGGAAACTATTGGTTTTATAAAAATATATTTCATATAAAAGTTTTATACTTTTAATTGTACTAAAATTGTACAGTGGTAAGTTATTTAGTATCTTAAATATTTGCGGAGATATAAAACATTTTTGTTTCTGTAAGGAACCCTAAAAGTCATTTTCATGGGAAAATGAAAAAAAAAAAATCCATTTTGTTTATAATCTTAATCAATGCCTAGGTGCGAACTTTAATCAAAATGAAATTTTTCTCAATTAGAATTTACGCATCAGACCGAAATTCTTAGTCATTTCGACGAAAAATTGAGGCTATCCATTTAGTTTGTAATAATGATCAAAATTTAAAAATGAAATTTAATCAAAATTGCTAAAATTATTTGTGATAAAATCGATTGTTTTTCTCTTTCAGTCCTTTTGGAAACTACCCTTAATTTTAGGGTTGAATATCGAATTCCAAAATTTCCTCGGGGTAATCGTATGAAAATCCTCGGTACTGGGTCTTAGCCCAATAGTTAAAATAGTTTAGGCTCTAGCCCGAGGTACAGACTGACAGACAGACGGCATTGTGTAAACAACTTTTTCGGATTCGCAGGATCGTGAAACGTCAACATTCAACAAAATCTTGAGTTTGATTTTTTTTTTGACGATCACAATACTTGCTCTACCTGTAAGGTAGCGAGAAAGTAAAAATATTGATATTGGGTCCCCGAGGGTCAACACTTTGTATTAAAATGTTGAATTCCAGATTAAAATATTTAGAGTAATAATTTTTATTTTATTTTATGTAATATGTAGCCTACTTATTAAACTACACCAGCGTGTATATCCAACTTAAATGTATAATAACAATTAAAAATAACTTTTTTATATATTTTTGTATTTTATTTGAAAACAAAGGAATTGTTGTAAACATTGGTTATGTTGTTGTACCAGGGTCATGATTTTGATGAACTAAAATTTGTCAAAAATTATCCATAACATGACACTAAAAATTCCAAAAAATTACCTTAAATGAACAACAAAAAAATGAATTTAAACTTTATAAATGCATATAAATAAATCAAACTCACACTTTACAAGTGGAAACTAAACAGTTAATAATGCACAACCCCAATAAAACTTGCATTCCGTTTAAATTTATCCTTGAGTTATAATTTTTTTCCTGTCGGCATTTTTCCATGTGAGCATTTTTCGTGTGATTATTTTTCGTGTGGACATTTTATTAAGGGAGAAGTGAGTATACTGGGGCACACATTATTCAAGAGTTGGAGGGTTCCTGAGATGTCACGATAGATATGTTGATGTGAGATGTGGAGGTGGGGGTTGGGGGTGCGGGGGGGTGATGGAGCACCTGGGATGACTGAGAGGGGTTTGGGAGGTTTTTTGAGATGTCGCGATGATGTGAGGTGGGGAGGTGGGGGGATGACTGAGAGATGTGATGGGGAGACTATTTTTTTGGTACGGTATTCTGTGACTCATTTGCATAATCGGATGGTGGGAGGGGGGATGAGAAGGGTTGGAGTACTCGATTGAGGGAGTGGGGTGAGGGGGTGTGGAGCACCTGGGGATGTTTTTTTCTTGCGGTATACGAGAACATGTTGTAGGAGGGTTGGAGCGCGTTATCTAGCACGCGGATGACAGAGAGAGGTGATGAGTCAGGGTTCTCCTTCTCTCTCGAGAGAGAGGTGAGGAGGCAGGGTTGAGTGTTCTCTCTCCCGACGAGCCAGCGAGTTTTTTTCTCCCTCTTTCATCGGTGTGATGTGGTAGGGTTTGGGAGGCAGCTTATGGACCTCGAACCCTCAGTCCTTGGGATATGATGAGTATATTCTCTCTCAAACCCTGATGGTCAGTCCTAGCAAAGATTGGGAAAGTTCAAACAATCTTAATTAACTTTAAATGAGGCTGGATTATTAATTACCTTTAAATGAGGTAGGATTATGAAGAAGTTAACAATATTTTTCTAAAAAATCAGTTACTTCAATTGATACAATATCATACATCACATTAAAGTGCTATCATACATCACATTACAATACTATCATACATTACATTACAACACTATCATACATCACATTACAACACTATCATACATCACATTACAACACTATCATACATCACATTACAATACTATCATACATCACATTACAACACTATCATACATTACATTACAACACTATCATACATCACATTACAACACTATCATACATCACATTACAACACTATCATACATCACATTACAACACTATCATACATCACATTACAACACTATCATACATTACATTACAACACTATCATGCATCACATTACAACACTATCATACATCACATTACAACACTATCATACATCACATTACAACACTATCATACATCACAGGGAGGGACATACCCGCCAATCCTTAGTCCTGACAAGTATTATTCTCTCTCTCTCTCTCTCTCTCTCTCAAGATGATTGCCAAAACACCCTGATGGTCCGACTTCAATCCTCACTCATGGCAAAAAGGTTAAATATCTTCTGTATGTTTTCAACCTTTGTCCTGCTCAGGATGATTACCAAACATCCCCGATGGTCCGACTTCAATCCTCACTCCTGGTAAAAAGGTTAAATATCTTCTGTATGTTTTCAATCCTTACTCCTGCTCAAGATGATTGCCAAACATCCTGATGGTCTGATTTCAATCCTCACTCCTGGTAAAAAGGTTAAATATCTTCTGTATGTTTTCAATCCTTAGTCCTGCTCAAGATGATTGCCAAACATCCTGATGGTCTGATTTCAATCTCCACTCCTGGTAAAAAGGTTAAATATCTTCTGTATGTTTTCAATCCTTAGTCCTGCTCAAGATGATTACCAAACATCCTGATGGTCTGACCTCAATCCTCACTCCCTAGTATATTCTTAGTATTACATTGATACATATATTCAGTACAAAATACTCTCTCTCAAAGATTCTTTCATGCATAGTCTTAGTCTTTCAACATGCACATACATATAGTCTTTTCAACACGTGCACGACCGGTTCTGTGGTGACGGCGAGCCTCGAAACATGAGGGATCGGGTTTCAATCCCTCCCTCTCTCTCTCAAACCTTGATGGTCTGACTTCAATCCTCACTCATGGTAAAAAGAATAGGAATTAAGGTTAAATATCTTCTGTATGTTTTCAATCCTTACCCTGAAGAGTATTATTCTCTCTCTCTCTCAAACGTGGATAGTCTGACTTCAATCCTCACTCCTGGTAAAAAGGTTAAATATCTTCTGTATGTTTTAAATCCTTAGTCCTGCTCGAGATGATTGCCAAACATCCTGATGGTCTGACTTCAATCCTCACTCCTGGTAAAAAGGTTAAATATCTTCTGTATGTTTTCAATCCTTAGTCCTACTCGAGATGATTACCAAACATGTCGATGGTCTGACTTCAATCCTCACTCCTGGTAAAAAGGTTAAATATCTTCTGTATGTTTTCAATCCATAGTCCTGCTCAAGATGATTGCCAAACATCCTGATGGTCTGACTTCAATCCTCACTCCTGGTAAAAAGGTTAAATATCTTCTGTATGTTTTCAATCCTTAGTCCTACTCGAGATGATTACCAAACATGTCGATGGTCTGACTTCAATCCTCACTCCTGGTAAAAGGTTAAATATCTTCTGTATGTTTTCAATCTTAGTCCTGCTCAAGATGATTGCCAAACATCCTGATGGTCAGATTTCAATCATCACTCCTGGTAAAAAGGATAAATATCTTCTGTATGTTTTCAATCCTTAGTCCTGCTCAAGATGATTGCCAAACATCCTGATGGTCTGACTTCAATCCTCACTCCTGGTAAAAGGTTAAATATCTTCTGTATGTTTTCAATCCTTAGTCCTGCTCAAGATGATTGCCAAACATCTGATGGTCTGACTTCAATCCTCACTCCTGGTAAAAAGGTTAAATATCTTCTGTTTGTTTTCAATCCTTACTTCTGCTCAAGATGATTGCCAAACATCCTGATGGTCTGACTTCAATCCTCACTCCTGGTAAAAAGGTTAAATATCTTCTGTATGTTTTCAATCCATTAGTCCTGCTTAAAGACGATTGCCAAACATCCTGATGGTCTGACTTCAATCCTTACTCCTGGTAAAAAGTTTAAATATCTTCTGTATGTTTTCAATCCTTTGTCCTGCTCAAGATGATTGCCAAACATCCTGATGGTCTGATTACAATCATCACTCCTGGTAAATAGGTTAAATATCTTCTGTATGTTTTCAATCCTTAGTCCTGCTCAAGATGATTGCCAAACATCCCTGACGGACTGACTTCAATCCTCACTCCTGGTAAAAAGGTTAAATATCTTCTGTATGTTTTCAATCCTTAGTCCTGCTCAAGATGATTACCAAACATCCCTGATGGTCTGACTTCAATCCTCACTCCTGGTAAAAAGGTTAAATATCTTCTGTATGTTTTCAATCCTTAGTCCTGCTCAAGATGATTGCCAAACATCCTGATGGTCTGACTTCAATCCTCACTCCTGGTAAAAAGGTTAAATATCTTCTGTATGTTTTCAATCCTTAGTCTTGCTCAAGATGATTACCAAACATCCTGATGGTCTGACTTCAATCCTCACTCCTGGTAAAAAGGTTAAATATCTTCTGTATGTTTTCAATCCTTACTCCTGCTCAAGATGATTGCCAAACATCCTGATGGTCTGAATTCAATCCTCACTCCTGGTAAAAAGGTTAAATATCTTCTGTATGTTTTCAATCCATAGTCCTGCTTAAAGACGATTGCCAAACATCCTGATGGTCTGACTTCAATCCTCACCCCTGGTAAAAAGGTTAAATATCTTCTGTATGTTTTCAATCCTTAGTCCTGCTCAAGATGATTGCCAAACATCCTGATGGTCTGATTTCAATCATTACTCCTGGTAAAAAGGTTAAATATCTTCTGTATGTTTTCAATCCTTAGTCCTGCTCAAGATGATTGCCAAACATCCTGATGGTCTGACTTCAATCCTCACTCCTGGTAAAAAGGTTAAATATCTTCTGTATGTTTTCAATCCTTACCTTCTGCTCAAGTCCTGCTCAAGATGATTGCCAAACATCTGATGGTCTGACTTCAATCCTCACTCCTGGTAAAAAGGTTAAATATCTTCTGTATGTTTTCAATCCATAGTCCTGCTAAGACTGATTGCCAAACATCCTGATGGTCTGACTTCAATCCTCACTCCTGGTAAAAGGTTAAATATCTTCTGTATGTTTTCAATCCTTAGTCCTGCTCAAGATGATTGCCAAACATCCTGAGGTCTGACTTCAATCCTCACTCCTGGTAAAAAGGTTAAATATCTTCTGTATGTTTCAATCCTTAGTCCTGCTCAAGATGATTCCAACATCCTGATGGTCTGATTCAATCCTCACTCCTGGTAAAAAGGTTAATATCTTCTGTATGTTTTCAATCCTTAGTCCTGCTCAAGATGATTCCAAACATCCTGATGGTCTGACTTCAATCCTCACTCCTGGTAAAAAGGTTAAATATCTTCTGTATGTTTTCAATCCTTAGTCCTGCTCAAGATGATTGCCAAACATCCTGATGGTCTGACTTCAATCCTCACTCCTGGTAAAAAGGTTAAATATCTTCTGTATGTTTTCAATCCTTAGTCCTGTCAAGATGATTGCCAAACATCCTGATGGTCTGACTTCAATCCTCACTCCTGGTAAAAAGGTTAAATATCTTCTGTATGTTTTCAATCCTTATCCTGCTCAAGATGATTGCCAAACATCCTGATGGTCTGACTTCAATCCTCACTCCTGGTAAAAAGGTTAAATATCTTCTGTATGTTTTCAATCCATAGTCCTGCTTAAAGATCGATTGCCAAACATCCTGATGGTCTGACTTCAATCCTCACTCCTGGTAAAAAGGTTAAATATCTTCTGTATGTTTTCAATCCTTAGTCCTGCTCAAGATGATTGCCAAACATCCTGATGGTCTGACTTCAAATCCTCACTCCTGGTAAAAAGGTTAAATATCTTCTGTATGTTTTCAATCCTTAGTCCTGCTCAAGATGATTGCCAAACATCCTGATGGTCTGATTTCAATCATCACTCCTGGTAAAAAGGTTAAATATCTTCTGTATGTTTTCAATCCTTAGTCCTGCTAAAGATGATTGCCAAACATCCCTGACTGGACTGACTTCAATCCTCACTCCTGGTAAAAAGGTTAAATATCTTCTGTATGTTTTCAATCCTTAGTCCTGCTCAAGATGATTGCCAAACATCCTGATGGTCTGACTTCAATCCTCACTCCTGGTAAAAAGGTTAAATATCTTCTGTATGTTTTCAATCCTTAGTCCTGCTCAAGATGATTACCAAAACATCCTGATGGTCTGACTTCAATCCTCACTCCTGGTAAAAAGGTTAAATATCTTCTGTATGTTTTCAATCCTTAGTCCTGCTCAAGATGATTGCCAAACATCCTGATGGTCTGACTTCAATCTCCTCCTGGTAAAAAGGTTAAATATCTTCTGTATGTTTTCAATCCTTAGTCCTGCTCAAGATGATTGCCAAACATCCTGATGGTCTGACTTCAATCCTCACTCCTGGTAAAAAGGTTAAATATCTTCTGTATGTTTTCAATCCTTAGTCCTGCTCAAGATGATTACCAAACATCCTGATGGTCTGACTTCAATCCTCACTCCTGGTAAAAAGGTTAAATATCTTCTGTATGTTTTCAATCCTTAGTCCTGCTCAAGATGATTACCAAACATCCTGATGGTCTGACTTCAATCCTCACTACCTAGTATATTCTAAGTATTACATTGATACATATATTCAGTACAAAATACTCTCTCTCAAAGATTCTTTCATGCATAGTCTTAGTCTTTCAACATGCACATACATATAGTCTTTTCAACACGTGCACGACCGGTTCTGTGGTGACGGCGAGCCTCGAACCATGAGGGATCGGGTTTCAATCCCTCCCGCTCTCTCTAAACCTTGATGGTCTGACTTCAATCCTCACTCATGGTAAAAAGATTAGGAATTAAGGTTAAATATCTTCTGTATGTTTTCAATCCTTACCCCTGAAGAGTATTATTCTCTCTCTCTCTCTCAAACGTGGATAGTCTGACTTCAATCCTCACTCCTGGTAAAAAGGTTAAATATCTTCTGTATGTTTTAAATCCTTAGTCCTGCTCGAGATGATTGCCAAACATCCTGATGGTCTGACTTCAATCCTCACTCCTGGTAAAAAGGTTAAATATCTTCTGTATGTTTTCAATCCTTATCCTACTCGAGATGATTACCAAACATTCTGATGGTCTGACTTCAATCCTCACATCCTGGTAAAAAGGTTAAATATCTTCTGTATGTTTTCAATCCATAGTCCTGCTTAAAGACGATTGCCAAACATCCTGATGGTCTGACTTAATCCTCACTCCTGGTAAAAAGGTTAAATATCCTCTGTATGTTTTCAATCCTTGTCCTGCTCAAGATGATTGCCAAACATCCTGATGGTCTGATTTCAATCATCACTCCTGGTAAAAAGGTTAAATATCTTCTGTATGTTTTCAATCCTTATCCTGCTCAAGATGATTGCCAAACATCCCTGACGGACTGACTTCAATCCTCACTCCTGGTAAAAAGGTTAAATATCTTCTTATGTTTTCAATCCTTAGTCCTGCTCAAGATGATTACCAAACATCCTGATGGTCTGACTTCAATCCTCACTCCTGGTAAAAAGGTTAAATATCATCTGATGTTTCAATCCTTAGTCCTGCTCAAGATGATTGCCAAAACATCCTGATGGTCTGACTTCAATCCTCACTCCTGGTAAAAAGGTTAAATATCTTCTGTATGTTTTCAATCCTTATCCTGCTCAGATGATTCCAAACATTCTGATGGTCTGACTTCAATCCTCACTCCTGGTAAAAAGGTTAAATATCTTCTGTATGTTTTCAATCCTTATCCTGTCTCAAGATGATTGCCAAACATCCTGATGGGTCTGACTTCAATCCTCACTCCTGGTAAAAAGGTTAAATATCTTCTGTATGTTTTCAATCCTATAGTCCTGCTTAAAGACGATTGCCAAACATCCTGATGGTCTGACTTCAATCCTCACTCCTGTTAAAAAGGTTAAATATCTTCTGTATGTTTTCAATCCTTAGTCCTGCTCAAGATGATTGCCAAACATCTGATGGTCTGACTTCAATCCTCACTCCTGGTAAAAGGGTTAAATATCTTCTGTATGTTTTCAATCCTTAGTCCTGCTCAAGATGATTCCAAACATCCTGATGGTCTGACTTCAATCCTCACTCCTGGTAAAAAGGTTAAATATCTTCTGTTTGTTTTCAATCCTTTGTCCTGCTCAAGATGATTGCCAAACATCCTGACCGGTCTGACTTCAATCCTCACTCCTGGTAAAAAGGTTAAATATCTTCTGTATGTTTTCAATCCTTAGTCCTGCTCAAGATGATTACCAAACATCCCTGATGGTCTGACTTCAATCCTCACTCATGGTAAAAAGGTTAAATATCTTCTGTATGTTTTCAATCCATTTGTCCTGCTCAAGATGATTGCCAAACATCCTGATGGTCTGACTTCAATCCTCACTCCTGGTAAAAAGGTTAAATATCTTCTGTATGTTTTCAATCCTTAGTCCTGTTCAAGATGATTGCCAAACATCCTGTTGGTCTGACTTCAATCCTCACTCCCGGTAAAAAGGTTAAATATCTTCTGTATGTTTTCAATCCTTAGTCCTGCTCAAGATGATTGCCAAACATCCTGATGGTCTGACTTCAATCCTCACTCCTGGTAAAAAGGTTAAATATCTTCTGTATGTTTTCAATCCTTAGTCCTGCTCAAGATGATTCCAAACATCCTGATGAGTCTGACTTCAATCCTCACTCCTGGTAAAAAGGTTAAATATCTTCTGTATGTTTTCAATCCTTAGTCCTGCTCAAGATGATTGCCAAACATCCTGATGGTCTGACTTCAATCCTCACTCCTGGTAAAAGGTTAAATATCTTCTGTATGTTTTCAATCCTTAGTCACTGCTCAAGATGATTGCCAAACATCCTGATGGTCTGACTTCAATCCTCACTCCTGGTAAAAAAGGTTAAATATCTTCTGTATGTTTTCAATCCTTATCCTGCTCAAGATGATTGCCAAACATCCTGATGGTCTGACTTCAATCCTCACTCCTGGTAAAAAGGTTAAATATCTTCTGTATGTTTTCAATCCTTAGTCCTGCTCAAGATGATTGCCAAACATCCTGATGGTCTGACTTCAATCCTCACTCCTGGTAAAAAGGTTAAATATCTTCTGTATGTTTTCAATCCTTAGTCCTGCTCAAGATGATTGCCAAACATCCTGATGGTCTGACTTCAATCCTCACTCCTGGTAAAAAGGTTAAATATCTTCTGTATGTTTTCAATCCTTAGTCCTGCTCAAGATGATTACCAAACATCCTGATGGTCTGACTTTAATCCTCACTCCTGGTAAAAAGGTTAAATATCTTCTGTAAGTTTTCAATCCATAGTCCTGCTTTAAGACGATTGCCAAACATCCTAATGGTCTGACTTCAATCCTCACTCCTGGTAAAAAGGTTAAATATCTACTGTATGTTGAAGGGTAGGATTGGTGCTGACGAGCCTCGAACCATGAGGGATCGGGTTTCAATCCCTCTCTCTCAAACCCTGATGGTCTGACTTCAATCCTAATCTATATCAATATTCATTGAATTGTTTACAGGTTAAATGAGTTTAAAAAGAATTGTTCCTTGAACCCTATAGGATCAGGTTTCAATCCCTCTCTCTCTCTTGTCTCTTAACGCTATTAATGTTAATTAAGCATGTTTAAACTATGCTTAATTCAATATTCAAATGAAGTAACTGATTTTTAGAAAAATATTGTTAACTTCTTCATAATCCAGCCTCATTTAAAGGTAATTAAGATTGTTTGAACTTTGGTTAAAAAGGTAATTAATGGACTTTGTTTTTAAGGTAATTAATATTAACTAAGCAAACGTCTTTAAACTTTGATGGAGATGATGGTAAATAATAGTCTAGTGAGTATAGCGGAAGATATAATGTTTAGATATCGTAGATGAAAGTTCTATGTATCAGTAGGAAATAAATGTTTAATGTAATTAACTTTTTTAAATGTACGAATCTTGTAAAAGAATTAATGAAAAGGTAATTAAGATTGTTTGAACTTTGACTAATTCAATATTCAAATGAAGTAACTGATTTTTTAGAAAAATATTGTTAACTTCTTCATAATCCTACCTCACTTAAAGGCAATTCATTTAAAGGTAATTAATTCCTACCGTGAATAGAGTATAAACCCGCCTCGGTGACGTAGTTAGCTAACGTGCTAGACTGCTGAGGACGGGGAGATCGAGGTTCGAATCTCGATCGGGTGAACTGAGGGGAGGCTGGTTCACAACCAATTCCTAATCCATTAGAGAAATTAGTACCCGAACGGGTAGTAAGACGTGGTGCTACACCAAGTCATGTTATCTTCGGCCGTCACCGTTGATAGATATTATCAAATAATATAGTAAAATGTTATCAATGTTGAATTTTCTAAACTGTTCTTCTAACCAAAATCAGGGTACGCTTATCCTCCATGAGAATGGTTTCTCTTCATGCTAGGGCGAACGGGTCCCCGGTAATTACATTAAAAATTTATTTCCAATCATTATTAATTCTTTTTACAAGATTTATATGTTTAAAGTTAATTAAGGTTAAATATCCTACACATGGTCTTAGTCTTACAAGGATACTGTTGGTCTAAGGTGTCGGACTTCAATCCTCAGTCCTTAGGATATCTCCATTTTCATTGCTCTAAAACCTTGCGGTATAATACAAACTCTCGATATTACATCTGTCAATCTAAAATCTTATATTCTGAACTATCGCTGACATGTAGGGTTCGCGGTTCAATCCTTCCCTAAATTGCCTTTAAATTGACTAGATCGTGGATTGTGAAAGGAGTTAAATTGCTTAATTGCCACCTACGTTACACGTTCCAGATTGTTTGAACTTTAGCTAATTCAATATTCAAATGAAGTAACTGATTTTTTTTAGAAAAATATTGTTAACTTCTTCATAATCCTACCTCATTTAAAGGCAATTCATTTAAAGGTAATTAATAATCCTGCCTCATTTAAAGGTAATTCATTTAAAGGTAATTAAGATTGTTTGAACTTGGGTTAAAAGGGTAATTAATGGACTTTGTGTTTTTAAGGTAATTAATGGTCGAACTTTGTTTTAAGGAAGATTGTTTGAACTTTAGCTAATTCAATATTCAAATGAAGTAACTGATTTTTTTAGAAAAATATTGTTAACTTCTTAATAATCCTACCTCATTTAAAGGTAATTCATTTAAAGGTAATTAAGATTGTTTGAACTTTAGTCAAAAAGGTAATTAATGGACTTTGTGAGGTAATTCATTTAAAGGTAACTATGATTGTTTGAACTTTGGTTAATTCAATATTCAAATGAAGTAACTAATTTTTTAGAAAAATATTGTTAACTTCTTCTTAATCCAGCCTCATTTAAAGGTAATTAAGATTGTTTGAACTTTGGCTAATTCAATATTCAAATAAAGTAACTGATTTAGGAATGGTTTAAATCTACACATGCAGAACTTTTACGATCCTACTAGGGGAGGAGTTGAAGAGAGTGTATTTAACCAATCTCATTGTTACATCCTCATTTAAAGGTAATTCATTTAATGGTATACAAGATTGTTTGAACTTTGGCTAATTCAATATTCAAATGAAGTAACTGATTTTTAGAAAAATATTGTTAACTTCTTCATAATCCAGACTCATTTAAAGGTAATTAAGATTGTTTGAACTTTGGATGACCGAACTTTGCTGTACTAAGCTAATTTTTAAAGGTAATTAATGGACTTTGTTTTTTAACTTCTTCATAATCCAGCCTCATTTAAAGTTAATTAAATGTTTGAACTTTGGATGACCGAACTTTGCTGTACTAAGCTAATTTTTAAAGGTAATTAATGGACTTTGTTTTTAAGGTAATTAATATTAACTAAGCAAACGTCTTTAAACATTGATGGGGATGATGCTAAATAATAGTCTAGTGAGTATAGTGGAAGATATAATGTTTAGATATCGTAGATGAAAGTTCTACGCATCCGTAGGAAATAAATGTTTAATGTAATTAACTTTTTTAAATGTATGAATCTTGTAAAAGAATTAATGAAAAGGTAATTAAGATTGTTTGAACTTTGACTAATTCAATATTCAAATGAAGTAACTGATTTTTTAGAAAAATATTGTTAACTTCTTCTTAATCCTTCCTCATTTAAAGGTAATTCATTTAAAGGTAATTAAGATTGTTTGAACTTTGGTTAAAAAGGTAATTAATGGACTTTGTGTTTTTTAAGGTAATTAATGGTCGAACTTTGTTCTCAGGAAGATTGTTTGAACTTTAGCTAATTCAATATTCAAATGAAGTAACTGATTTTTTTATGAATATAAAGATTTAAAACACATAGGTACATACTAAATTAGTTGGGTTTTTTCCACAAGTTATAGTTCTTGAAATTGTTGTTTTGTTTATACATTAACACTAATCACTTACACTATAGAGTACAGGACGTGAATATTTTTTTTTTTAGTTTTAATCACTTACACTACAGAACATGAATATTTATACATTAACACTATAGAGTAGAGGACTAGAATATTTTTTTTTAGTTTTAATCACTTACAGTATAGAACATGAATTTTTTATACATTAACACAATAGAGTACATGACGTGAATATTTTTTTTGTTTTAATCACTTACAGTATAAAACATGAATATTTATACACTATAGAGACTACTGAACATGATTTTTTTTTAGGTTTAGTTCTAATCACTTACACTGTAGAGAACATGATTTTTTTTTCACATAGACGCACTGTTCACTGGCACACTATAGAGTTGACGGTCTGATTGAGTAATGGGACCAAGGAAGAGTATTGACAGTTCCTGATACTCTATATCTTTTGTCATCGATAGAGCATAGAGCGACCCTATTGAATTTTTGTGTGTAAAGTTTGAATCCTACAGCTCTTATTGAACGAGCCTCTCTCATGACTATCGTCTCATCTGTCAAACAATTACGATAATCCTCTATGAAAGCGTTCTTAACGTGCTACTCTTCACCCCTTTAGCCTTGAGCGTCTCTCCATCTCCTTGTACTGAGAATGAATAGAGTTTAGGACGTAAACCAATGAACTCAGTGATGATCCGACCTCGAGTCTCGTCTTTTAGTTTACCGAGCACCCCCCGGTATCCTATAAACATTGTCTTGCCCGTAGGTGGAGGTGTCCAGGTAGTCATTAGCTAACAGGGCGAGTCTCTGGTATGCGTCCTCAACAGTCATGTAGTAGAGAAGTGAGTCTGCATCAGTGTATTGAAGTTTTAACGTACGTCAATATTGGTAAGTGAGAAGCATTGTAGATCACTCCCTTACACTTGTTTGGAATATCCCTGCTCCAAATCTGGCTTCTCACTCTTCTGTTTGCCTTCCTCTCTCACTTATATCTCTCCTATTCGTTTCCACGCTCCTCTACAGCACTGCACGTTAAATAACTTAAATAAATGGAAAGAATCTCATTCCGAATGTTTTGATGCTATTTAATAACTAATATAGAGGTGTGTTTCGGTAAATAGTTGTCAACACGGCTGACCCGAGGTGCAAACTCCACCATTAACACTCCCTCACTCCTTTTATCTACTTTCCTTCGTCCCCCCCCCCCTCCTTTCCAAAACATTAGCGACAAAGTGTGCTACCTAACTTCGCAAGAACATAGAGAATGGGGCCGAGCGGATGGTGTGAAGGTGATGAGAGAAGGTCTTTCCCCATTTGACTGGAGTTGTAACGAAAATTAATTACCTTTTCCCGGTCCCAAAGTGAGCTAACAGGAAACGTAATCATTCGATAAATCAAACGTGAAATTGTTTGACTTTCACTGTCCCTGGTTACGAAAATATTATGTACACCAGAAGACATCAAATTTGAAATTGTTGTGTACCTTTTTGCTTGATTTTATTTCTAGAGGCATTCCTAATAAGGATGGATATTTTACTTTTGAATTTCAAATCAACAGGTCACAGTTAAAATTGTATATACAGTACTAACAAATCATAATATCTTAGTAAACGATTTTAACTTTTCACTCGGAGAAACTAATGCAGATGGAAAAATGTTCAACTTAAAGATTTTGATGCTTGATGTACCCCTGAACCAAAACCAAAGTATTGTAATTATGCACTTCCCCACGTCTGTCTGTATGTAAGTCTTTTTGTCTTTATCTGGGGCTATAGCAAAAATAGTTTAATGGATTCCTTCAATCTTGTTATATTGATGTGGCCTAGTGTATGTAATTTTATAGCCCTCAAATTAAGGGTAATTTATTGATAACTATATTCATTTAAGGTATAAAACGTGTAATTTCTAAACCAACTGATTATATCAAACCACATGAATTTCTATTATAGAGAGTAAAAGGTAATATCAATTATTTAGGGAAGTATTTTTAGGTTACTTTCACATACAAGAAATACCTTTATTAATGTTATCCAGAAAAAATACCTTTGTCTACTATCCCGCGATACAAGCATGTGCGAGGAGTTGACTACTCAATTCATCCCACGGCGAAATAATTATAATTCAGTAGCATTTTGTAAATAATGTGTGAAGCATTTTACAAATAAATTATTGTATTACAGTTTTTAAAAAATATAATTGTAGTGCACCAATTTTGACTAGTTAAAATAAGTGGTATGGTACATCGCACAAACTTTCTTTAACTTTAATCTTAAAATAGAGAAATATTACTATAAACTCGTCAGATGTGTGAAACAAAATAATACACACTGTTGCAGAAACAATCAACCAAAAATCATAAATGTAATGATATACAATGTTCCAGAAACACTGATAAAAAAGGGAACATCTCTGTCCACCAAAGAACGTGGCAATCAATTTCATATTCCAAAGAACTTCATAAAAACTATGTGTTTGTTATATCTCATAAATTATTGGTTTTATAAAACATGTTCCAAATTGAAATATTGAATAGTATTACCAATTAACAAATGTATTACAATGAAATAAAGGTAAGTAGGCTATATGTATAAATTAATATTTCAATTGTAAACGAATATATAATTAGTATTTGAAGCTTTAGGAGTTGTGATTGAAATTTCAAACAAATTAATAGTAAAGTTGTCAACGTTATTACATAGTTGAAAGTTTGAGTCAACTGACTATTAAATTTATATTTTAAGTAAATATTTAAGCAAAAATAAAATCACAACATTTATCAAAATCTAGAGCTTGAAATTTTTGACAATCAAAACAATTGAGAGAAAGTAAAAAAAAATGTGTGTGTGTACTTATGTACGCGCGTGAGAAGTTATACTTCTTTGGATCATTAAAAATTTAATAATATATATATATAATTATTAAAAATAAAATTTAGAAAATAATAAATATATATGGCATAATTTGTACTAAATATTATAAGATTCTTAATTTTAAATATTTATTATTGATTATTTAATATTTTAAAAGTAAATGAATAAATTTAATAATAAATTCAAAAATTGAATTTAAGTTTATTCAATTTTTAAATATTTATTATTTTTTTAATTTAATATTCACTTTTCATTTTTATCAAAAAGTTTTCATTAAATTTGTTCATTTATTTTTATAAATATTTATTATTTATTCAATTTAATAATAAATATTAAAAATTAATATTTTAATTTGATGTTCGATTTAAATTTTTATCACAAATTTTTTATTAAATATTTTATTAATTTTATTTCTTTATTTTGTAAATATTAAATAAACAATAATAAATATTTAGCAATAATAATTTAATAATATTTAGTATTAATTATGTTAAATAATATTATTTTAATTTATATCAATAAATAATACATACGGATAGTTAACCTCAATTAAATTGGAGCACTTGAAAAAGTCTATAAGCACAATTCTTTTCACTAATATTTACGAATAGTAAATAATATTAATCAAAATATTCAATTTAAATCACTACTGAATATAATTTATTAGCACATATATAATTCGCACTTGTATGAAACTGAAACACGTGTTGTGAATGTAGAAACTAGAAACATGTGGATAAATATTAAATATATGAAAACAGTGATCAGAGGCGACGAGCGTACCAACATGCGTGACTAACAGAGGTTCTATTTCTATTTTGTTGGTAGCTTTTTTTTTCTCGAGACTTAATGAGCGGTTTAACTTCAACCTGTTACTTTTGTGTTACAGTGATGCGCACGATCTTAAAATTTCACTTTCATCATTTTTTCATAACGCGCGCTAAAGAAGTATAACTTCAAAAAACACCTCAAGTCGGATATATTTAAGAGCAATTCAACCAACTTATGAAAAAAATATTATCCCTCAAATAGACAAGTTCATTGTTTTGTTTGCCGTTCTAAAAAATCCAGGGAACTACTCTTATGAACATGTGTAATCCTTACTCCTTACACATCCCTCCACACCCTCTCTTTTGGCTAAGTCATATCTACAGCCTTGGGGTCTCCGTACTCCATGGGCACAGAGGTTGTCTGTGTCCATGGGCCATTCCGTATTATGTACACCCTATTGAACTGTAATGCGCACTTCTATGGTTGCTATGGATCTATGATTATTGACTACAATCTGTCACAAATTAGTAGTGATACATTCTTAAAAGTTTCCATGTAATTTAGTTATTTGATTGCAAAGGTGTATTGCATTAAGGCTATAGCTAAAAGGGAAAACATCCTTTCTCAAAGTTGTCCCATTATTTCGAGAATCCTGAGATCTCTACTGAAAAAGTATTCAATAATATAGCAGTACAATCCTGAAAACACAAATAAAAATCTTCTTTATTAACTGTCAGTTATTACTAAATTCGCGCTGGCCTTCTTAAGAAAGGGAGAATGAAGTTGGATGGAAGACTTGCTCTTGTTCTTAATTTTACCCTTTTGACTCATTGAGCTTTTCCTAAGCCACCCCAGAATTGCAAAGACCAAGTTTATTTTAGAGGTATGATTTATTTTAACACTAAGAATTGGGAATCTTTACTTACCAGACCATGTTAATAGAACAACAATCTATTTTAACTCTTATTTTGTTTACTAATCTAAATTATAATTTCAATTTGACAATCCATTAAACTATCAATTGAGCATTATTAAATCATCTTGTTTGGATATAATTTTATAATCAATCACATGTCGAATCAGTGTCTTAGGTAAAAAAAATCAAACATGACAAGTAAATAAAGTACGCATTATTTGAATATATCATAATTTATTTGGTAAATGATATAATACTGTACGACTTTAAATTATATATATAAATTATATATATATAATAGTTATTAGTTGTATGGATCGAATAGAAATTCAATTATTTTGTTTAAATGTATCAAATTATAATTTAAAACTTTCATTGCCATTTAATGAAAGAGAGGCTTGGAAAGTGGAGACCATGGGAATTGAATTTGTGAAGAGCATGTTAGCAGTCACGAGGAGACATAGGATTAGGAATGAAATTATCCGGGAAAGAGTGGGGGTTATAGGGAGTACATAGGAAGACACAATGTTGAGATGGTCTAGGTATGTAACGAGGATGTAAAAAGAGAGGATGCCCAAGAAAATGTGAAAAATGAAGTAGGTAGGAAAAATTATTATTATTATTATTATTATTATTAATTATTATCACCGTGTCTTACTACCCGTTCAGGTTATACGCACTTACGCTAATATGTGATGGTAGGGTGATTGTGAGATGAAATGGAGGACCTACAGTTTAAAGTGGGATTCGAACCCTGGTGGGAGCCTGGCATTCCATACATTCACAAGTTGTGATTAATACACGTTTTGTCAGAGGTGAAGGAAGTGTTTGGCAATCAGATAAATCTGTGCCGGGAATGTAGGAAAAAGACCGCAAGGAATGCCAAGAACGAAAGAAGAGGAGCAGATAACAGAACGTGTTCAAATAAGAAAAGAAGAATAGAAGGAAGTAAAGAAGGAATATGGAGTCATTTTACTCAACCGACCCGGTCACAGGCTGGAAACGGTTGATGATGATCGTGATGAAAAGTTTAAATTGGTAAAACAAAGATACCCTGATTTCTTCAATGGTTTTGTCTCTATTCGCTTTATTTTTATTGCTCGCTTAAAGCCCCTATAGCTCAATTATAAGGGAGAAAAATATCGCTAGACTACTTGAATTGTAAACAAAATCAATTCGATGAAATCTTTAAGACTTTGGCAGACATATTTACAGACATCATCCTGGCACCTGTTTGTATTTTTTTGGAAATCCTACATATTAAAGAGGAGCACTTAAAACAAGATACAAATAACAACACACACGTGACGCTCAAAGGTAAGTTTTGCTATGCATTGTTAAAAAGGATGTATGTCCTGTTGGTCTTCTTCCATTTTAGGGAGTTTCTGGCTCACTGACCAATTGGCTTTACTGCGAAATTATATATACGTTATGGTAGAGGAAGGAAAGGAAGGCATGTTGGTACAAAACAGTTTAAAGAGTTGACAAGACAAGATGGGACAAGAATATATCGTGAACTTGAATGATGTTGCAGTGGGTTTTCCCTGATGATTAGTGCCAGTTTGGCGGTTTGACAAGACAGAAATGGACCGTGACCTTGAAACCGTTAGCTAGTACAAGAAGTTATTGACCCTGTTCATATTTGATGACAGTTTGATGGCTCGAAAAGTTAAGACTCGTATCTACGTGCAAGGGGAAAGAAAGGATTTGTATGAAAAAACACGATATTACAAAACATATATCTATTAAACATTAAAGGTTTTACAGACATATATTAAAGGTTTCACAGACATCATACACAATATTTATTATAGACTTTTACAGCAATGCCACATATATTCATTCATACATTTTTCTACGGTCTCTCTGTGATGAGTTAGTAAAATTGTTTTTAGTTCACAATCCAGCATGTAAACGTCCAAACCGATGACTTGACGTGTATAGTAGATAGTACTGATAAGATCCAGGTTTCTGATGTGCGTTTCCAATGTAGGATGTTTGAGACCAATGACATCCTCTCATTCTGTCGTGTCGCATATATCTACGACTAGTGTGTCGATAAAATCGTTGCAATAGTGTGCGACGTGTGTCAACCAAATATCTAGGCGGTCGATGGCAACGTTGATGAGGTCCCCCACTTCACAAATACGCACACAGCTAGGTACTGGATAGGTGACCCGTTTGAGTCCGGCATGTTGTTTCCCGATGATGATGACCATATGGTCACTGCACATGCGTCTCATAGAGATTTCATGATTAGTCATACTAATCTTCTGAGGATGCTGTAGAATTTGTTGACTTGATAGAGTCAGCAGCTGTATTTTCGGAGAAGAAGAAACAACGTTCACATATTTATTGGGGTTTGTGTACTTGAATACAACACCAGAATCCCCTTTAAACGCCTCTACTTAATTTAGGGCTTTGATCCATCCATGAATAGTGCTATAGTTTCCAGAAGGGATGTGATCATTGAATATTTGTTCTACGCCGTTAGCGTCCACCCAATTGTACCATACAATATATTGGCCCTCAGGTATGGCGGTGAAAGAACACAGATATTGGAATTCGGTGAGAGTGACTTCCAACTGGCCTTCAAGTATAAGATGGTAGGGTAGTTGCATGGTGAATTTCACGAGGATTTTTTTTAGGGAAATATCCCATAGCGCTGTCGATTGGCAAAGTGGTGTAAAACTGGCCCTTCATGTTAGGGCACTGACGTAACTGGCAGGAATCTAAAAACTAATCTTGGTGGAGTAACCTTTCCACTGCACGTACACTTTCTTTCTCGTGCCTTTATTTTTGACAGTTAGTATTTTATCAACTTTAAAAGTTTTGGGAAGACGTACGTGTTGCAATTCGGGTTCGTGAAACTTTCCATCCACCTCTTCGCTGTCAAGATCATTCAGCCTGTAGACGACTGGTTGTCGCAACACGACACTGCTGACTTTGACAATTTATTTGCTCCAATTACATTCGTAGCCCTTTTCAAATAGTATTTTGGATTTACTAATACACACCAATTCACCGACTTTCATTTTATGCTTAATATTCGAATTTGGGCACCATTTGCCATACAGATTATCTCTGACTGGAAGCACATTATTTTATGAAACTTCGGCAGGCGCCATCTTGATACTGGAATGATTTTCTCCGTTATAAACATCAACGATATCTTGGAGGACGTCCACATACCGATACGTGTTATATTTGGTACCGTACCAGACGTAAACTTAAAGGTTTACGACCGCTTTATTTGAAAATGTCCCGAAAAGCGTCTCTCGCGACGCACCCCGTCTTGGATGGAATCTTCCTCGCCCAGGCCAGCTTGCTAAACACGTCGATGATGGTGAGCAAGTACATCGCATCATCGTTGTATTGTCCGAGACTCGCATATCGTTGAGATCGGCTTGCCAGAGATCGTCAATGTTTGACACTACGTACTTGTTGCGTGGACACTTTTTATCACCGGTTTGTGTAGCGTATAAGCGTTCTGCGTACGAAGCCATTCTCGTACTTTTTCGGGATCTTTCTTGGACGCCTTTATGAGCGACGCCACCCCTGAAAACACTGCAGGATGAGAAGGGTCGTATTAGATAGATGCTAAACGGGCAATTAAGCTCGAATGGCAGCCACCTGTTTTCGTCCACCCTTTTCAGTTTATTCTTCTTAGAGCGTTACGAAGGTGTAAGTGGTTGGGGTTGAGCATCGTATCTCTAATGGGCACCAAACGTTTCGGATTCACATTAAATTCTTTCGGAACATCATGAATACTCACGTCCCCGTTTGAATCTTAACTGATACCACCTAGGGAAATAATATGTTCTAGTAAAGGTTCAGAATTTTTACGTGCCTGAACTGTTACAGTATTAAGTACAGCAGGGATGGGAAGTACAGACACTTCAGGGGTGGTCGTGGTGGTGGTATTTTCAGGTGGGGCAGGGTGTTGACTAAAGTGCAGATAGCACTGTAGCACTTGTTGGTATAAAGTCTATTTAGACTTATCAAGTTATGAAGCGAGGATTTTTTCTATTTCCTTGTCTAACTCGGATACAACTAGATCTGTGGCCGATGACACTTGTTGGTGTTGTTGCTCATAACGATGTAACGTTTCCGGGGACACCAATACTATCTTTTCGTGTGTTCCATTATCTACTTGTTGAATAAGGAAGGGTAGAACCGCTCCTCCTTTATGAACGAGTAATCGTCTCTTCTTCTTCTTCTACTAGCACTCTCCTCGTTTGACCAGCTTGCACAACATCTGCTTGTGAGCACGTAACTTTGTCTTCTGAGCATTTTTCAAAGGCACCTTCACTTTTAGAGTTTTCTGGCACACTCGGAAACAGAGTTGATCAGTTTCTTGTCGGGCCTTTAAAGCAAGGCGACACGTTGCTGCGGGTTCAGTCGTTGCAACGCACGTAGCAGAGGGAGTTGCTTCAGCACTTTGGGCCTCATAGTTATGAAATGATCTGTAATCGGGATGTGTCGGTGTTTTTATAGCTTTTGCGTGGTAGGTACACGCAGCACCCGACATTTGTGCGGGTTCTATATCTGAACTATTTGGGGGTACCTTGTTTGAAATATAACACTATATAATTGTGAGAGGTGACCTGGTGGTCTAGGGGTAAGGTGTCGGAGTTCTGTGCTGGGGCCTGAGGTTCGATCCCCGGTCCCAGCACAGATTTATCTGATTACTAAACCCTTCCTTCACCTCTAACAAGACGTGTATTAATCACAACTTGTGAATGTGGGACATGCTAGGCCTATACCGTGTTTCGGATTCCACGTTACTCTCTAGGTCCTCCTTTTCATTTCACAATCATCCTACCATTACACATTAGCGTAAGTGCGTACAACCCAAACGGGTAGTAAAACGAGGTGCTAATAATAGTAATAATAATAATAACAATAATAATATAACTGTGATGAGTACCTGTAGCATCAGCGTAAGCCTCTTAAAAACACGGGGGTTTTCAGGACAGACTTGACGTGCAAAGTGTTGAGTCTAAGCTAACCCCTTGTATTTTTAAAAAGCACGATATAATGTGCGTTTAAGTAAATGTCTCTTTGGCCCTTGCCCTGGAGGAATATATTTTGTGTAAGGTACATGACGCTAATATATTGATGGTGGCATCGTTTGGTGAAAAGATCGACGACTACTTCCAGGATAATCAGCTTTGGAGAGTCATTACAGGTGTCATCTATTTCCGGCAAACCCTTTGAGAATATGACCAGGGAACTTGAACCATCTTGTTCAAATCCCGCTTGCCATAAAGCTTAATAGCATTTAGTTTAATCAAATTTAACGTCACACATTGTGTCCCAGTAATGGATAAATTCGGCTACAAAATAGGACTTTCCACAGCAGGAAGGGCCGCTGATGATGGCCGAAAATGGATGTTTCTACTTGTCCATAATGTTTGAGACTGGGCTTATAAGCTAAATGATCTTGTATTTATAGGATAGGAGGGACTTTAAAACACAAACATAACAGTTTTTATAATATTTATTTACACAAAAATAACTCATACCATTAAAAGTATACTTGGAATATTTATTTATACAAATATATCTCACACTGCGAAAAGTATACTTCGAATATTTATTTACACAAATCAAAGTTTTGAATATAGCTCACGCCATGAAAATTATACTTGGAATATTTATTTATTTACTCTAATCAAAGTTTTAAAAATATGATTCACGTTGTTAAAAGCATACTTGTAATATTTATTTACACAAATAAAAGTTTTTACAAATATAGCTTGCACCACAAAGTAGTATAATTGCAATATGTATTTTCACAAATAAATGTTAATATAAATATATCTCACACCATGAAAAGTATACTTGGAACATTTATATACATAAATCAAATTTTATACAAATATATCTCACACCATCAAAAGTATACTTGGAACACTTATTTACACACAAACAAAAGTTTATACAAATATGTTTCAAACCATCAAAAGTAAACTTGGAGTTTTTTAACCACAAATAAAAGTTTTAGAAATTTGTCTCACGCCATGAAAAGTGTACTTGGAATATTCATTTACAAAAAATTATATTTATAATATGTATCTTAAACCTTGAAGTAAATTATACACGTTTAGGTGTAGAAGAAACAATAATCAATTTCTTGCGCTCGTAGTGGGAATAGTGGCCTCAGTATTAATTTACTAATTCCAGTTTAAAGAGTATTTGAATAAATGTAAAAAACCAGTTGGTTTCAAATACAAATATTTACAAGGAAAAAATGTATTATAATTAAAATATATACAAACAACTAATTTTATTTGACTAGAAATAATCAGGTAAGTGAAAGATTGTACTGGTGGTAAAAAAATTATTAAAAAATATCCCAGGTGCATAAAATAAACCAATAAAAAATATGCGTGTTTTCATGAAGAAAAATTATGAAATAATCCCAAACCTTTTAATAATGGTATGTCAGTGGAACTGTCTAGAGTGAAAGAAAAAAAAGCTGTGATTATTCAGCCCGTCTATATGATCAGCTTTTAGTCGTGGCGAGCGCGTTTACAAGGACTCTGATACCCAAACGGCAAAGTATTATAATCATCGGTTATCCGCCGTTTGATGTACACGGACCAGTAAAGTTTATTCTGCGAAACGGTACAAAGAGTCGCAGGACATTTTCTTACAGTTTTGTACCGTATCTGTATGTATCTTTCCGTGGTCTGGTTGTGACCATCCCTTTCAAAACGTCAAAGTTAACGTCGTCCCAGTTGCCATAGTTTATGGTGATCTCGCGAACCTTAAACACAGTTTTTGTTTTGGCAGCATCCCCACCAACACAAACGTGGTACCCGTAATTCTTGGGACCATCCGATACAAAGGTGCTAATGTATCTTCCCGAGCCGTAATCTTGAAGTTCAACAGTGACGTCACCTAAAATGTCTCTGGTCGGTTGACTTCTAACGCCGGGGCATTCCATGAACAGAACGCTATCTGTATCGTGATACAAAACGCGGTCCTCCAATTTTTAAAGGATGCTGTATAAATGCAACCTAGCCATAACAGTCGTGTAGCATGCCATCGTCACACTCGTGTTAGGGTTAGGGCGCAACGCGTCACGTGCATTCTTGTAATTGAGGAACATAACCTCATCATTTACATCAATGACGATATCCACGGCGATGTACGGATCCGTCAGGTACTTGTGGATGCCCTGATAGACGTTGACAAGGGCTACGTGTGGTAAATCGGGTCTTTGTCCAAACTTTCCCCAAAGCGAATTTAAAAAGAGTTTAGCCAAAGTGCGGAGACCAGGGTTTTTACTAACAGAGCTGAAATCAAACCCTTCCCTTTCCTCATAATTTTTAATGTAAGCTAACTTTTCATTCTATGATATACACAACTCTGGCCATCCACTGATGTCTTGTTGAATTTTCAAATAAGGATCAATGTACCCGTGAAATAATCCTCCCAAACGTATCTGACGATCGTAAACAGATACATTGTACTTTCCCACTTCATGTACTGCTTCAACGGTGTAGCCTTTCTCAATGGCTTTCCGGATCTAGTCAATCACCCATACGCCTGTCAATCAGCGATCCTTATTGTCATTGTGATGACACGCTTCTTGGTTTTTCTCCTGGCTGCACTTCTTGCACAAGATGAACACTAACTTGTCGTACATTCATGTAGACAATACGGGCATGAATAAATCCCGCGGAGGCTCCACGGTAACTTTGGAAATGCCTTCTACTTAATCTAAAGACGGACAATTTGGTTCCAAGTGAATTTTGGGGTGGCCAATGAGATATTTTTTATACTTGCAAACGTAAGGATAAAATGAACATACATTCAAGTACTTGATCATCTCTCCACAAGAATAGTCTGCTTCATGGAAAAGGTTTGATACAATTTGTACGCCCACCAAAGAATGTGTCCCTCGGACTGAGGGGCTCCTTGCAGTACACCTCGTGCTGGAGTATAATTTGTTTCACTTCCTTGTCTGTGCGTTTCATTGCATTAAACGTACACTTCCATATCTCTACGACCGTGTAGCTGGCATTCTTAATTTTTCTCTAGCAAGCAATGGTCGTTTCATAGGTCGAATTCATGGTCTCGTGGGGGCTGATTTTAATAGGAGTGTTCCTGTCAGGATCAAAGATAGGGCACCAGTGCCAATAACAGCCCCAGAACTGGAATACGGTGGTGGTATAGCCAGCTTTAACAATGCCATATACACGTCGACCTAACACTTGTTCCTCGTGGCCTTTACCCACATGAAGGATAGAGACACCGCGTCGGTGGGCCTCCAAGCAGAGCCATTGTATGGTGACGTGCGACTGTTGGTCTGCGCACTGGTAGCCACCGTTAGGAATGATACCGACGGTATTCTCCTTAAGATGACTTTGGTGGTAAACCAACGTGGCCGCTCCTGCGATCGCACACACCTCTCTCAAAGGATCCACCTTTGCTTTCTCCATGAGCATGTCTCTAAACTTCAGGCAGGTGTTTCGTAGGTTCTTTACATCTTTCACGCAATACAGTTCCAACTAACGGTTAAAATCAAATACATAATTTTCTTTGAGCAACGCGTCATACCACTTCTCAAAGTGCTCCGATCCCTCAAACGACATATCACCGATACCGTAGTCCTCCTTTGGCGGCAAGATACCCCTATACTCCACGGGTTTTTTTTTTTTTTGAAAAAATGGTGGAAATGTCACTTGGCCAAAGCCTCGTCCAAGCCAAACGTTTTGGGCAATTTGGACAGTGACATCGGGAGAAAGTTCAGTGAGTCAATAAAGTGGAGCGGGCCGTAACGCATAGACATGATTTTCCCATCGTTCATTATAAGTACTGGAGTCAATTTTTTTACCTCCAGCATATATTTTAAAACAAAATTCTCATTATAGACTTTTGCATAATGACCTAGGAGGGGGATATCCTTAAATTTTGTTGCTTTAATGTGCTCTATATAATCCGAAAAATTCGGCCAATGTGGAATCACCTTTAAATATGCGAGTCCTATCATTCCTGTATTCGGTGCAATGATGGTCATTTACGTCGATATGAAGGCATGCCATGCAACACATCTGTGTGACACAGAGGCTGGGTTCGTGCAAGTGCGCGCTGACCGTACCTTGAAGAAGATTTTCTTGTCTGCATTCAAAATCATAAAACACAAACATGAAATTAATCTTTTCCAGTGACGGCTTTGATGGGGCCTGCTTCATATAGCAGAAATGACCAAAAGGACGATATGTATAGCATACTCTACAAAAAGGTTCATAACACCTGTGTGAATAATTTGATCTTTCCAAACTGAAAAATTTACCACAGACCTCACAAACCTTTTTGACATCACAGATCGGCATGTGACCTCTGCAAAAACCGGGATGTTTATTGTTATAAAAACATGTCTGGTTTGTGAACCAACGCCCGAAGTCTTTACAGGTCACAGTTCAACCTCCACTGCAAACCGCTTTAGCGTAGCACTTTTTGCACGCAGACTTGCACTTGTGCGCATTCTTATTACTAAATGGCATACGGAGATCGTGGCAAAAGAACGAGCACTTAAATGCGGCTGTCAAGGATGTTATAACACCAAAATGGTTTTGCTTATCTTCGTGAAAATACAATTAATGTAGACCCTAAGGGAATGTTGGGGAAGGGTAGGCCCCTCATATAGAACCTGTCACCCACGACGTTCCCTAACACTATGATTTTGTATTCGGAGAGGTATGTTTGAAATTGTTTCAGCTCGGTTAGCCCACTGCCTTTTAAAAGATTCACACGGGCATCACGGCTTAGTTCCTCTGCTTTGAGTTTTAAATAGGACGAACCATTCTTATTTGCCTAAAGGTGTTCAAATTCATGCATCCTGCTTCTCTTTTAACGTTAAACACAGCCTTGGCGACAACCAATGCACGGGCAAGGCAAAGTGTATCGTTGCCATTTTGAATTGTAATTATCCCTTGGTTTTTACGGCTATATATGCTAGCGGGAGAGAGTTTATCACATCCCATGCGGCTCTTTAAAGTGGTGTAACTTGATATAAAAAGGGGACGAAGTGAGGAACAAAGCATTGCTTTGTAACACTCGTTCTACATTAGAGAGCACTGCCTGCCCGCATAAATGAGAGAAATCCAGGTCTTGACGCGGAGTCTGTTTTGACCAATAGTAGACCTACGTGATCCTCGGCACTTACTCCATGATCGTGGAGACGTCCTAGCAAAGCATTTATTTCCTCATCGAACCAGGATTGAGCGTCACGATCGTTCTCTGGCATCCCTATTTGTATTATCAATTCACGCCTGACATAAAATACCACTTTAATTGCTTAATTCTCTCCTCGACGATTCTAAGAGGGAAGCCTTTGGACAAAGTTTCAACAACCTGGTTAACCAGGCCACTAATTCCTGTCCGGGGTTCTTAAGATGATCCTGTTGTCGCCACTGATTGATAAAGTACTGCGGACCCCCATCTGCCTTACCAGAGCTTGGGTTTGAACCCCGACTCCCTGGCATGGAGGCAGTGCTGCTGCTGATGTGGAGTGAAGGGAGGACACGGCCAGTGGCTGCGCTGGAACACTGTCTCCCGAAAAAAAACGCCATCCAGTTGAACTAAAAAACACAAAAGCATAAACACTTGAAACATAATTATTTGCTGCTAACTTACGCGTTAAAATGATACAGCAAACTATAATATGTTGTTACAATTGCTTTAACTGATACCCACATTCCCAATGTGTGAGTAATAAATACAGTCCATGGGAGTTAATTTATCACTTTGAAAGTTTAAACTTACATTTTCATCCGTATAGGGAATCGAACCCTGGATCTTTCACAAGGTATGTGTAATGAATATAGTCCATGGCAGTTAATTTATCACATTTAAAGGTTAAACCCAAATTTGAATCCATGCAAGGAATCAAGCACTGAACCCTTCATAAGGTGTGCGAGTAAAAAAATACACTTGAACCTTAGGATAACTACAAAATACAGTCCAGCACGGTTAAACCTACATTTTCACCCCCTGTCTGGAATCAAACTCGGCACCCTTGGGCTGACCAAACATAATATAATGTTCTGTTTCAGCTAAAGCAATAATATAATTATATTCCTGTATACTTAAAGCACATTGGAAAACTAAATCTACAACATATAATTGAATAGAGCACTTTTTTGTCTCTAAACTGGTTTTCAACGCCATCTATTAGACCAATAAGCAACCACCCTTCAAGAAATCTAGTTTCAAATAAATTATTGGGGAAAACATGTCTTACACAAATTTGATAAAAATTTATATTGATGAAGGAAAGTAATTTTAATGGTCCGAATTAAGTTTTAGAATGAAATAAAACCATTTAATTTATATCAGTTACTGTTTTCCAATCTAAAGTTCAGGTAACTTTACTTAATTATAAAATGTCAAGACTAGAACATCCACAAACCCTGTCCGCGGACTGATAATTTACCAAAGCAACATTTTTATCCGTGTCGGGAATCGAACACGGTACCAATAGTTTGGTATACAGACATGCTATCGAACGAGTTAAGGTTACGACCTAATATTGATACAGCGCAATAGAAACGTCACTAAAATGCCAAATTATAATTTTCTCTCTATTGGTTAAACTTGGGAACGGACTGTTGACAAATAACATTACTGGATAAGTGATTGGTTGTAGTGTGCTATGTGTGATGTTTTAATCTTTGTTAGTTTCGTAATTCGTACCACGACTTGTGTATAGAGAAAGTTATTATAAGGATGGCGATAGTTAAAAGACAATGTATGTAAAAACACTCAATACATCATTCCGGATTTCTAGCTCGAAACGACTCATCATCGGCAAACCAAGCTAAACGATCAAAACGTCTGTATTGCGTGACCACCGATATGTGCTACGATAGTAATGTACACTATATTTAGGGTTTATATTAAACAAAATATAAAAAGACCATTACAATGATGACAACAAGACATCGAATTAAAAAGTAATGTAAGTTTTAATATTACAATTTGACAAAATCTATACAAATCTAAGTGTACCGACAAAATACTATATTTGTATCATTTAGAGTTACGTACATAATGGAATATATCAATAAAATCGTATTTTAACAACATTATATGACGTGTATTATTTAGAGTTAAATTAAATCTATCTGATTTACAAAACTCAAACAATAAAATTATTCTTACAATCGACCCAATAATGTATGTTCGTTTCCCCGGAAATGACTGAAATAAACCATAACTACATTGGTGTATTTCGTTGACCAGCTTGTACTACGATTTTCTGAATAAAAATATAAAATTTTAATTTGAGACTGACCAAATATTTATTATCTTCCTCCTGACCTGATAAGTTCCCGGTGGTTTAAGGGACTGTCTAGAGCTGCCGGGAACAACATGATCGGCTACAAAAATGTCGAGGTTGGGAAACTACAAGGTGAGACAGTTGCTTTCTTTAAATGTACTTACTTACATGCGATTTGGTTCAATACATTTGAGAAAACATGTATATTAATATCTAGAGACAAGCTTAAAAACATTGTAATTACGTCACTGTCCGTATTGAAGGAATCACAGTTCAATTAATTTAAATTAGATGAAAAATCATACATTCACAGGAATCGAGACTGGGATCTTTAGCTAGGTGCGCTAATGCTATGCCATTTAACTAACTAGGATTGTTCTCGTGTTCAGAGTCTTTTTCACTGATAGTTTAATACTGAGTCTGAGTTTGTGATGGGCGTGGATATTCATTAGAATTTCACGTTAAAATTAAAATCTTGTATTACATACTAGGCTGAATAACAGTCCTCTCAACTGTCAGATGACACAAGTATGATCGCTCACATAGTGTTGGTCATCCATATGTAACCGACTGTTCCACATATCCATCACAGACTCAACCTTCAACTATGAGTGAAGAATGAGCTGAAACATGGTATGAATCCTAGATAGCTCAGTATTAGAGCATCGGTACTCTAAGCCAAATGTCTCGAGCTCAATTCCCGTGTTCAGGTGTCTTTTTTAACTAATTTAAATTAAATATAATGTAATAACATGGTTAGATGAAGTTATTGAAAATCACTATTACTAAAATTTCGAAATTTAACGTAAATATTTTATGTCGGTACTATTGATATCGGAATATTTATATTTGTTTTGGCACATAATGACTGAACTGCCGCTTGCAACTCATGGGCAGACGCTCTACCATTTTGAGTTTAAACACAAGGGATTCAGCTACCTCAGAAGGTATATACCAGCATACACCCTTTTCTTCAAGAACAGCGTGGTCTATGTGTATGATTTTTAATATTGCTATTTATACATTTATTCTTATTTGGATTGATTGATGTACTTCTCACAAAGCTTTGATTCCTACCTAACTCACACAACCAACATAGTAATTACTACCAAAGTGGTTATTGTTCACTCACTCAACTAAACATGTTTACTAATAACTTCCATATTCATTTGAAAATGAAGCAAGATCTACATTTTGCTAATTCTTGTAGACTTAGCAAAGTGCATGTTGCGATTTGTATCAATGGAAACTTCCTTAACTGGAGAATCATGTAGCCATAAGAGAAACCGTAGTAGTTTATTAGAAAATATTAATTGCTTATAAAAATTTTCTTACTAAAATACTTCCGCCGGGATTTATACATGCTCACGGTTTTCTAATACATCCCAAGATTTTATTTTACCATTGTTAAAAACGGCAGATTATTTTTCAAATCCAGTGATTGGGTGTAAGAATCAAATATGATCTTTACTCTTTTCATATTGGCCGAAACATCCTGAAGAATATATTCCTCTCGACATTCCCTTTACCTCTTTTCAGACTGCTCAAGTGCTTTTCAGTAATCAAAACTTCAGCATCGTCTTGATCTTGTTCAACAATGAAATTACTATCTTCCAACTTTTCTGACAACATTGAAACTAATCAGATTTTTTGTCTTGTGTTGGAAAAATATTTCTTGATTCATCGTAACATTCATAGTTTCATCGAAGAGATCCTCGGTTGATACACGAAGTTTGGAGGATCGTTGTATTTGTTCTATATCTTTTATATTCTTGCTGTTTTCATTATATCCACCCAATAAAACAATTGAACCAAAAACTAACTGCACATAAATAATATATATAGCGACATTATGATCTAAATTATCATTTTGATACCACACAATACGATGCAAACGAAATCTTCCATTGATGACATACGTAATATTTTAAGTACCAAGTTCAACTACTATTGGTTCTGTTACATTAATTCTTATGTGGGTCATTAGCTAACGTAATAAACAAGGTGTACATGTCAATGGAAAAATAATTTGTTTAACAATAAATAAATTTATTAAAACAGAAATAATTAGGTTTACAATACTGTTACAAGATTATAAGTTTGAATCCTGTGGCTAGTAATAAGAGATTGTGAAATTTGATTGTCTTGCTGTAGCTACAAGGGCTGTGCAGGAGCCAGGCTACAGGTTGAAGTTTTCTAGAGGAGAAACCAATTAAGTAGTTATTAACAAAAGTTATCGAACATGATATACATATAGATTCTAATCAGTTTTCTTGACTGGTTTTTTGGATAATATCCTCAAAACATTTTTTGATAATGACAAACAATAGAAAGATCTGTATATAACAATGGTCTATGGCTAATAAAAAGGTGTCAACAAAATATCACTATGGCTGGTCTCTTTCCTTTCGGTACTGTCAGAGCATACAATAGTACAAAATTTCTAGTTGCAATTACACTAAGAGCAACACAAAAAACAATAGGGGCCAAAAATCCAGGCTAAGACCAAGGTATTATTTGCGTGGACCCCACTATGCAGTGCAGTTCCATGGGTTGCTCACCGAAGCTAATATCGCACGTGAAGCGTGACTACTTGACCAACTCAAAATATAGATTTCCATTAACCCAACTGTGATTTGGAAAACAAGACAGACAGACTGGTTGTAGCCATCCAAATATTAATCAAATGCACATGACGTGTACGTCGTCATGAAAAATAATAGCTCAAAATAAATAAACCATAAGTAAGTCTTTGACTAAGACATTACTGCATTCCAAGACAAAGGCTCGTAACATAAAGTCTGTATCATAAGGATACGCAGCAAAATAGTCGCTAAGACTGATAAGCTAAATCTAATAAAAGGGACTTGTCCTTCAGACTGTAGGACACAATAATTAACCAATTAAATAAACTTTTTCCATCTTGAAGTCAACAAGACTAGAAATGGATTAACTGTCCATACGACATGATATCAAACTAACAAAGGAAAAAATAGACACAGAACATATAAAAAATATCTAAGTAGACATTATCTAGTTTTTTGAACAATATGTCGATGTTTAAATGACTGAAGGGGGACGTTTAAACTCGTGTCTTCGACTGATTCCATTTTATGAATTCTAACGACTTAAATACACACGCTATTTATCGTGATAATTCTAACTCTCAAGGTGAACATCATCTACTATTCAACTTAAATCTCGCTAGCAGGTGCAGGCATCGACTCGCAAAGATCAAGGAAAACGGTTTTACTTTCTAATTATATATTCAGGTTGCTTCTGAAAGGTTAACTACATTTAAAGGAGCGAAATCAGCACACAGGTTAGTTACACAGGTGTGTAGAAAGGACACACACACACACACATCTGACGGAGTTGCGATCTATAAAAAGAGAATTTAACTATAGAAAGTTATCATTTCATCGCCATCTTGTCGAGTGAAAAGAAGTTGTCACGTGAATCAGCATCAACTACCTAGCGCTCGTGTTTTCTGCTAAAAGTAAGATAAATTTTACCATCTATTCTCTAGTGTTCAATTTATTAGTGAAACTAATATTTTATATTTTTATTTTAAATATCTTTTCTAAATTTAATTGTTTTTATTTTAAATATTTAAACTAACAATTAATTTTTTTACGGTTGTTTCTCAATTTATAATTAAAACTAAAATTTAATAGTTAAACTAATATTTTATATTTTTATGTGTTTCTCTTTTCTAAAATTTATTCTAACAATTAATTTTTTTACGGTTGTTTCTCTTTTTCAAAATTTAATTGTTTTTATTTTATTCTAACAATTAATTTAATAGCTAAACTAATATTTTAAATATTTTTATGTGTTTCTCTTTTCTAACAATTAATTTTTGTTGTTGTTTCTCAAATTTATTATTTAAACTAACAATTCATTATTTAAATTTATTTCTTTTTTTTATAGTGTCTTACGAAAAAACATTTATACCCGACGAATCTATTGACAATGCCACACCCTCTACCTCGAACATTAACAGACAACGGCAACACATTTTTGATTATGTGGGAGGGGTTACAAACACTAATGACTCATTTACAATAATAACGGAGACAGAACGAACTTACAGTCGGTTCAACACCTTAGGCAGGAATGTTTTAGTTCGGTTCAATCCATTGATTTCGAACGTCTGTCCAATGCATTATCTAATGACGTGTTTCTCTAGTCTATTAGCATACTTGCTCAGAGGTACGGCGCCTTACGATTTAATTGGACTCACGATCACGAACACGGAGAATAACCTCGATAAACCGGTCGGCGTTTCTTACCGTAGATGTGATCAAATTGATGTGACCACTATTATGAATACATTAACAAAAGTTTTTCAGAGTAATGCAAGATTCGGTATAGCCGATGTGTTGAGGATTAAAGCGAATCATATCAAAATGATGAGGGGAAACGGTAGAGCACTAAAACGAAGGTGCCTTCCAAACGATTATCTGAGTCACCATAAAACGAGCATTGTCGTTGTTAAATTATTGGCGAATTGTTTGGCTCACGCCAAAATAATAGCGATAGCCAAAATCACTAATGATATTAATTATAAATCGTATACTAATGGATGGAAAATTAACAATGCTGTAGATGAGCTTCTTGCAAAAACTCGCGTAGATTTATCGGGGTGAGGGGGGCGCGAACATCTCGATAAATTTCAACGTTATTTTGGGGACGAATATAAATTGCGCGTGTATAATACCCTCTCGACGCTCAACGGATTGTGATATGAGGGGGTGTCGTCTTCTAGTAGGTACATTAACCTACTGTACGATGACGTTACACATCACTTTAACGTAATAATCAACATGGCAGCGGCATTTTCCTTTCGGTATTTCTGCGACGGATGTAATACTGGTTTTGAAAGAGGTGCAAGACATTCATGTAAGAATACTTGCCCCAAATGTATGTCCATACCTTCGTGTTTGTATGCAAGCGAAAAACAAGTGTATTGCAGTTATTGTAACAGGTTCTTTAGGTCTGCCGCTTGTTTCACTAGCCATAAATTGAATAAAATTCGCGGTAAAAAAACAGTTTGTGATTTAAGACAGGTGTGTATTACCTGTGATAAAACAAAGGGAGAAATCACGAATGTTTTAAATCATACTGCGCAACGTGCAAACAGAATAATGAAAACCCGCATCGTTGTTATATGCAGGTGTTGAGTAGGAAGCAGCTCGATGATAATTACCTAATGGTATTTTATGATTTCGAGACTACACAAGATCGTGCTATAACCGACGATTGTTTTTTGCACGAACCAAATTATCTTCACGTACAACACTATTGTGTAAAATGTGAATTTAACGATAATATGGACGAGGATTGTGACCAATGCGGGAAACGATCTCATTCCTTTTGGGATAATCCAGTAGACGGCTTCATCGACTACCTGAGACAACCGAGGCCGTTTGCAAATAAAATTGTTTGCGTTGTGCATAATGGGAAGGGGTTCGATACTATATTTATCCTGAATAGATTTCTATCACTAAACTGCACCCCTAAAATTATCGCGGACAGAACTAAAATACTCTGCATGACAATGGACCACATACAATTTAAAGACAGCCTATGTTTCCTGCCCATGCCACTGAGACAGATCCTGAAAGCGTTTGGACTAGACTGTAAAAAAGGACACTACCCCTATCTGTTTAATACAGAAAAGAATTTAAATTATATCGGTGAGATGCCCGGTCCCGAAATGTTCGGTGCGGATTATATGAAACCGGATGAGCGAAATGACTTTATGGTGTGGCACGCTGACAAATTGCGGCAGGGGTATATATTTAATAATAAGGCAGAGCTGGAGGCCTATTGTGTGGATGACGTAAATATATTACGCAAGGGTTGTCGTACATTTCGTCATTTATTTCTAAATATAGGCGTGACAGACGTTTTTAGAGAATCTATCACAATCTCGTCGGCGTGCAATCGTTTATTTAAAAAATTATTCCTAGCCCCCGATACGATAGCCATACTGCCCAAGGGGGGATACAGGTGCGGTGACAGACAGTCTGTGAATGCCATAAAATTGTTAGTCTATCTGGAGAAAACCCGACCCGATATTCGGCACGCCTTCAATGGGCGTGAGATAGAAATTTTGGGCAGGAAGGTGGACGGCTACTGTGACGCGACGAGAGAGATTTTTGAGTTTGACGGATGCTTCTTCCACGGGTGTACATGTCTTTCAAACCGTGACGCGACTATAACAGGGACGAAAGAGACTCTCACCGAGCGATACGAGTGCACTCTGTTGAGAGATCGAGCATTTAGAGCCGCAAGGTACACTGTTACAACTATGAAAGAGTGTGACTTTGACAAAATACTGACTGAAGACCCACAACTAGATCTAGAGCTAAACAATCACCCTATGATTCAAACTGCCCCACTCAATCCACGTGACGCACTGTACGGTGGACGTTGTGAGTCTATGGCCGGTTTCATAGTCAGCTCACTAAACTCTTACTAGACTCCAGGGTTACACAGCACTTCGTGCCGACGCACTCGAGCCAAGTAACTTAGTACGTTTCATAGTCAAGATAGTTTGGATTCTTTTAGCCACTCGAAGCAAAAGAGAGCTTGGTCGAGGAAGTTCGTTTCTGTTCGTAATATTGGTGACGTCACGCCAGGCAGCCAATGATAATGCGTGTAATTAGTGACGTAGTTATAACAAACCGAGAAAAAATCACTTGTTGTCAACATGGAGGACGTAAACAGAGCTTATGATCGCTTTACTGACAACGAGAGGAAAATATTATTCGGCCTTATTAATTCTAAATCAGCTGTCATTGAAGATAAAAGAACTTCGTTTTCTGTTCTTATGGCAAAGAAGAAAGCCTGGCAAGACATCGCAGATGGCTTCAATTCTTACGCTGATGTGACACATGTAAGTACAGACTGTACGTTTCGGAAGTATGTTTACTTATATTCTGATGTTTTTAATTCCTTGAGATATTTAGTATTACTTACTATTTTCTTCTATTTACTATGATAGTTTCCTTGTCTTTTAATTTGCTGATATCTTACTCAAGATGTTCCAATAGTTCAATCTTCTACACAACATACCTATCAAGACGACATTAATGTTATTAAGGACAATTTCAATAATGGATAAAAACACATATAATGTATTTACTTTATATAATCGTACATTATATTTGATATAAATAACCATAGGCCTGAGCCCTAATTCTTACTATATCAGTATAAAACTGTTTGTTAACACAACTTGTTTACAGTAAGGCCTAGGCCTAAAGCATTATTTATTTTTCAAAGTAAGACATATTTATTTTATGTAGACCTTTAAATCTTTGCTAACAGTTTACAAAATAAATCATTGATTATTTTTACACACAGGCATAGGCCTAGAATTGTTTTAAATAGTGTTATTTGCGTCTAGGCCTGCAGAAAACATTAAGTCAATAATTGTTCCTTTTATAAGGCCTAGAATTTTTTTAAATAAAATATATTCATTTGTCCTAGGACTGCAGTGACAAATATATAATAAAGTAAATAATCTGTACTTCTTAGTCATAACTAGGCCTGCCATTTATTTAAAATAAATAGCTTATTATGTTTATTTGAATTGACCTACATTTTCAAACATTTCACAAAATAAGACATATTTATTTTATGTAGACTTTTAAATCTTTGCTAACAGTTTACAAAATAAATCATTGATTATTTTTACACACAGGCATAGGCCTAGAATTGTTTTATATCATGTGTTATTTGCGTCTAGGACTGCAGCAAACATATTAAGTCAATAATTGTTCCTTTTATAAGGGGGGAACCTTACAGACATACCTAGGCCTAGCATTTTTTTAAATAAAATATATTCATTTGTCCTAGGACTGCAGTAGCAAATATATAATAAAGTAAATAATTTGTACTTCTTACAGTCATAACTAAGCCTAACATTTATTTAAATTAAATAGCTTATTATGTTTAATTGAATTGACCTACATTTTCAAACATTTCACTAAATAAAATATAATTGCATCTATACACACACAGAAATAGGCCTAGAATTTTTTTAAATAATGTGTTAGTTTGTTCTAGGCCTGCATTAGCAAATATATTATAAAGTAAATAATTGGTCCTTTCTAAGACATGACTAGGTCTTCCATTTATTTTAATGAAATATGTATATTTGGTTTAGGTCTACATTTTCAAATACTTTACTAAATAAATCAGCACTTCATTTTACATTTAGGCGTATACTTAAAAAAATCAATAAAGTGTTTATATGGTTTATTTACCTATATTAGCAAACATTTTTAAGTATCCATTTATTGTTTATTCCTAACAATAAAACAGAAAATAAATATTATTTTTATTTAACAGCAATCAGCACCTCAGCTGAAGAAATGTTGGGAGAACGAGAAAGCAAGGAGGAAGAAACTCCTCGCCGCAGAATCTCGAAGGAGAATGGCGACTGGTGGTGGACCATTTGCACCTGGGGAGTCCACAGACCCTGAATTGGACGCAATCATTAGCACTCCCATTGCCTACTCTGTGGCAGGTACTGAGGATTGCGATACAGTTTTAACTCCAGCTCCGAGGCCTGAGGAGATTAGTGCGACCCAGTCTCCACCAGAGGCAGCAGTCTCAACATTTTCCGGTGAGTATTTGCATAAGGATATGTTCAGTGGGTTGTTTTGTAAATAAATGTGCCCACCAAGAAAATTTGAATATGTTTATTGTGATTAACAAGACAAACTGATTGTTTTTTGTAAAAATTACACTTTCTTTTATTTGAGAATTGATTAAGTTACATGATCCAAAGCTTGAGCTCGCTTATAGGATTATGGATTAAAATGATGTAATTTTACAAGACATTACAAATATTTGATCATTAAATAAAAGTAAAACAAACAAAAAATACCAAAATATACTAAACATAATAGACAACAGTACAATGTGAAAGATTAGCTAATATTGAAATATGTGTGATAATATTGCTGAGTACATTTTATCCATAAACATAAGTAGGCCTAAAAAATAAAATAATGAGAATGTTCCCTTGAAATAAAAATGAAAATTGAGGAAAATTAATTTGTATTACAATAATAAACAAAACATGTATATATATTCAGGGAAATAATAATTCTAAAATGTTCAGTTTACCCTAAAGGTTAGTTTATTGAAAACACATTTTTGAAAGCTGTGTTCATTGTTGGTTTCCCTGTTATCCTTTCAAAGCAAATGTAGGTATATTACCTCTAAAAGACTCCCTTCCTCATCCCTACCACTTTAGAGTTACTTATAGATTCTGTATACAACCGGAATTTATATATATTTAATTATTGGTCAAACACTCACAAACTAGGCTAGGAGTTAATATTTCACCAAGGAAAAATAATTTATTTTAGGTGTGTGATCTCTAATCTGAGGGATAAAGAGGTGTGCTCTCTCATATTCCCTCCCCACCCTATGCATGTATGCCTACATTCAACACTCATTAAAATCCAATCCTTTGATTTGTTTTGACCAATTTAAAACTAAATAAAATCAAATTTATTGTCAAAAAGTGAAATCGCTCATTGTTGATAAGAAACATTTGAGTACATTTTAAATAAATTATTCAAATCAAAATTGATTATTGATAACCCTAACGGGTAGTAAGGCGCGGTGCTAAATATTATTATTAGTATTGATTATTTGATCAGATATATCTGTAGGGACACTTGCATATAATTAAACTTCTTATATAAATATATTTGTAAAATGAAATATCACACTAGACTCTGGAATCGAACCTGAGACTTTTGGTGAAGCGTGCCATCGATGGATCTTCACATGCTTGTGGTCCTTCTTACTGATGGGGCAGAGTCTATGATAAGACATGATCTGCTACTTTGAGTTATCATTGATATCTCGGCCACTTACAAGTTGTGAATTGCATGGAAGAAAACGCTTGTACAATTAATTTCTCATGAATAGCGAAGTTTATATTAATGTATATATAGATACATTCAGAAACTTGAATATTTTCATCGCCTAAGATTCACTCTTCATGTACAATCATTTGCTTTACTTCTTTTGTACTTGTGGGAAAATGTTACTTTGAAAATTTTAGACATGTTTAGTTATAATATCTAGTAACTTTTGTTATCTGTTAGTTACCATTATCATTATGGGGAATGAACTGTATGTAATTGTATCTGTGCAGGTTAAGTTGTCATCGAGGCCTGTGGTTGACCAAACATTGACGACTAAACAGAGGACTGGCAAGAGTTATACCATGGCCTACAATATAAAGTGCTCACCCCTCCCTCTATTGATCCATGTAAAGCGGTGGAATCATCTCGATGATGATGATGATGATGACTGTCGTCCTTATCATTCTGGGAGATTACAGGCTAGCAGAGACTTCTCACTGAAGATTACACAGACATTCAAACGCACAACTCTTCCCACCCTTGTGATTCCCTTTCTGCCCATCGATATCATTTATAATTTTTTAATTCTTGATTTTTAAATAACGCACAGGATAAAATCAGGATTACAACCTTTAACAACACCCTAATCCTGATGAGCAAGGTTGTAGAAAGTCTAAGGGTGTGTGCTACAAAGTTAACATAATATAAATAAAATTTTATACAACTATATGGAAGTGAGAAGGTGGGCGGAGGTAATTCAATAACAAAAATGTAATGTATAAAATAGAATATGACCATTGGATATTTTTCGCTTCTAAAATTATTAGAATTAGGAGACATGATTGAATACGCCTCATTTTGTTTTGAGTTTGCCTCTTTTGTGCAAGTTAATTGAATGTATATTATAATGATTTTCTTTGTGCCTCAAGAATATTAAGAGAAACATTTACTTTTGCTAGAAAAAAGGTTTTTTAATTACCATATATTATAACAGTGACTTTAGTCATTGTGAATTTAACTGATTTTATCTTTTTATTAAATGTGTTACCAAATCCACACCTTGTGTTTTCTTTGGACGAGAAGTAGGTTGAGAATTGAAATTAATGCATACAAAACAAGTGCTTTGATTGATTAATGTTGTATAGACTCCAATTGTCACAGAAAGAGTGGTAAACATTGGTAATAAATTACTATCTATTATGTGTTATTTTTTAGTAATGGTGACAGCTGCATATTACAACTTGACATAAGAAAATGTTTAATTCAATCTAGTAACCTTTCTAGCTATCAAATTATGTTCTCCTTCTCCTACGTATATTGGATTGTAGCAAAAAGTCTTATAACATGAATATTAATATCAGTGGTCGCATGATCTAATGTGTCCATTGGACAAGATTGTCATGGCAGAAATATTGATATTTGGATCTTGGTTAGGTGCATAAGGGTGGTTTTTCTAAATAAGTGTATTCTCAATGTTCATGCTAATATAGGTAACTGCCTCTAAACTATACCTTCCTCATCCCTTTGCTATTTGTTAAAATATTAGTTGGATAGCCTGAATGGGTAGCAAGACAGTGAATAAAACACATTTTTACAACATACACTTATATGTTAATGATTGCTTGATGAGTGGGAATACCCTGAGTTAAATGAAGTCAAATTTGAAGCTTTTATTCAAGTATTCCTTCTCATTGTCGAGAACGCTTGTCTTGGACTAAATAGTCCAATGCACCATTGTATCATAATATGTTCAGGACAAACTCAACACTGAAAAAGGCATGAATCTTTCTCTGACAAATAAATAGGCTTACACTATATGTAATATATTTGGGTGTACTTTGGTATAATTGTAAATGCATTTATATTATAAACCCGCCTCGGTGGCGTAGTTGGCTAACGCACTAGTGTTGAGCTTGACTGCTGAGGACGGGGAGATCAAGGTTCAAATCTCGGTCGGGTGAACTGGGGGTGGTTTTTCCTAAATGGTTTTCCACTCTTCTCTCTCTCTCCACGCAAATGTGGGTTCACTTCCTCTAATTCAACCTTCCCAATCCCTGAAACCATTAGCGTAATTAGTACTTAAACCGCATAACCCAAACGGGTAGTAAGACGCGGTGCTAAATAATAATAAAAATAATTTATATTAAAAACAAAACTATCTCACTGTTTTCTATATTTGTTTAAAAATAACTCCTGAACATGAGAATTAAACCTGTGAGTACCATTATCCATGCATTAATTAGTAGAAAAATTATATCTGGTCTTGGTTAAATCACATAAGCAGATAATGAAAAGTCCTGAACTAAACAATGTAATAAGGACAATCAATGAGGTGTTGAATTCAAGCAAACCTGGGGAGGGTTGGGGTCGATGGAGGGGGAAGGGGGGTTATCCCCTTAAAATAATAATAGTCGAATATTTCTTAATATTTTTTTTCTTTATTTGATGGTTTTTAACCCATTTTATTTTTTAACAACTACACCCCCTCCCTTGTGACTGAATTCAACACTGGTGATAGAAGTAGGACATGACACAGTTTTCCGCATCACCATAGAGCGTGGACCCATGTGGTACTGTGTAAGATGCGTTAATCCTATATTTTACATGGCGATTTCCCCAGGAGGCGTATTTCCATGTTTTAGCTACACATAAAATTGACGACGGACAAAACACACAAAACAGTTGACAAGACAAGATCAATGTTCATGGCTGAAATGGCGCCGGATGAAAGCGGCCCGGACAGCTCTCCCCCGCTCGTTGGGACGCACATTCTGTATAAGAACATGTTCCACGGGTCTTTCAGGGTCCTCAGGTGGGAGCTCACGGTGTCGGATGGCGATGTTGTGTAACACAGCACATGCAATTATGACTTTGGTGGAAGTGGGAAAGTTGGTTCTCAGCTTTTGTCTGAGGCATGCAAATCTACGTTTCCATACCCCGAACAAACACTCCACCACTTTCCTTGTCTGCTTTTGTGCTGTGTTGTACCACCGCCCCTCTGGAGTTTGTGGGTCCGGTACTGGAGTGTAGAGGTAATTCAATTGTGGATATCCACTATCTCCAAGAAGATTGCCCCTCACTTGATGTGTCTCCAGTCGAGTCTTCATGCGACTGTTGCTGAAGATCCTGGCATCATGGGTGCTTCCTGGCCAACGTGCCACAATGTCCAGAATCTCCATATCCGGCCCAGAAACAACCTCAAAGTGGTAAAATGCAATAAGCAAAATAAGATAATAACATAGCCAAAAGACTTAAAAATATATGTTCGACTTTGAATAGATAAGCTACCTTCTTTCAGAATTTAACATTCATTCTAAAAAGAGAGGCAGGTGAAGAGCATCCAGCTGTTAATTTGACTAATAAAGTTATTAACATATGTATACCTATAAATGCATTTCCCTTACGAGGTAGGCAAAAAAATGTTGTGTTATATATATATATAATTAATATAAGCCAAAACAAAAAATTCACGGATGTGCTTGATCTTTACAATTTTTGTTGTAGCGGACACATTATTTACAACGTGGGGGAGGGGAGAGGGACATCAAGTTATTAATTTAGCATAAATGTAGCTGAATCAAATGTTACCCTTTAAATATTTGGTTTGATATCTAAATACTAACATTATATATAAATTTTAATTATGCTCTTATCAGCCTGAATGGTCTACGGTGTCACTCTTGTGTTGGACTGATGTACTGAGGACAGGAAGATCGGGGTTCAATCCCGGTCAGGTCCATTTAAAGTGTTTTTTTTTCTTCTGAAATGGTTTCCCACTCTTCCTCCATACAAATGCAGGTGAATTACCTCTTAAGTGTTTTCATCCTCATCCCCTACCCCATAGTGTATTAAAAAAACTTCAATAAATAAATCAAATAGCTGAACATTTAGGGACATGTACTGTTTCCTGTTCCGGAAGAGCTCAGCAAATTCCCCTCCTGGGCTTTTGATTGCTACATGAGTGCAATCAATACACCCAGATACACCGGGGAAATGGTACATGTTCCAGAACAGGAGGTAGTTTCTTTCAACTTCCTGGTCTGTGGTCGGGAACTTGACATATTCCAAGAGGTGGCCTGTCAACTCATCAGACACCACCTACAAATAAACTACTACAATTATTGACCAAGTTTTTGAAAATTATCTTATTTATGGTTGGTCCGGGGATTGCATACATCAAGTTATAATAAAACCTTAGTATGTACTTGCAATAGAAGACCAACAAAAAATATCTCTACCAGTTGAAGACTAGTTGAGTGGTAAATTTACTAACACAGGCCTATTTTAAAAATTTAACACAAATTATGCATACACATTTAAAAAGAATATAAAACCTTAATTAGGCTTATATAAAAAAATTAATTTCATCACAAAGTAGGCCTACAAACTTTAAAAGAATATAAAGCCTATATTATATGAAAAAATATACTAGGCCTATCTTACAAAATATGTTGATAGTTTTGGAATTGACAAACAAATATTGGAACCAACCATGTTTTCATTTTAACATACAGTACCTTGACAATCCTGGATATGGTGGCAGAGCTCAACCGAACCAGATCACCACAAACCAACTGTAAAATATACAATAGCTTAGATTTGTCTTAACAATATTCATATTAATTGAAAAGAGGGTACATTTGATCAAGGCTATACTATTCCCACCCCTATCCCATTGTTGCAAATATGTGGATAGACCAAACAGCTTGTTGACTACTATGTGAAAAAATTAAATAATATGTATGCATATTATATGCATCAAAGTGTTTATGGGAAAACAGCGATCAACTGATAATTACATTAAACAATATAGAATAAGCTTTAAATGAACTTTAACAAGAAAAAAAATGTGTAGGCCTACAGGTATGTTATGTCACATTTTTAATATGGTTGTAGTCTGTAGAATCCCAGCAACTAAATATATTGTACCATCCAAAGGCTCATGGAATTATTGATAAAATAAATAAAGAAATAAATGTTTGTGATCAAATAATATAGTTTGGTAAAATATTGAATTTTAACTTTTTTAAGCTTAGATTATGTTTTAGTAAAACGTTCGTTTACATTTACGCATTATATTTATATATATCACATTATGTTCATGTAGAATAAACGAGAATATAACTACAATTTATATTTTTACGTAACTAACCAGCTCTCTTGGACCATGCTGTTAGTAAACAAATAAATAAACAAAGATAACGTAAATATAGGCGCCTGTATCTGTGGACCACAATTTTTTCTTTTGATAATGTAATTAATTTTATACAAGGGCATTTTGAGGATATAAGGCAAAGATATTAAAATAATAATTTCAAAACATATTTACCTGAAAACTACCAGTCCCATAAAATCGAAGAGCTATAATAACCTTTATTAAAGGTGGCACTGGCAAACCGCGGGCGTTTTGGTTTGGACCAGTCAACAGTCGGACGATGACGTTCACCACTGTATCTTTGCTGAATCAGAATCTTCTGATGAATTCCCTGTCGGAATAAAATTCGACAGGGTTTTCCGCATCCCGCAAATATCTTTTGGGTTCGGGTAACTTATCGATGACACCGATAACCTCAACCAAATCCACTAAATCATCATCGAAAACCCGATCGTCATCCATCTTGAAAGTTGAATAGTGTCGATTTAGTGTGCTCGCGGCGCTGCTAAAACTTTGGTCGTATCGAAACTAAACTCAAGTGGGCTGCGCGACTAAGATATGACTATGAAACGTACTTCATTCGGTTTTAGGGAGGATGGCACCTACACTTTCTACTTAGGCTTACTAACTGCGACTATGAAACCGGCCCTATGACATTACACTACAAGACAAACCCCGACGAAAAAATAGGCTATCTTGATGTCTGCAGTTTATATCCCTGGGTATGCAAATATTTTAAATTTCCTGTAGGTCACCCTATAAATATTTTTGTCGCCGACGATTGCCCCGTCGACGTGGTAGACCGAGAGGGCGTAATTAAATGCACTGTTTTGCCTCCTAGAAATTTGTATCACCCCGTACTGCCCTACAAGACACAATCAAAATTAATGTTTTGTTTATGCTCCTCTTGCGCAAACGAGATGAACCAAGGGGATTGTTTACATAGCGACTCTGACAGCACTATCACAGGCACATGGATAGTGGACGAGGTTCGACTAGCGCTAGAAATGGGCTACACAATGGTTAGAGTACACGAATTTTGGGAATATAAAATTACCCATTTCGATCCCCAGACCAGAGAAGGGGGACTGTTTGTAGAGTATATTAACAAGTTCCTCAAGATCAAACAGGAGGCGTCTGGATACCCTGGATGGGTGAAAATAGACGCAGACAAAGACAACTACGTTAGCGAGTATTACAAAACAGAGGAATAGTTCTGGATAAAAACGAAATTGTTAAAAATCCAGGAAAGCGCGCACTCGCCAAATTGTGTTTAAACTCTTTCTGGGGACGATTTGCATTGAACGAGAACAAAACGCAGACCAGCATTGTGAACAACCCAAAAGACTTTTCTCCCTACTCACCAGCCCGGAGACAGAGGTTCGTAACATTATTTTCCCCAATGAAGAGGTTGCTTACGTCTCGTGGACATACCGTGACGAGGCCTTCCTCCCCCTGGATACAGTCAACGTACCTATAGCCGCCTATGTGACCACCGGTGCCCGTATGAAATTGTATTCATATCTTAGGCACTTGGGCGCTTCTTGTCTTTACTGTGACACAGACTCTATTATAAGTGTGATAAGACCGACAGACACGTACACGATACCGACCGGCGACAAGTTGGGCGACATGACAAACGAGCTGACCGCCTACTCTGAGAGCGCCTACATTACAGAGTTTGTTTCCGGTGGACCAAAAAATTATTCTTACAATGTGTTTGTCCCCGAGACGAATGAATACAGGTCCGTCACAAAAGTCAGGGGTATAGCACTAAACCATGAAAACACAAAGATTGTAAACTTCACAACTATTAAAGACATGATTTTGAAAGACATGGACCCCGTACACGTGACTAAACTGCGAAAAATTAAAAGAAAAAGAGGGGCCATCGTCGTCTCTCAGTTGGAGAGAAAAAATTATAATATTGTATTCACTAAACGTAGGAGATTAAATAACAACACGTCCGTACCCTACGGCTATAGTTGATCACAATTTTTCTCTCTTTCTGTTTTCTAGTGACTGATGGCTGTATCCAGAATATTCGTCTGGAATGTGGACGTTTACGACAAATGCAAATTCGTAGAAATAAACGTCAAGACATTAACAATATTACAAAATGGAATCGTGTTTGTACTTGTTCCCCTTTTAAACATTGTAAAACTGACACAAATTCTATGATATTATACGAAGAATTTAATGATGACACAATTTTTATCTTACTAAACTAGACATAGACCACTCTACTGTGATATTACCACACACAGAAACAGGTGTAAAAAGGTTATCTGTACACAAATGTGAAAGCAGGTGCTTTAACGACTTCTGTCCAACAGACGGTGCCCCTATTTGTGTACTGATTAACACGTGGTATAGAAACTATCAGGTGTTTGATCAAATATATATTGACATGACAAGACGACTAATGGATCACATCGAATAACTAGGCTGACATATCAAATTGAAATTAGACTTTTACGTATACATTTTTCTTCTCTCTCTGATTTCAGTGTCATCCTTATTAAAGATCAAAAAGTTAAATAGAAACGCCATATCACCGGTTAGAGCCACCACACACTCTGCAGGTCTAGACTTGAAAAGTCCCTACAATTGCTGTATACAGCCCTCGTGCAGGCGTTTAGTTAAGATAAATATTTATATTATATTACCGGCGGGAACGTACGGTAGAATATCTCCGCGATCTAGTCTGGCTCTTCACCACGGCATAGATGTTTTGGCCGGCGTTATAGACGAAGACTATCGTGGTAATATTTGCGTATTACTAATTAATCACGGCCACACTGTTTTCACAATTAAAAGGGGTGATAAAATTGCTCAACTAGTATGCGTGAAAATTGATTGCCCTAGAGTTGAACACACTGATTCGCTATCAAACACTCAGAGGGGGGAGGGAGGGTTTGGATCGAGTGACATCACTATAAAAATTGTGTCCGAGATAATTGTAATTTAGTATAATGGATCAAATCAACGCGTCCATCCTCACGTACTCGGAGAAGCAGGATTTGTGTTTGATGTCTGCCGCGGAGTTGAATAATTTACCTATAGAATTTATAAAAACATACGCGTCTAGAGATATAAATCGCGCTTGGAACTTACTCTCTCCCTCTGCGCAGCACGAATTGAAAGATTATAAATATTGTTTGGAACATTATAATAGGGGCGTAACGCAGATTGATGGTCCACCGTCTATAAAGAAAAAATGTCATCAATGTCTGGCATCATCGTGATATTTATGTACGTGAATGGGACCTGTTTTTTTTTACAGTTGTCTCCGCACACACAGTGACTGTTAATTGGTTTTTTTCCTTTACAGTTTTGGATCACCACCACCACCACACACCAACATGACAAACATAATTGTTGACTTGCAAGGATTCAAAGACGAGAACAATACATTTATTTTAAACGAATGTAGTGTTGTGTCAATGTGTGGAAGGGTGACTCACCACTGGACTTTTAAGTCCCCCTATTGTTTTTCCAAATTACCCCGCCATGTTCAAAAACAATGTGATTGGCTCACGTACAATCACCACGGTCTCCATTGGGACGAGGGTGATACGAGCGCCGATCAATTTAATTCTCTTTTTAAAATGGCCACTCTCTCGTGTACTATAATTTATGTAAAGGGGGAGGAGAAGAGAAAATTTGTAATGGAAAATCTTGAAAAAAATCATCTTGTCATTGACATGATGGACTTGGGGTGTCCCTCCCTGAAGGATAGGATCGAGAATAATAATTATGATAAATGCTTTGGGCATAAACATAAAAAATTCAATTCAATTTGCACCCTTGCTAATGTAAAATTTCTCAGGGAATGGTTTGTTGGCACACCCACCACCACCACCACCACCACCACCAGCAGCTGGGAATATAATCTTTTTATTTTTAGCATTGTTGGCTCACGGGACGATAAATTTGATATAATTTGGCCCCTCGCCGCCTCTACTATAATTTATGTAAAGGTGACGAAATTGAAGATAAAAAACTTGTTATTGATATGCTAGATATTCCTTAACTAGCGACATATTTTTTTTTAAAAAAATTGTGATTGTGAACTCTGATCAATTTGATATAAATTTAAAAATGGCCACCACTATCGTCTCTACTATAATTTATGTAAAGGAAAAGAATTTGTTTTAATGTGGATAAAAAAAACACCTGTTATTGATATGCTAGACTAGGGGTGTCCATCATAATTATGATAAATATTTCGTCCATAAAAAATTTATTGGTTTACCACCACTACTATAAATTTGAAATAGTAATTTTTATTTTTTAGTTTTATACCAACACTAGACGGGTGCACATCGATGTCTGTGTTTGTACACCCTTTCACACTGATATTAGCGGGACCGTCTAATTGCGGGAAAACAACTTTTGTAGAAAATTTTCTGTTAAATTTAAAACAGGTGTGCAGTGTGGATAAATTTGATAGAATTCTATGGTGTTTTAGTGAGAATAATTCTATTCCCTCGCGAATAACCAGTCACGTCACACTATACAAAGGTGTACCGGACAATTTCAATTTTAAGGCCGGCGGGCCTCAACTCATCGTGCTGGACGATTTAATGAACGAGGTTTATTCTAAAAAAGTGAGTGAACTTTTCACCAAGGGCAGTCATCATAGAAGCCTATCGGTTATTCTGATCACACAAAATCTTTTCCATCAGGGGAGTAAGTCACGTGACATCTCACTCAACACTAAATACATTGTTGTGTGTAAAAGACCCGCGTGATCAAACACAGATAAACTATCTGGCTAGACAAGTTTATCCGGATAATCCGTCCGAAATACAAAGAATCTATAGGAAAGCAACCGAATCCGCTCACGGATATTTACTATTTGATCTGAGTCAGAACGCGGACGAACGCTTGCGCTTCAAAACGGACATATTTGACAGTGTTTGCAAAGTGTTTGTCCCCACTAGACTACTAGATGAAACTAGTCAAGAAAAATAGACACGTACTGTCTGTGTTGAAAACGGCCAGTCCTAAATTGCGCAAAGCTATTCTTAAAGTCGTCGACCCGGATGTTATAACAACACTCGGTGAATGTGCTCTAAATACATTAAACAATAATATTAAAATTAGTAAAAGAGATAAGGGAAAATTAATAAAGTATAAAAATTGTATGCGTAAATTGGCTAGCAGCGGTGTTTCGTTGAAGAGAAAAAGAACTATCGCCGTTCAATCGGGCGGCTTCTTGAGCATCATACTACCCGCTATTCTTTCAGCTCTCGTAGGCGCATTGGTTAAATAATAATAATATGTCACAACTTAAACAAATGCTTCTAGTCCCGCCAGAACTATTTCACAATAAACGCGATGACAACGCCACCGATTTTGCACAGATGAAAAAAATTCTGAAATCTAGGAAAAAAATGGACGATTATCAAAGATTGGCCAGTTTTAGAAAACATCAACAGCGTTATTTAACAAACAGGGAGAGAGCGAAACAACCAATTAAAATACCCATCGTGGGCCCCAGAGTATTAAAGCGTAGACCGGTTGACCTTGCACGACGAAAAAGAAAACGACCTAGGAGACAGCGGACGGTTCCACCTCCCCGATTCATTTCAGACGAGACCACATATCAAAGCAGTCCTATTAGTGTTGTAGACTCGCCACAGGGTGGGTGGGTGGAAGGTGAGTCGTATTTTGTACCTAGATCAGAATCTGATGAAATTGAAACAGGTTACTCCCGCCTGTTCGGCAGCATAGCGGGAAAATATTTATCACCTTACGTCCACCGGAGAGTGTCTACTGACCCTGTATTTGGAATTAGAAAAGAGGGGAATACTTTTAAAATAGGCAATTCGAGTTTCACCGTAGACGATAACGATATATACCTGGGTAACACACACTATAAAGGCACGCAAGGACTTTGGGAGTTGTTGACCAAAAGAAACGTAAATAAAGATATAATTACAGAGAGTGATTTAAAAAAATATAAAGACATACTAATTTCCACGAGCGCTCATCGACAAAACTTTGATCCCGACGCGAAAATAACGTCCAGCAGAGGTTTGAAATATAAAACAATCATTTCTAAACTGTTTCCCGCCAGACCGCGCTGGAACACACTGAGATGAGCGCAACGTTAAAAAAATTATATTACAATCTCCCGCGACCTTCGGCTTTCTCGAGCGCCACCAATCTTAAAAAGTATAGTCGGTTGAATAAAATAAAAGTAGACGAATGGTTGACCGGGCAGGATGCGTACACTCTTCACAGTGGTTTAAGAAAACGGTTCCCACGTAACCCGTACAGAGTGTCCAATATTGACGATGTGTGGGAGATTGATCTAGTAGATATGAGAGCTTTAAATAAGTACAACCGGGGCGTCAACTATATTCTAAACATTATTGATGTATTTTCAAAGTATGCGTGGTCTATACCGCTTAAAACAAAATCGGGCGCAGACATCACGCGGGGTATAAAACAGATTTTTAAGAAAGGACGACGCCGCCTTTCGATTCAGTCGGACAAGGGTAGGGAATTTTTAAATTCTAAATTTAGAACATTTTTGAAATAAGAGGGCGTTAATTTTTATCATTTGCATAATCCAGATATAAAGGGGTCGTCGTGGAGCGTTTCAATCGCACACTGAAAACTAAAATGTGGAAATATTTCACCGCATTCAACACTCACAACTACGTCGATGTGTTGGGCAAGCTAGTTCAAAATTATAACGCTAGTGTTCATTCGACTATAGGAATGCTCCGGTTTCGGTCAAACCTATTCACGTACTTAAAATATTATTGCGCCTGCGAAAGCGGTGGGCTAAAATTAAATTGGGAAAAATTTTGTTCAAGGCGGGCGATCATGTGCGCATAAGTAAAGAAAAAATTATTTTTGACAAAGGATACGAGGCTAATTTTACACGAGAAATATTTAGCATAGTTAAAGTTATTCCTAGACTTCCCCAACCGGTCTATTCGTTACAGAATCTCTGCGGGCGGCCTATTGAGGGACATTTTTATAACAACGAACTAGTTCGCGTGCGTCGTCCAACTATTTTTCAAATAGATAAAATAGTACAGAGTAAGCGAATTAAGGGCATTCAACATCATCTGGTCAAGTGGAAAGGATACGAAAGTTCTTTCAACAGCTGGGTGGCTGCGTCTAACATTAAACAAATATGAGTCAGTTTTATGTAGCACTGCCGTCGGACTCGAGCGCCGAATATTACGAGAATAATACACTCTCTTACTATACAACAAAATTGGCACAGTCCATACGGCTAGAACACGACCGGTGGGAGGTGGGACTAGCTGAATTATCCTATCCCGTGGGTTTTGAAACTCTCGAAAATAACATTTTAACCAAAGATAAAGAATTGACGGCAAACGTCGTGGTGACCCAAGTGGGGCGTGTTTCGTTTCCTCAACCAGATTTCACCTCCTTTAAGGAGCTTTATAATAAAATTAAGAGCTCGATAAGTGATAAAGGTGATCTAGAGGTTTTAATATCCGAATTTCAATGGTACATTCTTCACGATCAAACAATGATGACTGAGATTAAAAAACAAAAGGGTGCATGGACCGCCGACAAGTCACCCATAACTACACGTTTCAAAAACACAATTTCATTTAGGGTGGCGAAAAAAAAAAAATTAAAATAGAATTTCCTGTTCGTCTCTATGTGGGCATCGGAGACTTAATTACAACCATTCGAAACAGACTACCCAACCTAGAGTCACTTAATGCCGTTAATACACATATGAGGGATTTAATGAGCAAGGATATAAAGGGGTGTGTTTTTGCGACCCAATCGTAAACTTCCCGGCTCTGGTTCAATCGAAACGGAACCCGTCTTTGTGTACACAGACATTATAGGTCCGCAGTTGCTAGGCGACTCTTATGTAAGATGGATTAGAATCATACAGTTCCCCTCCGCCACCGCACATCACGTGTTCTTTCCTATATTCTATTTTCCCGTCGAGAAATGTAATTTTGAATTCTATAAGCATAGGCTTATACACAAAGTTTGGCGAACGAGTGAATTTTCAATCTGGTCCCGTGCCCACCGTAGCGGTTTTACATTTTAGAGAGAGAAAACTAGATAAATAGATACGTGACGTAGTAATTTGACTTAGTCTTAACAATGGAGGGAGAGAGAGAAAACATCGGTCCCGTCTATCACGCCAGTTATAAAATGCAACTGGGACGTGGTCTCGGCGCGTTTTTGGGCGGATTATTTCGATTTGTCAAACCATTGTTTATGAGGGGGGCGAAAGCGGTGGGAAAACAAGCGTTACAAACAGGTTCGCATATTTTGGCCGACATAGCGACACGTGAACCCGGTCAAAATGTCGGTGAAATAGTTAAAAAGCGCGTCACTCAGGCGGTCGAGGGACGTGGCTTAAAAAGGGAAAAAAAACGTAAACGACTTCATTCGAAGGTGGGCGCCAGACCAAGAGGGAACAAGAGAGCTAAAAAAGATATTTTCGATTAATTATGGAGTGTTCAAAAACAGAACTCGATCTTTTCGATGAAAAATGCATTCAAACGGTAATTAAAAATAATAAAGTGGTCGAATACAAACCCATCATTCCGTCGACAATGCTCAGTTGGAGTTTTTTTGCCCCGGGGACGGCGAGTATTTTCGGGACCTCTCTTCGATTAAATTATATCTTCGTATTCAACTGGTGAGGGGGGACGGGACACCTGTCGCAGCCGACAATAAAATCGGATGCGTCAACAACTTGTTAAATTCATTATTCAGTCAAATCAATATCTCTCTCAACGAAACACCTATTACAACCTCGACAGACAACTATGCCTACAGGGCTTATTTAGAGACTTTAACTAATTACGGTAGAGACGCCTCCGACACCCACCTGGTGAATGGTATGTGGTTTTTGGATACCCCTGCCGCTAACGGTGAACTCGCCGCATCCACAGAGAACAAAGGCTTCGCCACGAGATTAGACTTGTTAAAACATCCGGTCGACTTGGTGGGACGTTTACACGCCGACATTTTTAATATTTCACACTTGCTATTGAAAAATATATCGTTGCGCGTTAAATTAATTCGCAACAAAAGAGAGTTTTATCTCCTCACAGACGCGGACAATTTAAACACCGACGTACGGTTGCGAATTTTAGACGCCACCCTCTTTGTGAAACACGTGGAACTGTCGCCGACTATTTCACTCGCTATAGAAAAGACACTGTTACGAAAGCCTGCCCAATACCACCTCAATCGGGTGGACGTCAAGTCTGTGACCGTACCCAAAGGATCCAAGTCTGTGAGTTTAAACAATGTTATTCAAGGGGTGATCCCTAAAATTGTTTTATTCAAAATGGTGTCAAATGAGGCGTTTGTGGGCAGTTTGAACACGAATCCGTTTCAACTGATTCACAGAAACCTCGATCGTTTCGTCCTATATGTAAATGGAATCCAAAAACATTTGCCCATTTTGATAAATTTTGACAACGTCGGCACGTCACCCTCACCTATGATACATTGTTTTCGGGATTGGGCATACACCATCAGAACAACGGGCATTTAATCACGCGAGACATGTTCAATAAAGGTTACTTTATGTTGGCCTTCGACTTGACTCCCGACAGTGCAGGACAGGACTCGCACACCAGCCTTCAGACAGAGGGGAACGTGAGATTTGAGTTACAGTTCAAGACAGACCTTGACACCGCCATAACCTGTTTGTTTTACTCTGAGTACGAGGGGACGGTATCGATAGATTCTAATCGTGAGGTGAAAATTAATTATTAACACCATGAATTCTCATCAAATAAACACACTACTGCGGGGCAAAATTTCAATCTATAAAGGGACATTTCTTTCGTACCAATTACCTCAAAATTTCACTCGTCCCGCCTTATTTGTGGTCAATTTAGACCTTCACACTAAACCCGGCTCCCATTGGGTGGTTCTATATTTTTCCAAATTTGGGGAGTATTTTGATACATATGGCAGACGACCGAGCTTAGTGATGACTAGACTCTTGAATAAACACTCGACACGATGGAGGTACAACAGAAAACGACTCCAAGGCATAGCCTCCGGTGTGTGCGGGCACTATTGCTGTCTGTTTGCCGTTGCCAAGGACGCCGGCTGGAGCCTGAGGAGATTCACAGACCTGTTCTCAACCGTCAACTTGTGCAAGAACGACCGACTAGCCGTCACGCTGTTCAAACGTCGCTTTGGCCGCTGTCCAAGATGTACTAGCAGGGGTGCCCAGACATGTGTTCCTGCATTAGATATAAAAGGTATACTATAATTTTATTTAATCATTTGTATTCAATTATCTGACATATGAACATTATCATGTCGGCCATCTTTGATTTTTCCTTTTTCGTTAACTCGAAAAAGGAGTGGGTGATCACCGAGCTAGCCATAGTTTTCATCGACGAGAAACAATCGTCGTGCTATCAATTCAATAAAACCACCGGCTTGTGTTACTCCAAATTGGATGCAATTCTAAAACAAAATTTAGATAAAGCCTTCGTGCCTTACGCATATAATAAACAAAAAGGGAATTTCTTGTCCCGTCTCACCGGCCGGACATTCATCCCACTACGTGAGGACTATAAATGTCCCTTTGTTGATTTGATCAACTCTAATTGTTGGGGGTGTACCGCCCCTTGTCACGACATCACCCCGTGCGCGTTAAAAAATGCAAATGCTTTGGCACGATTCGTCAGATTTCACAGCGCCGAGAAATTGTATAAATTTTGCCCAATCACCGACGACGACGACGCTGGGCTTTTACTACTGCCCTGTTTTGATGAAAAGCCAGGAAGTGGTGAGGCCCCAGCCCCGCTTCCTGGTGATGTCTCGAGTAGATGAAAGTGAAGATCTGAAACGTGTCAGCCCATTTATCCTCGAAAGAGTGATAAATGGAGCAGCAAAATCTGACGTTTTAATAAGGAAACTGCGCGATGGCACCATTATGATTCAGACTATGACCGACTCTCAATCCTCAAATATTATGGCGATCTCCGAAATACCGTTTAGTAATACGGTAAATATATAGGTGAAGGTTGAGCCCCACAGGTTCCTCAATGTTTGCAAGGGAGTGGTCACTTGTTATGACCTCGACTGCGTAAGCATTGAGGAGATCTGTGAGGAACTTTCCCCCAGAATGTCACCGAAGTGTACCGTATTGTCACAAAAAAGAATGGACAAGAAAAGAAGACGGATACGTATATCCAACATTTGCGACTCCTACCATTCCGAAGGAGGTCCGAGCAGGCTTCCACGTGCTCAGGGTCCGGCCATATGTCCCTAACCCTCGGCGCTGTTTTCAGTGCCAGGAATTTGGGCATACGAAGCTGCGATGCCGTGGTAAGCCAACCTGTACGGATTGTGGACAGGAGGCTCACGAAACACCATGCGAGTCTCCTAAATACTGCGTCAACTGCAAGGGTCCGCATTCCGCCTGGTCTCGGGCCTGGCCAAAATGGAAGGTAGAGAAGAAAGTCCTGGAGATACAATCTGAAAAGAAGATCTCATATGCCCAGGCACGCAAGGAATACGTATCAAGTCAAGCTCCGGTATTTCAAACTTCATATAGCCGGATTGTCAGTCAAAATATAAACTGTCCCAACTGCCATTGCGCAGTTAATCTTGCTAAGGAGCCAACGCGACCATTGCCATTGGTCTCTTCTCGAGACATTTATGTTGATTCCGCGCCAACTTTTTGGCGCCTAAATTTTTAAAGGAGGCCAAACCGCCACAACGTATGTCTCCCCCACCTATACCACCGAGGAGACCTCCTCGAGGAACTCCCCCGAGCCCGCCTCGGGAATCCGCCCGGGCCCGCCTCGGGGCATTAAAACAAGGGCGGCCGTTGTTGAGCCTCTTACACCCACCTCTGGGCTTCCGGAGGTGGGGACGAGTTGCGGAACAGGTGAGGCCGCTAAGGCGAGTCCCACTGGTGCCTTGAAGAAGGACCAGCGAGAGACCGCCAAAAATTTTTATATTAAAAAAGCGTCGAAGGCCTTAAAGCCTTCGAACAAGAATCTGAATACCCAGTCTCCCCAAAATAAAACGAAGCCTCTCCTGAAGCGGGAGGTACAGGAGAGACTGGGAAAGGCAAGAGGGCCTAAAAAGGACCTCAACTAATTTTTATTCTTAAAGGATAGTGAAATGGATTGTGAGGATAACTAAATTTCATACTAATAATTTATGTCGCTACTACAATGGAATTGAAGGGGTTTCTATGCTCGTGTAGAAGTAATTAAACTACTAATTTCTTCCCTGCATCCTCCCATCTTGTGTTCGCAGGAGACCCACTTCCGCCCAACTGACAACCCGATGCTACGTGGGTACGATGTGTATCGTACCGACAAGCCTTTCTTTGATCGGGCTAGTGGAGGTATGGCTATATTCGCACGAAGCACTATATATCATAAGAATATTAATATTGTTTCTGATCTCCAAGTGATTGCTGTCAGAGCCTCCCTTCCTATGGAGGTGACCGTATGCTGCATTTACCTCCCACCAGGTGAACGTGTTTCCAAGAGGACTCTAGAGGCCCTCTTTATACAACTTCCCGCCCCCTATATCATCTTGGGGGACTTTAACGCGCATAACCTGGTGTGGGGGTCTAATTTTACAGACACCCACGGGAGGATGGTAGAGGATATTCTTGTCTCGGGAAACCTGGTGTTAATGAACACCGGGACCCAGACACACTTCTCCACCTTTAATGGTGTATCCTCTACCATCGACCTAGCCCTATGTAGCCCGGGATTGCTGCTCACTTCCTTTGGGAGGTTCACTAGGACCTATGTGGCAGCGATCACTTTCCCATTCTGCTTTCACAAATTAAAGATCCTCCCAGTAGAGCAAGGTTCCCTCAATGGGTTCTAAAACGTGCTAACTGGCATAAATTCCGCGAGCTCGCCGTATTCGACGAACCCCATTCTCCCGACGTCGATGTTAAGGCTGGGCAATTTACTTCGACGGTCATAGCGGCGGCGAGGGCATCCATCCCAAAATCCTCGCCTAACCCACGCTACCGTCCTGTTCCCTGGTGGAACGAGGAGTGCCGGCTGGCTATTTCTAACCGTCGAAGGGCCCTACGTCTCTTTCATCGACGTCCAACTTCGGGGAATCTGGAGTCATTCCGGATTCTACGTGCTAGAGCTCGCCGTATCATTCGAGAAAGCAGAAGAGAGTCTTGGAGACAGTTTATTTCAACCCTTACAATATCCACCCCCACAACTAAGGTTTGGGATAATATCCGTAAATTACGTAATAGCAACAATTCCAATAACAATATACCTGCCCTCATGTCTAACGGTTCACGTGTCTCCTTCCCTGTGGAGGTCGCCAATGTATTGGGCTCGATGTTCGCCGCTATTTCTAGCACTGCGAGCTACTCTAACAAGTTCGCGGTGCATAAGCGTAGCATCGAGCGCCTTACTATTGATTTTGGCCAAAGTCGGAGGGAGGATTATAACTCCCCCTTTACTAAAGAGGAACTTACCTATGCCCTGTCCCAGGTGGGCAATACAACTTCTGGCCCGGATGATATCCATTACGAAATGTTGCGCCAACTGTCCCCTGCTGGACGGGCGTTCCTCTTAGACCTCTACAATTGTGTTTTGGAATCTCGTCAATTCCCAACATTGTGGAGGCAAGCAACCGTTATCCCAATATATTAAAGTGGCAAGGATAAATTAGAGCCAACTAGTTATAGACCGATAGCCTTAACTAGTTGTGTATGCAAAATATTAGAGAAAATGATCAATAAAAGATTTATAAGTTATCTAGAATCCCGCAATCTACTATCCAATATGCAATGTGGCTTTCGCCGTAACCGATCCACGGTGGATCACCTTGTTCGCCTTGAGACAGCAGCTCGTGACGCTTTCCTCCATAAACAGCACCTCTTGGCTGTCTTCTTTGATTTGGAGAAGGCTTACGACACCACCTGGCGGTACGGCATTTTAAAAACCCTGTTTAATTGGGAGTTCCGGGGGAACCTCCCTATTTTTATATCTAATTTTATGTCTGATAGACACTTCCGGGTAAGGTTAATCAACACCTTATCCGATGATTTTATTCAAGAAAATGGGGTGCATCAGGGTAGTATTTTAAGCTGTACGTTATTCACTATCGCGATAAATAGCATTGTGGACAACGTGCGCGTACCTGTCCGTTTATGTCCTTTTGTGGATGACTACGCAATTTATTGCAGTTCATCGAGTCTCCACAGAGCTGAAAGTCAGATACAATTAGCTGTCAACAATCTGTGTATATGGGCATCGCATAGTGGCTTTATCTTCTCAGCGGCCAAAACGACGGTAGTCCACTTCCACAGATTACGCGGAATACAGCAAGTCCCCAATATTTTAATGAACCATGTTGTTTTACCAGTCTCGGAGAGCGTTAGGTTCCTGGGACTTTTATTTGATTTTAAACTAACTTGGATCCCCCACATGAAAGACCTGAAAGCGAGGTGTATCAAGGCATTGAATTTGCTCAAAGTGGTTAGCGGCCGGTCTTGGGGTGCTGATAGGGAAACCTTGATGCGCCTGTATAGGGCCCTGGTCAGATATAAACTAGATTACGGGAGCTTTGTTTATGCTCAGCTAGACCCTCGGCGTTAAAGATGATAGATAGTGTCTACCATGCTGGCATTCGACTGGCTACTGGTGCCTTCCGTACCAGTCCAGTCGTCAGCATCTGTGCCAACGCCGGTGAGCCTCCTCTTTCTTACCGGGGTCCTATCTTCTGGCATCTTACGTGTCGAAACTTCATTGCATGGCGCAGCATGTTGCCTATCGTCCTGTGTTTCATCCCCCTAACCGTGTCTTGTATGAAACCAAATGGTGGTTGGGATCAGGATGCTATCGGTTTTCGACACGTGTGGGATAGTTTTGCCAAAGGCTATCCCCACATCCCCAGGTCGCGTTTCTCCCTGGAATATACGCCTACATCAATGCCATTTTGATCTCGCCAAGTTCCCTAAAGCGACCACCCCAAACTTTGTATATGAGAGGACCTTTAATGAGCTCCTCTCCACTCGCTTTCACGGATTTGAGCGCATCTACACTGACGGCTCTAAATCTGGAGCCTCCGTGGGATGTGCTTTTGTTGTGGAAGGATCCAATTTTAAATTTGGTTTACCTAAAGAAACCAGTGTTTTTACGGCTGAATTATATGCCATTTTTAAATCTTTGTGTTTTGTTTACCGAAGTAGTCACCGTTCTTTCCTCATCTGCACGGATTCCATGAGTGCTCTGTTGGCATTGTCCACTCTCTACTCCTGGAATCCCCTCGTGCAGATGACACATGAGCAAATTTTAAAAATTGATTCATTAAGCAACCGGCTCGCCTTTTGCTGGATTCCTGGTCACGCTGGTCTTCCAGGAAATGAACTGGCGGACCAGGCAGCCAAGGAGGCAGCATGCCTGCCTCCGGAGGTGAGTCTGGGTGTCATGTTTTTATATCTAAAGGGTTATATTCGGCGTGGAGTGTTACGCACCTGGCACGAGCAGTGGGTCTCGACCACTGCTCAGAACAAGCTGCGGTCCATCAGGGACGGTGTGTCACGAAAGTCTAGAAGAGAGGAGGTCATCGTGACGAGACTCCGCGTCAGGCATACTTCATTGACCCATAGTTTTTTACTGAGAGGGGATCCACCTCCAGTGTGTGAGTTTTGTGATACTCCCCTTAGTGTGCATCACATTTTGGTGGAGTGTCACAAACTAGCCCCTATCCGTCTGGCTCTTGATTTTAAAGGTGACTTACGTTTTATATTACGCGATAGTGCGGATGGAGTTATTTGTTTACTCCGTTTTGTACGCCAGGTGGATCTTTTTAATCCCATTTGAGTCACTTTTATAAAGTGGCTCTTTTGGATATTATCTCATATTGAGATCTTTTTAACAGTTTTATTACAATTTAACATGTTGTTTTGTCTTTTTAACGTATTATCATTTTAACATGTTTTGTATTTTTAACGTGTTATATTTTAATATGTTTATTTTGTCTTTTTATTGGAGTGATACACTTGTGGTTTTTTTAGCAGGTGTATCACTTAATTTATACCAAGAGTCCATTTGAGCACTCCTATGGAGTGCCTCAGATGGTGAATTTCTTATCTCTTTCCCCTATGGGGATTTTATTATGTTTTTAATATATTTCAAGGCCCTAATGACCTAGATGTGTCGATGGGCCGCTAAACAATAATAATAATAATAATAATAATACTAGGATCCAGTATTGATTGAAGTTTGGATTACTTATCATCAGAGTGAATATAAATTTTGACAATACCGACTCGCAGATGTGAGAGATATTCGTCTTCAAATATTTGATCTCACAATTGCAGATTTGATGATTCAATTTATCAATAAAAAAAAAAGAATAAGAGAGAAGATATATACATGTAAGAATATTCTATTTACTAGCACCTAGCTCAGGAATCCCATTACACCTTCATTCTTTGTTCTATTAATATATTTAGTTCGGTAGTTATATAAGTTAGGAAGAGGACAGATAGATCTTATTCATCTAACCTTATCAATCATTTTTGGCCTGTACCAACGCAATATATTACAATGCTATATACTTTTTGGTATCCTATCCAAATTTTTATTATCTAGCTCTTAAAACTAGTACCCTGGAGCACAGTGGTGATACTATAACAGGTAAGTCACTATGGTAATTCCTTTTGTCTTGTCGCGGTTACACTAGAATAACAGAAATACCGAACTAAACACCCCACCATAAATACCTTGAGAGGTGGAGTCTTACCCATGTGTTATACCGAGAGAGCGGCTCGCGAGGGAAAGAGGTTTTTTATTACAACATATTCTTTGATAGAGCAACAGAGGTTCAATGCATACTATAGTTTCATTCATTAATTGGGGTTGGAATACAAGCTTACGTGGAGGTTCGGGGGAGCGGGGGTGTGAGGTGAAAAAAAGAACCAAAATTTGGTGCTGTTGTCCAGAAAGGGTCGCCAGTTCTTAGAATTTTGTATCCATGCAAGAGGAGATCGGTGTAAATAAAGGAGAAAATAAATACTAATGGTACCTTCAAAAAATATTGGTTGATGTCAGGTTTTAATTTCAGCTACTAAAGAAATATTCAACAGTAACATAACTAACCCACCTTGGTGGCCACACGGTCTTACACGATACTCCCCTGATGGACTAGACTGCCAAGGACGGGGAGATCGGCGTTAGATCCCGGTCGGCTGCACTAAATCGGGTTTTTACTAAATGGTTTCACACGTTATAAACTTTATTATGTAAGAGTATTATAACTTGTATGGTAACGACTAATTTAAGATTAATATCGAAAATTTTACAAAAGGGTTGCATTTTTGAAAAAAGATTCATACAAAATTTTTGTAGTTAATTTTCTAATCCAAATATTTGAATCGAAAGGTTTTAATCATTTGACTAATAGATAAGCAGATATTGACTTAAAACTTATTCTGTCATCTATGATGGTCTGTAAATTTGTTTCGTAAACTAAATTGATGGGAACTTTTGATACATTATTTAAAACTATTGAATGAAAATAAATACAAAAATTTGGCTAACTTGGAATTAATCCCTAACTTCAACCATTTTTTTACTATAATGACGACTCTTATCATAATATATGGGCCTACGTGTAAACTGAACATGTACTAAGTCGTGGCGATAAAAAAAAACTAAATTGATCACTTGAATACCTGTCCACTTGGCCAGCCTTGGTTTGACAAGTGACCAGTGAAAGAATTCAAGAAACACAGTACATAGTTGCTTTTTGTGACAACGCTGGTGACTTAACTGATTGTCAATTTTTTAGCTTTATGAAACAGAGTCCAGGTCCCAAGTATTGTCGGTCTTTCTACTCCTACCAATGAAGCGGTGGAATTATTGTAAAAGTATATCCAGATTGTACAGTTAGTAACACTGCTAGTCACAAAGTATTATGATACACGAGCATAATTTTTAAAATTGATTCATTAAGCACCCGGCTCGCCTTCTGCTGGATTCCTGGTCACGCCGGTCTTTCAGGAAATGAACTGGCTGACCAGGCAGCCAAGGAGGAGCACGCCTGCCTCCGGAGGTGAGTCTGGGTGTCCTGTTTTTAGACCTAAAGGGTTATGTTCGGCGTGGAGTCTTACGCACCTGGCACGAGCAGTGGGTCTCGACCCCTGCTCAGAACAAGCTGCGGTCCATCAGGGACGGTGTGTCGCGATGGCCCTCTTCTATGCGAAAGTCTAGAATACAATACATTCTCTAAATATTAGCGACTGATAAAAAAAAGGTTTATTGGTATTCCTTACAATTTAGTTTGGCTGTCGTCAAATCTTGACCAGAAAACCATTGTTAATGGTCTAAACTGCCGAAATATTTATTCTTATTCAACAAACCATCGGTTGATACAATATAATATAGTTAGTGCTTATTAGTGTTTATGAGATGCCACATTTTTATTAAAAGCTCCATGTTATTGTTGCACATGATATCAACATATTTTGAGCTCTCATTATACACGTTTTAGAAAATATTTTGGTTACTGTCCTGAGGTACTTGTTCAATGAATTATGTTTGATATTAATTAAAATTAAAGAATTAAAGTGTAGTGAAATTAATGGTTCAGATTAAATAACTAAAACTAAAGACAATTCATAGTTAAAATATTACACACAAAGTTGTCATCAATATTATAAAAGTAAATGATCAAATTGGTAAAATTATTTATAACGTTTTAAAGGACATAAAAGACATATCCATTTTTGAAAAATGGAAAACTAGTCCTTAAAATGTTAACGAAATGTTGAAATATAAATAAACTAAATATCATTGCAATAATTTTGTCTACCATGCCTTCATTTACATTTCATTGGAGGGCGATCTTTCGGAAATTCATTTCCACCTCTGCCTTGAAAATGGAGTGGTGTGACAAAACATTTTTTTATATAGCTTGGACGAGCACAAGCTATTATCTCAAAGCAAAACTTGTTTAACAGTAATTATTATTAGTTGAAACAATCATATAATAAAAAATTCATAGTGTTTAAATCATTTGAAACAAATATTAACATATAAATAAAAAAAATATTTTATTTAACCTCTATTCGACTTACACTGATTTTAGTTTTAAATAGAGAAATCCTTTAATAACACTTAACTGAGGACCTACAGTACGAGCGAAATTAATCTAAATTAACAGACAAAATTAGTCTGTTAATAAAAATAGATGTAATATTTGAAACAAATAGCTGATCTTCCGCCATTTGTAAGATCAATGTTGTAAGATAAAATGAGGATTGTTTGTTTGATGTAGCTTTCAAGTAAACAATAAATTAACAAATCTACGACAGTTAGGTCTAGCAGTGTAAATAAAGGATACCAGGCTTTCTTGACAAACTTGTTGCTTATAGTAAAATAAGGGAAAATTACAGTGGATTACTTTTAGGGTTAGGGAAGTTTTTAAATATCGAATTTGTAGTTGAATAAAGAATCCCCTTCACTTTGAAATCGACACCCCCAGTAACTTTCAAGTCTCCAAATTATTTAGTAGTAAGACAAAACTTTAGATGTGAATAGATTGAACTGTTTCAATAAATATTACATACGCTATTTAGACATAAACGGCTGCTTGGCAGTATTTTAACATCGACTAGTTGTTACATACAATCAATAACACAAGCAAAGGTAAATTCAGATATGTTAGCACACAATAATAAATCTCCCCTTCTATAAGCCTTCTCTCTATCTATCTAGAGGCACTTGATGGATAATTTAAAAATTAATATCAATTTTCACGTGACAACAGAATGCTTTCTTTATCTTTGGCTCTAACTTTGCATCGCATATTTAAAGCCTCTTTTGTATTCATTTCGAATTTAGAAAAAAATAACCTTCACAAACCCTTAATTTTTTGAAATATATATTTTTAGAGAATTGCTTCCTTGTGCTGCACTAATGTCATAGAGCATTGCTCTGGGTATTCCTATGTAAGTTGCTTACAAATTTTACATCAATGAGATAATGTGATGTGATGATAGTGATTGTGAAGGTGAGGAGCCAGTGAAAATATAAAACTAGTTCAAGGCTAACAAACCAAACACTATGGTCCTTTAGAATAGTTATTCTTTCAGAGAAAATACCCATGGTATCAGCCGGGAATCGAACACGGTTCACTTTGGTTTGTAGCCAGGTGCAATGACGACTATATCACAAGGACGGTTGATTAAAATAATTTTAACTATAAATAAAATATTATACAAAACAAACAAAGTCATTCAATTCAAAGAAAATACTGATAGAGACATTTCAATAGCATGTCCTCAATTTTAGTAAAATTTGATTCTATCTATGTTTGGGGGGGGGGGGGTGATGTATTTCTCACGTCACTTTGTAAATAGTAGGCCTATAATAATGTAAGGATGTGTACTGTCAGATATTAGAAAGCAGCTTGATATAAGTTTTCAATCAAATTAAATGAAGACCATATGTTTTATCGACTCTTTAAAGTTTGATGTTTTGATGTCAAACTTCAATAGAGAATCATTGAATCGTGATTCTTACACAATTAGTGATTTAGTAAGACGTAAGGGGGAGGAAGCAGACGGAGCTAGAAACGTCTCTCACTCCATTTAAAACACTGTCTTTAACTCACTGACAATTTTTGTGACTTTAATTAATAACCAAAAGAGCAGAAAACTTAAGGCCTGGTCTTGCCGAGTGGGGATGGGAGGGTGAAAGGAGTGGCATGGCTTCACATCCGACCAAATTATACTTCCATGCTAACAAAGACCGATGTTTAATGGAAACTGTAGATGGTGCTAAGTAAGGGAGAATGCGGCATACGACAACACATTTGCATAATGAGGTGTGGGCGGGGGGAGGGGGGGGATGAGAAGGGTTGGAGCACTCGATGGTGCCAAAGAGATGTGAGGGAGGGGGGTGTGAGGGGGGTGTGGAACACCTGGTTTTTTTTCTTGCGGCATACGAGGACACATTAGCATAATGGAGGGGATGCTGCGATAGATATGGTGATGTGAGGTGGGGAGGTGGGGGGATGACTGAGAGATGTGATGGGTGTTTGGAGCACCTGGCTGACTGAGAGGGGGAGACTATATTTTTTTGTTGCGGCATACGGGGACTCATTTGCCTAATTGAGGTTTCCCGGGGGATGAGAAGGGTTGTCTCTCGCACGGCCTGGGTGTTTTTTTTCTCTCAGGGTAGAGGGTGGCGTGTGTATACTGGAACAGTGAGGAGAGGGTTACAGGGGGGATTGAGTGTTTTCTCTCTCTCTCTCTCTTTCATCGACGTGATGTAGTAGGGTATATTCTCTCTCTCTCAAACCCTGATGGTCTGACCTCAATCCTCAGTCCTAGCAAAGATTGGGAATTAAGGATATGACAAGTATTATTCACCCCTAAATAAATAGTACAGTTTTTTAAAACCTAGTATATTCTTAATATTACATTGATACATATATTCAGTACAAAATTCTCTCTCTCAAAGATTCTTTAATGCATAGTCTTAGTCTTTCAACATACGCATACATATAGTCTTTTCAACTCGCGACGACCGGTTCTTTCACCACTTGAAAGATCGTATTTGCCGTCGCCTGGATAGATCAGTCCTTGCTGCGAGGCGTTAAACCGACTTCTGTATCTCGCGCCAAAATTTTTACCTGGAAGACGCACTTTGCCCACATAGTCCAGCGTCACGATGTTTGGCTCGTCCTCCGGTTCGCTGATCTCCTCGTCTCCTTCCAGGCGACGAACGTTGTAGGTCCGATAATTTTCGAGTTCGGAGATGCTTTTGACACGGTCGAGTTCCTCACGCTTGATCCGATCCATCTCGACGCACAAAGCGTCTTCCTCGAGCAGAGATGTCGATTCCTCGAGCTGGGGAGCGACTTCGCTGAGAATTTGCGGCTCGTCCTCTTCCTTCAGCTTGTAGACGGGACATGATGTTGAACAGCTCTCGATGGATTGACTCGCCTCGTACATTCCCGGATTATGGCATCCGAGCCAGTGCACCGAAGAGTCGCAACACTTGCTGTAACCCTTCTCGGCTCTCGCGATGTAGCATTCCAAGCTGTTGTCTGAGATCTTAATTTCACTCATGTCCTCCAGACAATAACCCAACCGTCTAAACATTTCGAATGAGATGCGTCTCCCTACCTCCCGGTCGCTTTATATGCTCGGGATGGAGGGGGGAACATACCCTCGCCCCCCCCCTCTATATCCTTCGCATCGATCCACGAATTGTGTGTCGAGTCGAACCCTAACCATTTGACGTACGCTCTATTTCCGGAACGTCTGACTATCTTCTCCACGAGGTAGACGTCGGGATACGAAGTCTTTCTAAGTTCCTTAGCGTAGAAACCGCCCGTGATAGGGCTACCTTTCATATCTTCGAGTAGGAAGGTCCTGGGATTAGTCTCGACCACCTTGCGTATTTTAAACAGTTCAGTCGACCAGTTTGCGGTATAACCCTTTTCTAAAACGTCCTTATACTTGCTGATACGGACTATATCGCCCACTTTAAATACGTTCGGCGTGGAATCTGAGCTCTTGAAACGTTTATAGACTGTATGTAAAAGTCTATCGTCCTTGACGTCTATAGGTCTCATCTTTATGGTCGAGTGTACAGTACGGTTGTATTCGTCCAGTAAGGAATCGATCATATCGATCCATCGATACGATCCTTTGGCCGTGAATCTCCTCCACATCATGTTCTTGAGAGTGCGATTAAATCGTTCAACGACGCTAGCCTTGACGTTGCTGTATGTAGAATAATGATTGATCCTCTTTCTCCTCATGAGTGTTTTGAATTCTGCGTTGTAAAACTCCGACCCGTTATCCGTTTGGAGATGACGTACACGAGGTAAACCTACCTTGTCGAGGAGGAGAGCCATTGCGACGCTGACGTTCTTACCCGTCTTAGTCTTGACGGGTGCGGCCCAAGCCCTCTTGGAATACACGTCGATGACGGTGAGAAGGTACTTGAATCCCTTATTCGAACCAGAGTAGGGTATCATCTCTACCAGATCGGCCTGAAGGAGCTCGTTCAAGCCTCGTACGCTAACATGTCTTCGGGGGAATCGTCGTCTTGCCGGACGATGAAGTTTGCGCGCAATCTCCCACTTGACGCCAGACATGATTATGATAAAATATCGAAGAGTTGAATGTCTTTATACGATGATTCCCGCCTCGCGTAATTCCTCGATGATAGAAACGATCTCGTTATGGTGAGCGGAATGTCCGGCCTCGGTAGATGCGTGCAAGAGTCGTAATCGATTAACCAATTCGTTAGGATCGTCCCAATAGGTATAATCGATGCCTCTTCCCGTCGCCATCTTGTATAAACCTTCACCCTCGAGCTCCTCTTCAAACATAGGTTTGATGATTAGCGAATAATTTGATCCCGCCCGCATCTTGATACGAGTGTACGGTTCGTTTCTCAACCGATTCGCATTCGTTTCTTCGAGCATAGACTTGTATACTTTCAGATCATCCTTAGTATAATGCGCGGGTGCTCTTCTGAAGAGTAATTCTAATAGTCCTCGAGTATACGGTACCGTCATATTGTTGAGAAGTATCGTACCGTCTTTCCCGTCGAATACGATAGGTGTATCTCCGAGCTTGGTAGAGTCGCCTTCATGACGTACCCCATATGTCTTATCGGAATTCGCGTGAGACGAATAAAGATAAGTATCCAATAGATGGTTGCTCTACGATCTCTCGGGTGGGGCTTCGGGTTCGGGTTCGGCGAGCGCCTTCACCATCTTGTTTAGAGGTTCCTTGATAGGTTTGAACGTTTCATTCGCTACGTGCTCCGACTCGTGCCGAGCATCGCGTAGTTGCTTATACTTTCGTTTAATAATCTTACTCGCTTTTATGATATCCTCCGTAACCTTCGTCGACATCATGTAAGGTGCGAATGTCTCTTACGACGAAGAAACGGTTCATTATATCTAAACGTAAGTAAAACCTAATTCGACGTGTAAAATCTGAGGCGCCGTCGTCGAGCGTGTTTCTATCATGAAAGATATAGAGTCATCTTTGAGCACCTCGAAAGGAGGGTCATCGATAATTTTAAGATTCAACAAGCAAATAATATCTTTCAAGTTCATGACCATCGTTGAAACGGTCCCTGCTCTCTTGAACTTATAACCGCGTTCACCTGTTAGAGTCAATTCGAAATGTCTCCCATCCTTCTTCAGAGGTTTCGAATCCAAGTAGATGTAGATGAAACTGCGATTAACCGTAGAGTCTACATAAGCTTTAGACGCAGCGTCTGAAGGTAATGAGGGCATACCTATGTTTCGCAAAACTATACCGTCTGCATCGTAAAGCTTGTTGTTATCTGGTCCCCTTAAGCGTAGTACACTTCCGGCTATAAAATCGTTGTAAATGGTTTGTTGTATCTCGAAAGTTTCCTCTAGGCTTAACAGCTTAGAACCTAAAACGTCAAGCATTGTTTTATTTTCGTTGAGACGATCCTCATGATGATGAGAAGTTTCCGCACCTCGTCCATCCGTTGACGAGTACTCTTCTCAAAGTTAACGTATTTCATTCGATTGTTCTCCAAATCCTCGATCAACGATTCCATCTGTTCTTTGATGAGGTCCTTGGCGGTGTTGAGAGCGACTATCTGCTCGTTACTATGTCTCGCATCCATTCTATCGACGTAAGACTTGTTACAGACATCCTTAGATGTGACGGGCGGCTCGACGTTGACGATCCTTTTCGATCTAGCGTCGTAATACCCTTTAGAATTTAGAGTTAGATTTCCCTCTGACTCGATGAGAGATCTATATTTGTAGAGACTATGACCGAATTTATATATGGACGACATGATGTCTTATCGCGTACTGAACGCGCGTTCGCCTCAATCGTGAGAGATAAAGGTATCGAACCCGTAGCGATATCGTCCTTTATCGATCTCATGATCTTTGCTCAACACGAGAAAATCGTACTTGTTTTCTTTCCAACACAGCGAGCACACCTCCTTGAATTTTTGGAAAGTCACATCCGTGTTCACGTGATCGTCGTAGACATGTCTCAGGTTCATATCGTCCATCCTGAATAGGATGAGAAGATTAGCGTTATCTCTCAACATCTGTTTCGGGATGTGCGAGTACGTCTGACAGAGATAGAAACAGTCAATGGCCTTATGTCTACCCATACTGAAATAAGCCTGTATATTAAACTGTTTATCGCAAGCGACGTCGTCAAATATGAATACAGAGTCGGGTTCGGCCTCGGATGGTGGTATAATTTCCGCGTTGTCGGAATAAGGGAAATAGCCCATGCCTTCAACGAGTGAGAGGACCTTCGATAAACGTTGATACTTAGGATGGTATAACGATTTTGAGTAAACGTACACGTTCTTGAAGCGTAGCCCGTTAGGTTCCTCCAACAGGCTGATCATAGAGTTGGTTTTACCGCAATTCGAAGGTCCGCAGATGATGCAGCGGATAGTATCAGGTAACAACGTACCGTGTCTCTGAGGTAAAGCTCCGCCCTTATCATGATCGTTGTTGTGTACAGTTAAAGAGTCTGTCTGTCTCTCGAACCGCATGTTGACGACTACTTCATCTATATAATGGACGTGCCTAAATAAATGCTAATCAGTTCGTGTCATGAGGCGAAGAAGAGGGGGAGGTTTGTTGGATAAGATAATCAATAATCTACCGTTTGAAGCGCATATACCTGGATACCAGTACTGTGGACCGGGAACAAAGTTGGAAAAATGATTGAAACGGGGCGATCCTGGAATAAACGAGTTAGATCGACACTGTAAAGAACACGATATCGCCTACTCCAAGGTGAAAGATCTTGCAGAACGTCATACTGCAGATCGTGAACTTATCGAGAAATCGTGGAAAAGATTACTCGCACCAGACTCGAAGTTGAGCGAGAAAGCACCGCGTGGGCAATCACCAACGCGATGAAAGCTAAAGTCAAGATGGGTTCAGGTCTAAAGAAGAAGAAGAAAACTCAACGTCGTCAGCGGCTTCCTACTACTACTACTACTAGACGTCGTAAGAAGAAGGGAGGAATTCAACCTATACTACCTTTGATCGCAGCGCTTGGAGCCATCGCTGGAGGAGCCGCAGGAATCACCAAGGCCGTACAAAGTGCTAAGGCGAATACGAAACAATTGAACGAGGCTCAGAGACATAATCGTACACTCGAAGCTATCGCCATGGGGAAAGGTATGTATCTACGACCTTACCCGAAATTAAAATGACTACCTAAACGTGCCCTTACTGAAACGGATCTGTGCAAGTACGCCGCCGAGTTAAAAATCCCCTTCTTTAGAGGAGTATTTGTGAGAGATGCTTTACCTAACGGTCCTCCTTGGAAGATAGAGAACGCCATCATCAATCTTGATGATGATAGTGGTAAGAGTACGCATTGGGTAGCGTATAAGAAAAACGGTGAACGGGCGGTTTACTTCGATAGTTTCAGTGATCTAAGGCCACTGCTCGAACTTGTTCGATATCTCGGAGGAATACCCATCACCTATAATCATACTCGGTATCAAGAGTACGGGACCGTTTTATGCGGACATCTTTGTTTAGCTTTCCTTAAATACTCACGTTGACGTTCGAACTTAGTAAATATGTCTATGACACTTACACTGACAGGTCAGAGTTCGAATCTGACAGAGAACTACTTCCCGCATATCCTGCTCGGAGAAGAGAATCGTGAAGAAGAATGGTTCATCGGATTGATCAATCTGGCCACGTTCAATTCCATACCGAACATTGACGAACGTAATAATAAATTTTTTTGCGACGGTAAAGAGTATACAGTCCCTCCGGGCACCTATGATCGATTCTTGCGAAGGGAAGTCCCGAGTAACGTAAAGCTCTCGATTATCGGTGACCCTAGCACTTTAAAGAGCTATATCACTTGCAATAAACCTATCGACTTTACCCGACCTGGTACGTTTGCATCCTTGCTAGGGTTCGACTCAGTCATACTTCTTTCAGGGAAGACGCACATATCTACCAATACTGTGAATATTCTTCACGTGAATGTGATCCGTGTAGAATGTAGTCTCGCTAGCGGGACTTACGTCAACGGAGAACCGAGTCATACCTTGCACGAGTTCAGCATGACCGTCCCGCCAGGCTATAAGATAGTGGAAGCGCCTAACAATATCATTTACCTTCCGGTAACGAAGCGAGTAATAGAGTCTATCTCGGTACGACTTGTTGACGAGCGAGGAGATATCATCAACTTTAGAGAGGAGACGATATCGCTACGTTTACATCTGAAACGACTCGCCGGTGATGGTACTCGTCCTAGATAAAACAAGACGGCGAAGTCTTCCTCGAAACATTGAGCGAAGAACAGTGAAAGCAGTAACACCTGCCAATAAACTCTATTTAAGACATCTAGGTTACTCGTTACGGAAATAATGGATGACGTCGTGGATATTCTGAACATTGGGGAGTCTGCCGCTTTCGATACAGCTTTGACCAATTTCCAGTATCATTCCTACGTCTCGTATATTCCCGGTCCGTTAGCTAACGGGAACGAGCTTAGGATATATATCCAACAAGAAGGGTTATGCACCCTACCTCATCGCTCTCTGCTACATATCAAAGGACGACTACTTTTGAATACGGGAGAACCTGGAAGCACTTCGAGAATTGTTAATAACGGAATACTGCATCAATTCTCAAGAATCGCCTATGAATCAACGGGGTAGAGATTGATCAATCGAAGATGTGGGTATTTCGACCCAACTTAAAAACTATCTATCTATAAGGAATGGTTGGCAGACTCATCTTTCAAACGCGGTTAGAGGTTTGAAAGAGTTCACGTACATGCGGAAACAGGCATCTTTGACGTATGCATCCCTTTACGTCTCATACTAGGATTCGTTGAAGACTATTCCCGAATATTGATCAACGCGAAACAAGAGCTGGTGCTAGTTCGTTCCGCCAGCGACAACAACGCTTTACAAAGAGCCCCACCTCCTGCCGCAGAGACACCCTCTAGGATCGAGTTAAGTAAAATATCTTGGCTTGTACCGCATATAAATACTGACGATATCAATCGTCTCAACCTGCTTAATTTCATCAAGAGCGGGAGGATCATCGAGCTACCTTTCCGTACTTGGGAATTGTACGAGTACCCTAACGTACCCACCTCTAATCAACATAATTGGACCGTGAAAACGTCAACTTTGCTTGAAAAACCTCGTTACGTTGTTTTCGCGCTTCAGACCGGGCGGAACAATACGACGGCTGCAGATAGAAGTATTTTTGATCATTGTAATTTACGTAATGCTAAACTCTATCTAAATTCTAACATGTACCCTTATGAGGATATGAACTTGAACTTTAGACAAGATTCCTTCTCGAAATTATACGAAGACTATGCCAATTTCCAGACTTCGTACTACGGAACGAGCGCCTCTTTACCTTTACTTGATCCTTCCCATTTCAAGTCTCACGCACCCATTGTCGTGTTCGATGCCTGCTGACAGGAAGATACTCTCAAGGACGGTATGGTGACGTGTCGTATAACGTTCGAGACGGAGGAAAATATCTCGGTAAATACCAAGGCATTTTGTATAATCATACACGATAGAGTTGTCCGCTATAACCCTTCAAGCAGTGACGTTAGCAAGATGACATCATAAATGAGACAACATTGTACAAATATCGGCACCTTCCCTCACCTCGATCTATATTAAAGGAACTGGGAAGTCGAGTCGGCTACAGAGTATCATCAACGCTGATAGCGACAAGTACAAAGCTTAAAAAACCGCGAGTGTTCCTGTACCTTTTTTAAAAAAATGTCCGACTGCTCAGCGAATGGTTTAAGAATTTTAAGTTTGATCGGGCAAAACTTTTGCGATCTGACCAAGAGTGCGATGCGGAACGATACGAGTTCGGTTATTCCAGCTTTGCTTCATATGATAGTCTTGATAAACGAGTATAAAGAGTGCATTGATATCAATAAGTTTACATGTTTCTGCGGTCAAGACGAGGTTGACACGGTCAGACGGAGGAAGAAAACTACTGATGCTTCTAAACGTTCGCTTGGAAAGAAGAGTAAAACTTCTGATGAAACGAACGAGGAGCCTACGAAGAAGAAGCTGCAAGATGGGTTGAGTGAACACTTTTAATCTAAAAACTTTTTCACGGCTACTTGCAATGTATAAGTTTAATATTTTCACAGTTACTTGCAATGTATAATGAGGTAAACTTTTTAACGATTATTACTGTCTAAGTTTATTCTTTTCTTAGAAATGTAACGAGCTTTTTTTTAAATAAAAAAAGAATTGACGATTAACACTCTTTATTCTTTACATCTATAAAAGGGTAAAGATGAGTAGTTATTATTTACTTGGTTAAAGGTAAAAAATATTTTCCGAGGTCCGGGTTGTAATCCCGACTGTAACGGGTTATTGTAGCAGACAGAACTCTGAGAGATCTCAGGTTGTAACCCCGACTGTAGCTGGTTATTGCACCAGACAGAGCTCTGAGAGGTCCTGCTTATTATACCAGGCAGATTCTGAGAGGTCCAGGTTGTAATCCCGACTGTCACCTTATGTAATCCTGACTGTAGTTGGTTATTGTACCAGGCTGAACTCTGAGAGGTCCAGGTTGTAATCCCGACTGTCACCTTATGTAATCCTGACTGTAGTTGGTTATTGTACCAGGCTGAACTCTGAGAGGTCCAGGTTGTAATCCCGACTGTCACCTTATGTAATCCTGACTGTAGTTGGTTATTGTACCAGGCTGAACTCTGAGAGGTCCAGGTTGTAATCCCGACTGTCACCTTATGTAATCCTGACTGTAGTTGGTTATTGTACCAGGCAGAACTCCGAGAGGTCCAGGTTGTAATCCCAACTGTCACCTTATGTAATCCTGACTGTAGTTGGTTATTGTACCAGGCTGAACTCTGAGAGGTCCAGGTTGTAATCCCGACTGTCACCTTATGTAATCCTGACTGTAGTTGGTTATTGTACCAGGCAGAACTCTGAGAGGTCCTGGTTATTGTACCAGACAGAACTCTGAGAGATCTCGGGTTGTAACCCCGACTGTAGCTGGTTATTGCACCAGACAGAGCTCTGAGAGGTCCTGGTTATTGTACCAGGCAGAACTCTGAGAGGTCCTGGTTATTGTACCAGGCAGAACTCTGAGAGGTCCTGGTTATTGTACCAGAGAGAACTCTGAGAGGTCCTGGTTATTGTACCAGGCAGAACTCTGAGAGATCTGGTTGTACCCGACTGAGCTGGTTATTGCACCAAGACAGAGCTCTGAGAGGTCCTGGTTATTGTACCAGCAGAACTCTGAGAGGTCCTGGTTATTGTACCAGGCAGAACTCTGAGAGGTCCTGGTTATTGTACCAGGCAGAACTCTGAGAGATCTCAGGTTGTAACCCCGACTGTAGCTGGTTATTGTACCAGACAGAGCTCTGAGAGGTCCTGGTTATTGTACCAGGCAGAACTCTGAGAGGTCCTGGTTATTGTACCAGGCAGAACTCTGAGAGATCTCGGGTTGTAACCCCGACTGTAGCTGGTTATTGCACCAGACAGAGCTCTGAGAGGTCCTGGTTATTGAACCAGGCAGGACTCTGAGAGGTCCAGGTTGTAATCCCGACTGTCGTCTTATGTTATTGTACCAGTTCGTTCTCTGAGAGGTCCGGGTTGTAATCCTGGAGAGGGGAAGGTGAAAAATAACAATACACATACACACACTGAAAACTCTATTTAATGAATATACTTTTAAACAGATACATACTAAATTAGCATATATTTTTCTCAAGTCTTTTTTAAAGCACTAACTTTTTTTTCTAGTGATAAAGGTTTAGTGTCATTAATTATTCACTTACACTATAGTGACATGGAGTTAGTAGATGCCTGCACACTTTGATAAAGTTGTAGATCAAGCACTGACACACACTTGCACTATAGAGATGACGGTCCTGCTTCAATCGATGTCTCTTGGAAGGAAGTAGTTGGTTGCTCGCTTATAGAGTAATGCCCCCAAGGCAGAGTTTTGACTGATTCAGATAACACGTATCGTTTGTCGTCGATAGAGCATAGCGCAACCCGATTGAATTTTTGAGTGAAAAGTTTGAATCCTACAGCTCTTATTGAACGAGCCTCTCTCATGACTACCGTTTCATTATTCAAACAATTACGATAGTCCTTTAAAGAGAGCGTTCTTAACGCGCTACTCTTGACCCCTTTAGCCTTGAGCGTCTCGCCATCTCCTTGCACAGCAAATGAATAGAGTTTAGGACGTAAACCTATGAACTCGGTGATTATCCGACCTTGAGTCTCGTCTTTTAGTTTACCGAGCACCCCTTTATTTACTACGGGCATGCCGTAAACATTGTCTTGTCCGTAAGTGGAGGTGTCCAGGTAGTCATTAGCTAACGGGATAAGTCGCTGGTAGGCGTCCTCTACAGTCATGTAGTAGAGAAGTGAGTCTGTATCTGTGTATTGGAGTTTTAACGTACCTGGAGGGAAGGCGGGAACCATGACCTGGTAATGTAGACCGTACATGACTACTTTTGAGATTTCCAAAATGGCGAATCCCGCATAAATCGGCATATCAAAGTAAATCTCCTGCGGTTCCATCTCAATGATGACCAGGTTTTCTGACACAATCATACGGTTTTTAAAGTTTGGACTGGCTATGAGGTTACCCGCTCCAAATTTCCCTTCCCACCTGGTAGTTATCTTTACCGTACGGTAGGCTCTCTTGTGAGATATAAGACGGCCGAATGCGGCATTGTTCATCAATTTAAAAAACATGTTTTCAAACTGATTGCTCGCTTTACTCCTCATTTCCGCGTTCAGTTTGATATATGGAGCCATCCATGGAGATTGCTTGAAACTGAGAACCCTGTGTACCCTCCTCAGTTTCAAACCATTCACTAAACATAACTTTAGATGACGGTAGTGAATTACGTACCTAGTCTTATCAGCTAAAGTAGTTAACAATTTCTCATGTTTCCCTACGGGTGGAATCCCTTTCTCAGGACAGAACGGCAAGTCGGAATGAGCATTGTATATATCTTGTGGATATTCAAGATCTACCTGCAAGATATACCCTGTATCCGCATCGTCCTCCACTTTTAGCACATCTAAACGCTCAATTTCGGCATCTTCAAGCCACCTGAACCCTCCATAGGGTAACGAGCTCAACATACTAAATGAATAGAGTCCATTCACGTCTAGATAAACGAGGTAAGACTCTGGTTTGTAACGGTCAAATGAACTCATATAACGATTATTAGCTACAGAGTGACGATTAGCTACGAAACATATCCCTCCTCGAATAACTCCCTCAATGAATTGATGTATATCCACATCATCTATTAATTCGAGCCGTACCTGGGTTATTCTCAACAGAGCCTGGTACGTGAGACTGGGAGCTGTAAGAGACCATACAGGATCGAGTCCATACGTCTTCATGCAAAAATCACGAAAGTTCTCAAAGACGTCAGCAAGTAGCGTCACGTCTGTATACAGGTAGAGGTTCGAGTAATCCCAAAGATTCTTACATTCAAATAGTCGCCAAACCTCACAGGCGTGATCATAGTCTTCCTGAGAGATATGACTATCCGTGAGCGCGTTATAAAATTTATCTTTGCTCGGTAATTGAGTCTCGTTCAGTCGCTCAAATGAATCTATATAGTCATAGGGGAACACACCTTTACGAGTGACTAGTTTGAAGCGTTCATCATCAGGATGACACTTACGAGTGATTTTAAGTTGCTTGGGTTCGAGGTAAGATACGCATTTCTCTAGGGTGGTACATAGAAAGCTGAAACTATCTATAATTTTAATTGTGATCCCTCGAAACCGTGCCGAATATACTTCATGATTACTTTGAATCTTCCAATAGTCTCTCCAATAACTCTGACTTTTCCCGGATTGACAAAAACGCGTTCTCCTGTGAACGGATCAGTTTCTCTACGTTCAACAAGTGATTCGAAAGGAAAAAATTGTCATAGCAACGCGCGTTATGGATTACCACGCTCAGACGAGTAGGGTTCTTGTAATTAATATTACACCCGCGTGACTGCTCCCATGATAAAGTCCTGTCAAGTGGCAATGATCCATAATGCGTATATCATCATTCGCGTAAGGTTTTTCTCATATATGACAATGAGTAGCCGTATTATGCGCATCTCTTTGAGCAGGTGTTAGCGGTATCATTGGGACTACGATACTATAATAATCTAGTACGCGCTTTGCCGTATCTACGAGAGCTTCAACAAATTGGTATGTACAATCTTTTCCCGTGAAGTGTCGGTACTCTGAGAGATTATCATCAAAAATGCATTTAGTGTACATGCCTACAGAATACGCTACATGACTCTGCACATTCTCAGTATAAGAAAATTTCGTGTCAGGATCACACGTTTCTATAGGCACGAGTAAGCTCTCCAAGTCAGCGTACACGATAAATCCTGTTTACTCTTGTTGTTTATACTGTGAGAACGTCAGGAATTTATTTTCTCCTTGGGGGAATGTACTCCTTACCGCCCCAAATTTTTTACACGTTTCTTTATGTTTTACAAGTTTATTTTCAGTCAGAAAAGAGGTCAGACAGCGGTCACAAAAATACCTGCGTCTTCTGTCAGACATGGGTGCTAGTTGCGGGTTTATTAACCGTGACAGATTTTTGATCGCGCTGAAATGATAATTTTCCGTCCCATGTACTCTTATCATGAATAAATGAACATGTCTAGCGCGCTCTTTAGCACTGACATGCATGGGAACGACTACTAGCTTTTTAGAGTTGTCCGCAGTGTCAATATAAGAGTCACTACCTTCGTGTTTTTCAGTGTACACATTAACAGATATATAGTTAGGCCTTTCGAAGCGTTCAATATATCTCATTTCGAACGGGAGTGGGATCCCATCCAGATTAAGCACATCTTGAAAATTAGGATAAGATGATAAACGCTGAGCTTTCCCTGTCGGCTCAAAGAGGCACGCCAATACGGATACGGGGAAGCAAAGTCCTTCTTCAGCTTGAACATTTATCAGCGCTCTACATCCGGCTATAGTTTCAGGGATTTGAACGTGGGCGCCGATCGTGAAAGCAGAGTTTTTTGAGAAATTTACTCTCATTTCCACCGTGCCGTCGTATATCCATCCCGAGTCTCTAGAAACGAAGCCCTCAATCTGAGCAAGGAGTGGGAAGACTACATTATTTTCATATATCTCCTCCAAGTTTATCGAGTTAAATATATCGTATAGAGAAGAATTGAAATAACCCTTTTCAATTCTACCTTCAATAGGATGCCTAAACTCGCAAATGAGGCTACAATTTACCTTTATCGGACCGTTCGCGTTTGATTCTTTTTCTACAATCTTTACATAAATATCCCCGCACGCAACGAGAAACTGTACGGGATACTTATATGGTAGTTCATTAGTGATTGAGTACGTCTTTATGCGTCGGGCGTATGCTTGTTCAATAATTTTGATAGATAGTCCTAGCGGCTCCAGGTAAAGCCTAAACTGAGTAAATCCTGCACCTAAGTTTCGTGATAAGGTCAAAAGTCTTTGGATCTGTGTGTCTATATTGTCATGGTTCGATATCAGTACGCTCGAGGTCTTGATCTGGCCAGGTATATGTTCAATGTAAGCATTATACACCTTCCCTTCGCGAAGAGCGACGTCATGTTTCAAGTATCTAATTAAAAGTTGTTCATTAGCGTCTAGATCATCAAGAGTATACACCCTATTCCCATTAGTTTGTCGAGATATAAAGATAGGAGGTGACAAGCGAGCTCGTTTTGCAGGAGGTCCTAACATGGTTCATGCGCTATGCTCTAAAAAACAGGCCTCCCTCCACCCTCCTCTTCATTCCTGCGCAGCTTGCTCTAGTATCTCACGGAGCGGTTCTGAAACAGCTAAAACACAAACAGAAACATCTAGTTAGAGGATCATGATATACACACGTTGAAGCTAATGCATAAGTGCAAGAGTGCAAGAGTGTAAGAATGTAAGAGTGTAAGAGTGTAAGAGTGTAAGAGTGCAAGAGTGTAAGAGTGCAAGAGTGCAAGAGTGCAAGAGTGCATGAGTGCATGAGTGTATGAGTGCATGAGTGCATGAGTGCAGGAGTGTATGAGTGCATGAGTGTATGAGTGTATGAGTGTATGAGTGTATGAGTGCATGGGTGTATGAGTGCATGAGTGCATGAGTGCATAAATGTATAAGTGTATAAGTGTATAGGAGCATAGGAGCATAAGTATGTAAGCGTATAAGTATGTAAGCATGCATGTACGTAAGCTTATAAGCATATAAGCATGCATGTATGTAAGCATATAAGTATGTAAGCATGCATGTACGTAAGCATATAAGTATGTAAACATATAAGTATGTAAGCATATAAGTACGTAAGCATGCATGTACGTAAGCATATAAGTATGTAAACATATAAGTATGTAAGCATATAAGTACGTAAGCATGCATGTACGTAAGCATATAAGTATGTAAACATATAAGTATGTAAGCATATAAGTATGTAACATCATGATAAGATATATATGTAAGCATATAAGTATGTAACATGCATAGTATGTAAGCAGTATAAGTATGTAAGCTATTATGTAAGTAAGTATGTAAGCATATAAGTATGAAGCATATAGTAGTAAGCATGCATGTACGTAAGCATATAGTAGTAAACATATAAGTATGTAAACATATAAGTATGTAAGCATATAAGTATGTAAGCATATAAGTATGTAAGCATATAAGTATGTAAGCATATAAGCATGTAAGCACGCATGTATGTAAGCATATAAGTATTTAAGCATATACGTATGTAAGCGCGCATGTATGTAAGCATATAAGTATGTAAGCATGCATGTACGTAAGCATATAAGCATGTAAGCATGCATGTATGTAAGCATATATGTAAGCATGCATGCACGTAAGCATATAATTATGTAAACATATAAGTATGTAAGCATATAAATATGTAAGCTTATAAGTATGTAAGCATATAAGTATGTAAGCATATAAGCATGTAAGCACGCATGTATGTAAACATATAATTATGCAAGCATATAAGTATGTAAGCATGCATGTATGTAAGCATGCATATATGTAAGCATATAAGTATGTAAGCGTTTAAGTATGTAAGCATATAAGTATGTAAGCACGCATGTATGTAAGCATATAAGTATGTAAGCATGCATGTATGTAAGCATATAAGTATGTAAGCGCTCATGTATGTAAGCTAATAAGTATGTAAGCATGCATGTATGTAAGCGTATAAGTATGTAAGCACGCATGCATGTAAGCATATAAGTATGTAAGCATGCATGTATGTAAGCATATAAGTATGTAAGCATATAAGTATGTGTGCACGCAATCCTACTCGTTAATGAGTGAACTGTGGAATCCGAACCACGGTAGAGATCTTTTTTTGCAGGAGGCAAGGATTGAACCCCCGGTCTGATAACACTCTATGAGGGAATCCGAACCACGGTAGAGATCTTTTTTGCAGGAGGCAACGGATTGAAATCCAACGGGTTCTTTGATCAACACTGCTTACTAACTCGTTATATGAGTGAACTGTGGAATCCGAACCACGGTAGAGATCTTTTTTTTGCAGGAGGCAAGGATTGAACCCCCGGTCTGATAACACTCTATGAGAGAATCCGAACCGCGGTAAAGATCTTTTTTACAGGAGGCAAGGATTGAACCCAGGTCTGATAACACTCTATGAGAGAATCCGAACCGCGGTAAAGATCTTTTTTGCAGGAGGCAAGGATTGAACCCTGCTCTGCTAACACTCTTACTACTCGTTAATGAGTGAACTGTGGAATCCGAACCACGGTAGAGATCTTTTTTTTACAGGAGGCAAGGATTGAACCCCGGTCTGATAACACTCTATGAGGGAATCCGAACCACGGTAGAGATCTCAGGAATGTTTAAATCTTTTTTTGCAGGAGGTTATACGCTAGGTTTTTTTACACACCCTATTGTTTCCCCCTCTCGCTCGAGCGAGTCTTCTTTAAAAAGAATGTCAAAAAAAGCGTTTAGACTTATTTACAGTTAACTCGTGAACAATTCAATGATATTTTAACCTGTAAACAATTCTTTTTAAGCGCTAAACTCTTACTAATACATTCATGAACAATTCTTTACAGTTAATTATATTTTTTAAACTCGTAAACTCTTATTCAACTTTTTTTCACGAAGCTATGAGTTATAGATTAACACGATTTTTTTAAAGCACTATTATCCTAGTACACATACGATTCAAAGAGTAGGCAGGTATTCACTTACCTTCGAAGTTAATGATGGCGGTTGTGCTCAGGTTAGAAAGTCCTTTATAGACGAGTAGTAGGTCACTTTTCGAGATGTCTTCTAGTTGACTCTCGGTGAGCGTTGAAAAACGGTTCGGCAGCCACACTTTATATTTCATATCAAGTACTGTAACCACACATCGACCAAAACAGGTATTTAACACCTTTATAGAAGAAATACGGTACGCTCGACCAATCTCCAGATCAGTCAACTTACGCGGAACGATTTCACTCGTCCCTACGCTGGTTAAAAATGCAGCCGTGAATTCAGACGTCATCGTTAATATAGTCGTTAGCAAATGGATTCATGTAAAGTGGGTTTACCCTATTTATAGACGGGAAGAAGGAGGAGGTTCCAAGTCACGCCTCTACCTCCACTACTATGTTCATGGATCTAGACTGTTCCTAACATAAACATGAAAGTTTATAGCTCATAAATGTCTAATTGTTAAAGCTCATGTTTTTTTTTTTTGAAGAGTCGTTCAGAACGATTAAAATATATCTTTGTCAGGAATACCATTCAAGATTCTCGTTTATGATAATGAACTACCTAGAGCTGTTAAATTCCATTAAAATAAAAGGGTATTCTTCCTGCAGCTCTGTTGATCAATAAATAACTCTAACCTAGGGGACATTTTATTTTTATTTTTTTTTATTACCAATCTAATTCACCTGGCACTTACAATTTTAATCCGGGCCTTATTACACATTATAACAGAAATTTCCTACTATTACACATCTAAATTTTTTTATTTTAAACGGGTTTTTGGGCTCCTATACTATAGCCCCTCCCCCTTTCCCTATACCCTCCCATCCCTACCCTATCCATCCTAATCTTATCCTAATATTACCACTAGCTAACCTAAATAACTGTAATCCTCCGGGGATATCCGTTGCTCCGATGGTACCAGGGGCTGAAAGCAGCCGCCTATCTCCATCTTGACGCGTAGGGCCCTCACAAGACCTAATCCTAATCTCTTGTTTCCAATAAGAGGATCTGCATCACGGGGTTTTCCCCCACGCGTCCCGTTTCTTTCCCCTCATCTTTCCCATTATTCGGCTGGAATGATGATCCCTCGGAATTACCAGGGTTACCCCAGTAAACCTCCGGATCCATCAGCCGAACTGGTATCCAGCCCCACAAGGCTTCGTGTTTGCCACTTCCCGGAAATCTCTCCTTGTTCCTCGTGGAAGGTTGTATGTCAGTAGTTCCACAAAACAACCTTCACCTTTCCCTATATTCCCCCGCTGAGACCTCACCTGCGTCCGTCTCAGTCCCGCTTCCCGTTTTTTCTGTCCTCGTATCCTCCATTGTCCTCGTCATTGTCTTCGTCACTATCCATGTCACTTGTCACTGGCCCTCTCCCCCACTTTTCCTTCTCTGGTCCGCCGTCTGTTTAGTTTTTTGTCCCAGTCCTCGTCTCTCTTTCATTGCCCTTATATATTCCGCCTTGGCTCTTTCTGAAGCTTCCGCTGCCAGCTTGTCTAGTAACCTCCAATAGGCAGGATCTCTCAGGAGCTCACCCACCAATCTCCCCTGCACTCCTCTGGCTAGGTCTTCTTATCTAAAGCGTACGGGCACATTCCAACACTACGTGTTCCGGGGTACCCACGTCACCACTTTCACACAGATCAATTCGACCAATCCCATTTTCCTTAAGGATTCTGGGTATGGGCCCCTTCCCCGTGATGAAATGAACTAGCCCCCGGGATGGTTCCAGATGGCGTTACAATCCTTTCGACCACATTGGGAAAGAGTTGATAAGCCCTCCTACCATTTTCACTGCCCTCCCAGCGTCTCTGCCATTCCCTCAACAGAGCAAAAACTGCATCCCGGATGTTTCCACCTCAGGTGATGTGAGTATCCTTACTTTCTCCCATTGTCCTTTTTTTTTCCAGTACCCAATTGCCCTCTTCTTAACCAGAAGGTCCAACGGCCACACACCTAGGGTGACGTCAGTGCGTCTGTCGCCACTGTCCGTAGGCACCCGTAATCTCAGAAGGACATTCCTCGTATACTCCGAACAGCCCTAGCCGGCACGACTTTGTTCAGTCTGTGCCCCTAGAGCACGCTCCATAGCCAACAATAGAGAAAGGATAACTTGGGGGTAAAATCTTTTTTATCCGCATAGGCAGGGGGAACCTCCTCTGGCCAATTTTTTATAATCTTATTCATGACCCCTGAGTTTCCCCCCATCACTTCCTCTAAAATGTGCCGTGAAGTTTCTCTTTCCTCATCGAGAGTACTCCCAAGTACCTGACCGATTGGCTCCTTCCAAGTTCTTCCCTTCAACCTTTATTGCAGGATTCCGCAACATCTTTCCCTTAAACCAGCATGAATGTCGTCTTCGCCGGTGCCACTTTAGTTTGACACTTTACACCACCTTACTAGCCTGTCTACACTCGTTTGGGACCTTTCCCCAGGCTCTTCCTTGAATTACCTTCAAACCACTATTAAAAGGGTCGTCTGCGAAGGCGACCACCCCATGAAATTCAGGAATTTCCCCAAGATCTGCAGTCCCGGCTCCAGCCCCACATCCCAGAATACCGGCCCACAACCGATCCCGGGGGACATCCCTTTGTCATCTTTTCTGCACACTGATACTCTGACACCTCGGGGTGGCATACCTATTTCGGCATAGTCCTTCAGGCTTCAATACAACTGCCCTGGGCACTGCAGTTCTCTCAACCGCCCAAACAACGCCGGCCACCATAGGTTGTCAAATGCCCCCGAGATGTCTACGAATATGCCCACCACGTATCTGTCAGTGGCCGAGTCGATCAGTTCCATTGCTCTACATATGGCATACTCTGTCGATTTGCCCCTTCAAAGCCATACTGCTGTTGATGCATACCCACTACTGTCCTGTGCCTTAATAGTCTTTCGCACAGTATTTTTTCCTGGAGTTTTCTCACTCGTATTTAGCAGGCAGTTTGGTCTATATGACTTTGGAAGAAGCGGATCCTGTCCTCCCCCTTGCTTAGCACGATTACCTCACTCTGTTTCCCAGATGTTCGGGATTCTGCCATGAGCGAGGCATTCGTTTAGCAGGCCTGCAAGGTAAGGACTATGAGGTCTGCCGTCTTTTGAAAGCACCTCAACCACTATCCCATCTGGCCCAGGTGCTTTCTTATTCCCCATCTGAGCAATAGTCCTGATCACCTCGCCCTGACTGACCACTTCCACGGGAACCTCATTGTCATACATGTCCCGAGTCAGGGCTCCTCTCAACTCTCTCTGTTCTTCTGTATCTGCCGTCCTCATCATCACCCGGGTAACAATGTCTCCATCAAAAACGCCGCAGACTCCTCCCAGTTCCTCGTGGGCTGCCATCCTCTCTTTTCATGTAGATAGCATCATTGGCGGTCGATTTTCCCAGCCGCTATCTTAAAATGGAATTCCCCAAGGTCCTTGCGGAGCTCCTCCTTAACATATTCCTCCCAGCTTTTCCTTTTCTCTTTTTTCCCAGGCCCCCCTCAAACTCCCTTTTTCTCCCCGATATATTTCCAGCAGCACCTCAGGGACGACTGGGTCCCTGCACCTATGATACCTCCTACAAGTATCTCCTTACCCTGTACGTAGTCCCGCAGTCTGTTATTCCAAGGTCTATTCCCGACCCTGGTACCTCCTTTCATCACCGGATGGATTTCCTCATTGCATCTTGCAGGGCCGACTCAACTCCTTGGCTTTGATGTTGACATTATCACCGCTTTCTACTTGGTCAGGCAGTACCATTCCACCCTCTTCTTTTCCCAATCAGCTCTTTTCATGTCGTATCTTTTCCTTAAATCCCTCCCTCATTTCCCTTCCACCCACCCTCCCCATGGCAATGCCGAATACGATCAGATTATGGTCCCCTAATCGTCACATTATCGACCACCCTCCATCCCTCAACCATGGCCACAGACTCGCGTTGCATAAGGTGACATCGATTTCGTACCACCCCCCCCCCCCTTATACGTGGGGCATTTCCCCCCTGGGTTTTCAACTTTCCCGTCCGTGCCCAAAATAATCTTCAAGGGCCCGCCTCTCCTTGGTCCACCCACCCTCCCCCCCCTGTCCCTCCCCTGCCCACTGAACTTCAGGCATCCCCCAGTTTGATGGCCTCCTACCGTGAATCTCTCCGTCCCCATCTGTCATACCCCAGCATATGCCAAATGGAACGGATTTGCCACCACAAATAAGAGTTCCCGTACACCAACACGTTTCCCCATTGGTTCCAACGGTTTAATCCCGGAAAATCCCTATTAAAATAAAAGATTTTCCACCACAACCTCCAACGGCCATTTCCAGTCCACCAGGAACTTTTCCCTTGGTTTCCCTTGTAAAATAAACACGGTAAAATTCCCTATTAAGAATTAACAACACTCACATCTCTCCATTGTTTCTATTTTAATAACCCCCCCTTTGGATTGTGTGACCTCAAGGGAGCCTTGTATCAAAAACACCGGGGCTTCACCTGCGCTTAAAGTTTCTGCAACAGAAAACCCTTTTCCCCATCCTTATTTCCATTTTTGAAATTTCGTTGTTCCTAATGGAGGATCCCACCCCCAAAGGACTTTTAACTACCCCCCCGTTTGTCAGTTTCATTTGGATTATTAATTTGAATCCTGTCCAAGATTCAGGAGTAGGGAACATGACACTACCCCCTCGCTCATGCCCCAGTCTGACTACATGTCTAAGTGCCATGTGCAAGGTTTTCTTTTCCTCCAACCTGGACAGCCGCAAGGTCTTCTCGAATGTCCCTACGCTTTGGGGTGGCACATCACCTAATCCTTTGACTATCTCCCCTTCCACCTCTGTACAGTCCCCGCGTTTTGGCTGCTTTTTCTAACCGACTTTCCATCTATCCCTTTCTCTCTTTACCGTAGCCAAGGCCATGTCTCCAGAACTTCCAATTTGGCTTATTCTTAGTAATAGGCTCCGTCTTATCAGCATTCTCCTCCTTTGGGCTTATCCTGCAGCCTCGCAAACCATCTCAATCTTTGACCTTATAGGTATGGCTACCGGAGGATCATTGAGGGGGTCCTCACAATTATACAAATTTGGTCCAACACTTGGGGGTTTATCATCGCGTTCTGGACCTGCGATATCAGCGTCGACGACGCCACTGCCGAATCCCCTGAGAGCCAAACTTCCCATTCCAAAATTCACTACCCGGCCAGCTGTTGCCATCCCACGCGTATGTCGTGATCAGATACACCCCTCCATACCCATAGGTCTCATATGGAGCTCTCCGGGTTGACATTATCTTATAATCCCTACCCTCCAGCATTGCCTCTCTATCAGCAAAATAATCCATCACCCCATCCATCCACAGCAGTTCCAATAACCCAATACACCCAAAACCCGAGCCGTGTTTTCCACTGCTGCGTAGAAACAATCCCCTCAGCTCCTGGTAGAATATGGCATTTTGATGTTCCGACCCCACTCCAAACCCCGAGACCGAATCCCACCACCTGACGTGGACCCTGCACGACCTCTCTCTCGATATTCTATAGGCCTCAGAAAAGAGCATCTCAAAGAGGGTCCTCATCCTCCTTCTACATATCGATTTGAAGATTGTCGCTCCGTCCCTTGAATCCATGGGACCCTCATGGGCCTCTCCTCCTCCTTGAAATACTCCCTAATGAACTTCATCACCGATCCTCCTCGGGGTTCGGGCTCATAATGTTTCTGTCGCCTCACCCACATACCTCAGATTGGGGCCCACCAATCCAATGATTGACCCACCACTGACACCCCCTCTTTACCGAGTTTACCCATATTCCCCCTTTCTACCTTTTTAATAAAGCACTGGTTGAGGAGACCCCGATCAGCCCCGATGCTATTATTTTATAGTCACGCAAGTTTGCCATGTTGTTATCCCTTTCCCGGGAGCCACACCCCTGTACCGCACGACTTATAGCCGGTGCGCGTACAATAGGGTTTTGTTCCTTCCCTAACAATACCTGCATCTTTGAATGAGGAGCCTTCTGATGAACTTCTCGACCGACATATTCTTGTAGAAGGGCTCATCTCAGCAGGCCCATCATTACCAGAAATCCCACTAGTGCTGCCATGAACTTGTACGTCCATCCGTGGGCCAATGTACGCACCGATAAATATGATCCCCGGCATCCTCGACACTCATTTCTCCTCTCTCAACCATTTTTCCATGTCCACCGTCGGCATTGGATTTTCCACGACTCTAGATTTTGCAAGAACCCCTTACACTTTTCCTTTCCTTTTCCATGGCCGGCTCCATGTTGGCTCCCCCCTCTCCAATGAGCTTTGAACTCAATACTGCCTCACTAACTTCTTTTGATGGTCTCTTTACCGTACCCTCATCTGTACTCCAACCTTTCCCTGACCTGAGCTAACCGACTTGTGATAGGTACATTACTCGCAGCTGTCCTCTCCCTATAACTCCGCCCTCCTTTGATTTCTGGCACGTTTTGGGCGGGGAGTTTTTTCACCCTTCTCCCCATCCTTCAGGTTTAGAGCCTGTTCCAATCCCGTCCATTTTCCCCAGTATCAGTCTAAGTAAGTCCACTATATCGTCAACAATTTAACTTCCATAGTCAGTCCTTTCTATCTGCCTCCTCATCATCATTATGTCGTCGGGGATTCCCTCGAGTTCGGTTTTTTTACACTTTTCCGACCTCTTCCTTGCCACGCATGGAATTTCACACCTCCTCCCTACTCTTGCAGTCCTTGAACTTGTGCCCCTCTCTCCCACATTTACCGCAAAGCTCCTCTTTTATAGGCAGTGGGCCATGACATGGCCCAGATCTCTGCAAACCCGTAACACCTCGTCACCCCCCTTTTCCCCCCTCCCCCAGTCTCCCATTTTCCCCCTTAATCTACTTATTACTCCGTCCTTTTAGGGCTGTCGCAAGGATAGCTCTGACATTTTTTCTATGATCTCCCCTAAGTTTTTCCCTTTCTTATCCTCCCCTCTTTTTTGTGTTATTATAACTTATTTATCATATTAATACTATTGTAACTGATTGTAAGCCTACACATGTTAAATTGTATCAAATATGTATCTGACTATAAATATAAATGTGGGCTAAAATTAATGGTTTAGTATTACTAATTCCTCAAAGCAACGTGTAGTCTACATGTTTTTAAACAAGTCATTATTACAAATAAATTTAAAATACTCATAAACGACAAACACACAACCTTTAAGAAAATAAAACATTGTTGGTATACAGTGGCTATTAAAATATTATAATATATCTATACAAATCATGAAATAATTTAAAAAATAATCACACGTAAGTTACACTCAAAGTCACAACTCATTTTTTGGGTTCCGTACCAAAATGGAACTCTTATGAAAAACTCAAGCTATATATCTTTTTTTGGTCCCACACAGATTTTCAACATTTGAACGGCTAGACATAAAAAAGCCAAAATTTGGGTTGCAGTTAAGTGATAGCGTGCCCGCATGAAATGGATGATAGGAATTTTGAAAAAAGACGAATAACGGAATTTGTGAGTCATTAAAATAAGTAGGTATACGTTTTTTATATTATTATTTTCACCCAATTATGATGATATTTTTTAAAAGCTTTTAACGTGAGGGTTTTAAATATATATATATAATATTTTAATATTATAGTATTCATATATTATCATTTTTTTAAAAACAAATAGTCTCATAAACGTAATTTAAAAATGTTGGGAAAACACGGGAAAAAAAGGGAATATTCAAAAACAAAATTTTTAATAATGTAAAAATGATTTTATTTATATTCAAATAATACTTTACGAAATATTTATTTTATTACTCTCACTCGGTACTTTTACCATAAAATGCCGACTGTCGAAAATTTTTGGATATAGCAGAAAAAACAAAAAATGAAAGAGGATGGTGAGCCTAGGCACGAAATCCAAATAACATGCAACAAGTGCACACCTGATACTTAAAAATGCGCAAAGAATGAAAACTAGCCAAACAAAGCAATAAATAAGTCATAGAGATATTGCTGAAAGTTTTTTTTCTAATTATTTTGGTTCCTAGTTAAAGCTAAAGTTATATTTAATATAAATGAATACACCTTATGCTTTCTTATTTTTTTTCAATAAGTCATAACCGATCTCACTTAGAGAGACACGTAGCAACCTAAGGTTTATTTTATAAATTTATTTGAGGTATCTGACGTGCATTTTCTGAACCGAGTAAATAAAATCAGCACACTACTTTGATACTATCTTAAAAACTCCAGTCCATTAGCTCATCATTTTTAGAAGAAGAAACACATGTTTCACTGAAAATAAAATTCCACGGTGTCGGGAATCGAACCTAGTGTACTAAATCAGTAAAAAAAACATGATATCGATTGAGCTAAGCGTCGCAATATCTGTACGTTAAATAAATCTCAAAATCTTGCTCTTGTAGGATTATGTTTAGAAGCATTTATATGCATTTAATAATAATAATAATAAAATTTAAAATAATAATAATAATAAAATAATAATTAAAAGGGTAACCACAATTATTTGAGGAGTATGAGATTTTAACATATAGGGTAAGGGCCTATTAAAGAGATAGTGCCTAATTAGAACCCTGGCAGTATCCCGCTGAACAAGCAAGAGCAATCTAGTGGCAAGTGGCTTACCTAAGAGGTGCCCCTTAGACCCCATAGAGGGCAGTTAAAAGACCACGCCATCTTTGACTGTTATATCAGTAAAAAAAAGACAATGTATTCTCACTCATTCTTAAGTTTTTGTGATTGTTTTCAGCACAAGTTTTTGGAGGCAAGGTAAGTTATTTTGTATCATTCAGTCATATAAAAACGTTAAGTATTTATATAAGGTATAACGTAGTGTCATTAGTTTTGATGCTTTTTGTTTTTCTTCCATTTTATTGCCACACAATGTTTTCAGCATGCATTTCCCAAATATGAGATACTAGGGGGTTCCCTTATTTGAGAGATAATCTCATATAAGGAGCCACTTCTTTTCACACTTTTGTTAGACCTCTGTTTATTGTAGATGCCCTATTTTAATTGTTGTATAAATTATTGCCTTAATACTATACAATAATATAGAAATAATAATATATTATACAATATTATAATCATTACAATATTGTTGTTTTGCAGATGCCGCCTACAAAGAGAAGAAGAGAAAAGTGTGGGACAAGGAGGCTATGGCCGAGGCTGTGACTGCTGTTCGAGAAAATAAAATGGGTTATTTGAGAGCTTCAAAGATTTATGGTGTTCCCAAAGGAACGATTGAGAGGTATTCTAAGGATTCACGATGTATTGGCGAGTTTATTGAATGTTAAGTTGGAAAGAAACCTGTACTTCCACAAGTACTGAAGAAAAATTGGTACATATTGTGTACAGATGGATGAACGTTTCTTTGGCTCAGGAGGAGCGATATTAAAAGGCTCGCGTTTCAACTTGCTATCCAAAATGGACTGAGCCATCCATTCTGTCTTGGAAAGGAAGCAGCCGGCAAGAAGTGGCTTCGTGGCTTTTTGGGTAGGCATCCCCAACTTTCTGTGAGAACACCGGAAGGAATGTCCTCAGCAAGGGCGAAAGGATTTTCTCGTGAAAACGTGGATTCTTTTGTTTGACATTTATGAAAAAGAATTCGATAAAGTTCAACCTCACCGTGTCTTCAATGTTGACGAGACTGGGGTTACGGTGGTTCAAAAATAAGAAAACTAAAGTAATTTCCCTGAAAGGGAAAAAAGCTGTAAGTTGCATAACATCAGCTGAGAGAGGTAAGCTGATTACTGTTGTCACATGCATGAATGCCACTGTGTATTTGTTCCTCCAATGCTGATTTTCCCTAGAATAAACATGACCCAGCCTCTGATGAATGGGGCTCCTTCAGGATCGATTGGGGCTGCCATCCATCTGGGTGGATCCAGATGGACCTTTCACAAAATGGTTTGTCCATTTCATAAAGTTCACAAAACCCACCAAGTCTGATCCTGTTTCTGTTGGTATTGGATGGACACTACAGCCATACAAGAAATGTTGAGGTGATTGATATGGCTCGGAACTCGTATATTTACCATCATTTGCTTGCCCCCACATTCCACGCATAGGATGCAGCCGCTAGATGTGGGCTTCATGGGTCCTCTGAAGACGTATTATTCTCAGTAGATTGAAACATGGCTGCGTAATAACCCTGGAAAGTCGTCACGCACTACCAAGTCGCAGAGATATTTGGAAAGCTTACACAAAGGCTGCAACCATGGCTGTCGCAGAAAAAGCCTTCCGAAAAACTGGACTTGTTCCATGCACCAGAAATGTGTTTGTGGATATTGACTTTGTGCCTGATGATGAGTCACATGGTCACATGGTCCACATGCTCCTGCACAAGGTACTGGCTCTACAAACAGTGGATCGAATCCAGTAAACCCTCTTATCGAACCATCTGATATTTCCCCGGTACCTTCTAAACCATATTCATCGGGAACTTCATCTCGTTCAGGTTCTGCTGCTGTAGTTACCACACTCCCCTTATAAAAATAATTTAATGGAGAAAGCCGCAAAAAAGGTGGAAAACCAGAAGAAGAAGCTTGATAAAACAGAGAGACCCGTTGGCGCTAATCCAAGCCTGCAACCTCTGCAGTTTCAACATCTAAAACCAAAACAATTTCCGTGTTTTCCCTCTGAAGCTTCATCTTCTAAGAATAAAGCCAAAATAAGTATCAAACAAACAAAGAAGAGGCCCCTAAACAGCCCATAGTAAAAGGAATTGGGGGTTTCGAAGGGGAAGTTATGACGTCTAGCCCCCCAAACCCCATTTCCCCCGCCCGTACCCCTGGGTTTTCTACCCCAGGGGCGTGGATTCCGGTTTGATAGAGGGGAAAAAGGAGGTGGCTTAGAAAAAAGGCTTACACGTTTGGGTCAGATAAAGAATTTTGTTAAAAGTTGTTAAGATTTCCCACGAACAAAAAAGGGGTTAACCTTTAATCCTACTTCTCAAACCGAGTTGAGAAAAAGGTCCTTCTTTCCGTTGACAAAGAAGAATTTTTTTCCTGCCACTTAGTCCCCTCTTGCTTTTTCCCCTACTGGCTGCTGACATATAAAAAAAATTTTTTTTTCCTGAAAATTTATAGGTCGGCTCAGCCCCCAAAAACCTGAGAGGCTTTAACCGGGAAGTTAACTCTTTTTTCGCAGAATTTAAACATCGCTGGGTCCAATTTCTTTTGGAAGGAAATGGCTGTAAAATTTTTTAAAAAGGGGGGGACTTCTCACGCAGTAAAGAGGGCGGAAAAACCCTTTTTCGCGCCGCCTCCTGGAGGGGGAGTATTTATTTCTATAATAAGTTACCCCTTTAAGTAGAATCCATTATCTTTTAAATCTTTATTTCTAAAAAAACATCAACAAGAATGTCCAGTGAATTTCGGCTGCGCTTTTGTCAAAATGGGCTCGATGAGATATATCAAGGAAGCTGACAGATTTTTAATAGGTCATGGTTTTTTTATATCACTAATAAAAAGGCTGCACGAGATATGGGCGCAGAGTCTCGCTTTTTTGGAGAACAAAAATAAAAGTTGGGGTTTCCGCCCTCGATTTTTCCCCCTTACCGACCCCTCACGAAGAGCTCTCCCAAAACCGACCACTCCACTCACCAAGGGGAAATTTTCCAAAAAAACAAGACGGCACGATAAAACTTCGAAGGGAGTTTTTTACAAACAATCAATCGAAAAATTTTGTACAGAGATGGGGTTTTTTTAAATCTCCCTCACGCAAATGGGTTCACTTCCCTAATATCGTAATTTTACAAATGATAACAATTTTTTCCCAAAAAAACCCTTCCTCAGGGTAACTTGGGAATGCCAGCCTCCACCGTGTTTTGGATTCCAGTTAAAATCGAAAAAAAGTTTTTAAAAGTATGGTTTTTTTCAACCTCCCCTATCAAATGTGGGTCCACCCTCCAATTTTCTACATTTTTTCAAATGATAACACAATTTTCGCCAAAAACCCCCTTTCCCTTTGGTTTTTCTTGGAAAGCCAGACCTCCACCGTGATTTGATTCCACGTTAAAATCGAAAAATGTTGTACAAATATGGGTTTTTTCAACTCTCCCCTACGCAAATGTGGTCCACTTCCTCCAATTTCTACGATTTTCAAATATAACACATATTTTCCAAAAAAAACCCTTCTTTAGGTTTCTTTTTGAATGTCAACCTCCACCAGGTTCGGGTTCCACGTAAAAAAACGAAATATGTTTTTACAGAGTATAGGTTTTTCACTCCCCTCTACGCAAATGTGGGTTCACTTCCTCTAAAACTGTAATTTTTCAAAAATAAACATTTTTCCCAAAAAAACCCCTTCCTTCAGGATAACTTTGGGAAAGCCAGACCTCCACCGTGGTTTGGATTCCATTTAAAATCGAATATGTTTTTTACAAGTATGGGTTTTTTTTAACTCTCCCCCTTCAAATGTGGGTTCACTTTCCTCTAATACTGTAAAATTTTCAAATGATAACACAATTTTCCCAAAAAAAACCCTTCCTTTAGGAAACTTGGGAATGCCAGACCCCCCGTGTTTGATTTCCCCTGTTAAAATCGAAAAATGTTTGTACAGAGTATGGTTTTTTTTAACTCTCCCTCAACAAATGTGGGTCCACTTCCTCTAATTCTACGATTTTACAAATGAAAACACATATTTTCGCCAAAAAAACCCCTTCCTTCAGGGTTTTCTTTTGGAACCCCAAACCCCACCGTGGTTCGGGTTCCACTTAAAATCGAAATATGTTTTTTTAAGGTATGGGGTTTTTTCACTCTCCCTCAAACCCAAATTTGGGCCACTTCCTCCAATTTCACATTTTACAAAAAATAACACATTTTCCCCCCAAAAACCCCTTCCTTCAGGTAACTTGTGAATGTCGACCTCCACCCCTGGTTCGGATTCCACTTAAAACGAAATATGTTTTTACAAGTATGGTTTTTTCGCTCTCCCCCTACGCAAAAGGGGTTCACTTCTCAATATCTCGATTTTTAAATAAACACATATTTTTCCCCAAAAAACCCCCTTACTTCAGGTTATCTTGTGAATGCAGACCTCCACCATGGGTTTGATTCCCCGTTAAACGAAATAGTTTTTCCCACTCCCCTTTTACAAAGTGGTTTTTACTTCCTCTAAAAACTTGATTTTCAAAGATAAACATATTTCCCCCAAAAAAACCCTTCCTTCAGTTATCTTTTTGGGAAGCCAGACCCCACCTGGTTCGGAAATTTCCCCGTTAAAAACGAAATATGTTTGTACAGAGTATGGGTTTTTTTTTAACCCCCTCTAGCAAAAGTGGGGTTTACTTCCCCCAAATCGTGATTTTAAAATGATAACACATATTTTCCTAAAAAAAAAAAAAACCCCTTCCCTTTAGGGTTTTCTTGTGAAAGTCAGACCTCCCCATGGTTCGGATTCCACGTTTAAAAACGAAATAAAATTTTTTACAAGTAAAAAGGTTTTTTTTAACTCTCCCTCTACGCAAATGTGGGTTTACTTCCTTAATACTGTGATTTTACAAAAGATAACACATATTTCCCCAAAAAACCCCCTTTCCCTTAGGGTTTCTTTTTGAATGTCAGACCTCCACCGTGGTTCGGGTTTCACGTTAAACTGTAGAACTTTCGTTTCATCTCACCATTACACATTAGCGTATAAACCGAAAGGGGGGAAATAAAACAAATAGTCTAGTTCTTCATTTATTCGTTCAAAATCTCAGTCCCTCTGAATGAGGGGCTAAAACTTAAATGTTACTTTAAATAACCCATTGAAAAAAAAAGATAAATTAAATCAAGTATTCAATTTTTTTAGCGAAACAAGGGAAAAAAAAAAAAACCTTGAATTGTTTTTAAGCTTTGATAATGGAAAACAGTCAAGCAAACAATTAGGAAAGAGTTTCAAAAGGTGCTGCTGCAAGTAGAAAGCAAATTGAAAAATTTCCTTAAAATTTTTTAACATTAAATTTTGTGCTAAAACGTTAATATAAATTTTTTTTACGGGAAGAGTTAAATTTTTAATTATAATCCTCTAACAAAATTACTCGAAACCCCCCAATCTTACTGTCTACCTCAGGCAATCGAAAATATTTTTTTGATCATACATTTAAAAATGATTTTATTAATCTAATTAAGTATTATTCCACATTACGTCTTACTCCCGTTTCGAGTTATACCTAATTTTTTTTAGATATAAAAGGGCTCGCTTTTGCATGAAGAAATTGTAAACCTTTTTTGAGAAAATCGTACCCAGAAAACGCGACCTAATTCGAACCTTGATCCTTCTCACCTTACTCTACTAAATGCAGGCTCACTTTCCCCTACACAAACGATCCAGGTTCAGCCTGCTTTTTAAACCCCCCAACATTATTTGGGAAAAAAA
>JBCFYV010000021.1:0-174819 GCA_039000515.1 Timema cristinae
GAAGGTGTCAATTTTCAAGTATACGAATAGTTAAAAAAAATACTTTGTTCTGGTCAAAATAATTAAAATAAATTGCTCTCGGGATGTAAAATGAGTATTAGAAAAGCCCCAAGTATGTGACAGTTGAATTATTATTTACAAAACAATACCTTTGTGGATTACGGGATATCACTTTTACAAATTATGATTTATTTTGTATGATCATGTATTCTTTTTAAAATATTTTAGAGAAACTATTTAAATGTTAAATACACTTATAGTGTCGTTAAGTTGTTTTACGTTATTTTATAGTTTTTTCTTAGATAAAGGCCCTATGCTAAGATAAAAACTTGTTAGAGAAAGGGAGTAATAAATAGGACACAAGACACAGCCAATTACAATAAAACTTGGAATTCGATCCATCACCTTGTACCTAGATGAAATAATATGTTTAGAAGTAAGGGCCTTTTTTATAAGTAAGATCATGGGCGTGCCTGGCGGGAGTGACGAGGGGGACACTTCCCCCCTTATATTTTTCTTTAAGAGGAAGCTCCTTTCAACATAAACTGAAATTTACTGGTTTGTTTAAGTTGTTTATTAATTTCAGTTACTTCACACAAGCATTGTATACCCTTATCAAACGGATTGATCTTGCTTTATTTATGCGGGCAGTAGCGCATTAAGCGTAATTTTGCGATATGAGGTGGAAATATGTTTCCTATCTCACCTGAAACAAACTTGAGAATGACCTATTTGGATCTGGGGTGTAATGAACATTTTGAATGTATATTAATTTTCAGTTAAAACGGAATATTAAGAATATGAAGCTAATCTTAATATCAAATTAGTATTAATTCATGTTATATATGCTATGATTAGTGAGTATCAAATTAATAATGATTATTGTTCTACCCAAAATTGAAAAGTCAGGTACAGTACGTACAGTACATGACCAAAGGTGTTTTAAGTACTATATATAAAAAAAGATTGTATTCGGTTAAAGCGCAGGGAATGCCAGGCAAAGATGTGCTATATAAGTTACATAATGGGAATAATTGCCAAAAAAATTGGCTCTTTATTAAGAATAATCAATTATTTTGACATTAATATACATATGTATATAGATATTTATCATTCCGTCTTACTACCAGTTTAGTGTGTAGACCTACGCATATGTTATATTTCTATTATTATTTATTTATCACCGGGTCTTACTACTCGATCGGGTAATACGATTAAGTAATAATTACGCTAGTGGATTAGGAAGTGGGAAGGTTGAATTTAGAGGAAGTTAACCCGCATTTTCGGGGAAGGAGAGGGGAAAATCATTTAGGAAAAACTAACCCCAGTTTACCCGACCGAAATTCGAACCACAATCTCCCCATCCTCAGCAGTCAAGCTCAACACGAAATGCGCGTGTTAGTCAACTATGCCACCGACGTGGATCATATACTATAATTATTCTAATGGGGTAGGGATGTGAAAATAATCATTATGCAAGTAGTCTACCCGCATTTTCGTGGAAGGAGGATAAGAAAACATTTTAGGAAAAGCCACTCTTAGTAGACTTAACCGGAATTTTAATTTATAATTACCATGGTTTCATATTTAAAAATAAAGAATAGTAAAATAACTTGTAAGTGTTTAGTCCCTAACGTTGAGAATAACTATAGGAGGATATTTATAGATATCGCAAACAAAGTTTTTCTAGGATCAGAACCTGTATATTCAGTGTGAACCCATTTGAGACAAATTACGTCCCGGATCCACTCTTGACCTTCAGTATCTTCTAAAAATAGGACTTAGAAAAAAAATTCAACATTCAAATCTTTTGAGTTCCTCTTCAACCAATGTGTTTATCAACAATGATCATATTTCGGCCAAATTGGAGTTATTGGCTGTCCGGTTTAATTATGCCCCTTATTATTGTTATATATTTTATTGTTTTTGATAAAGCAAATTCCGTTTTGTACGGCAAACTAATTGATATTGCTTTTGTATCATTCCTTGCTGTTGGGACAGTAATTTTATCTCTAGTTGTCCTAACTGACGAGATTGGATTTAGCTTGACTGGGTGAACGGGTTGTGAAGAACTGTCAAATTAAGAAAAAACTTAATTTTAAAGGAGTAAGTTTAATCTTGGATCTTTATTAATTATTTTCTTGTGTAGACAAAACGTCTGACAGTAGATTCCTTTGATGAGGAATCTCAGGTGATGTTGTAGATTAGATATCATCCAGGTGTGAATTTCCATTGCCATGGGTGGCAAAATCATGAGGAACAAAGCGTGTTTAGTTTATTTACTGAAAACATTCTGGTTTTCTTAAAAAAAAAGTCCAAATGAAAACCAAGTATAATACAATATTAAAAAGTAATTAACAATTGCTTTATCAAATGAATATCTTATGGGTTATTATCTATAAAATACCAAACACGTTTGTAACCGGTTATTTTAAAATAACTAAAATTTTCAATGTCTATAAAAAATATATCTGTGTATTTAAAAATAGGTTTAGTTTATATTTGGTATAAGGCGTCACTCTCGCAATATACTAGACTGCTGTTAACAGGGAGATTGGTGTTCAAATTCAGGGCGTACTGAGGAAAGTTTTCCAAAATGGTTTTATAAACTCCCCCAATCAAATGAGGGTACACTTCCTCTTAATTCAGCCTCCTTCATCCCTAACTTATTAGATAATTAGTGCTTTTGCGTATTGCTTGTAAACGTAATAAGACATGGTGTAAAAAAATGTTTGTATTAATATAAACCTTGAAAGCAGTTTGTTGGCTGAAGTGTCTCTTTTCTACTTTTCATTTTGTTTTGAACCTATACATGTTCAAAATAAAATAAAACACAAATATTTCAACCTCCCATAAACTTTTCTGACATTTCTTTACAAACTTAAGTTACTGAATGTGGTCAAAGACAAGTATTGCTAACAATTATATATTTCATAAGGTTTTGGTATTATCAGTTGCAACACTTGACATATAGCTTATCAGTATATACCCATATTACGCTACTTTCTTCTATTTGTTACATATGAAATAATAGATTTGTATCAACATTTAAATTGATATGCTATAAAGTTTAAATGTAACTTAATTTGAATATAAGTTATCTAAAGTTCTTACTTATATATATTATTTTACATTTTTGTAATAAACATGATTTAAAACCCCTTAAAAGTATTTTATTCATTATCATTATATTAATCTTCCAGTTTTCCAATACTTATACCTGCTAAACTAGGTACACAGGATGAGTTTAAATTTACATTAAAATTATCAGCATTCATTAGTCACCACGTCTTACTATCTGTTCAGGTTATATGCATATGTAATTACTCTAACGTGGCAGGGATGAGGAAGAAAGCATTTTAGTGGTAATCCATCTGCATTTGAGTAGAAGCAGAATGGGAAACCATTTTACAAAAACCACTATTTATAGACCCAACTGAGATTCGAACTCTGATCTCCCCGTCTTTAGAAGGCTAGTCTAACATGAGAGTGATGCTATAGACCGAGGATGTGCAAACTTACTTACAGGAAGTCCAAATGAAGATTAAAAAATTGGCGTGGTAAATACTTTAATCAATAATAGATTGATATGAATAATTTTAAATATATTAATAATGCAAACAATCATAAACACCTTAGTGACATAGTATTTAGTATGTTTTTAAGTTCACTCAGAAAATTTATATAATGGGGTTTGAAATGAGTGAAACTGTGAGGAGGTGATTTTCAAGAGATATGTCGGTTTCTAGATCATTCCTAAATTTAAATGTCGAAAACACATGTTCGCATGAAATTGAGGATCCAAACAGACCACATATCTTTGGGTATGATTTAACAAGTTTGGAAATATTGATTTTGGCATGATTTTATAAAAATCCAGTTTTGTTGTGTTTAAAAAAAAAGTCTGCTTCACAGCATCACGCATTTTAATTATTCATCCCGCGGGCCGGATTGAATACACCGGCGGGCCGTAATTTATCCATCTCTGCCCTAGACCATTCGGTCACTGAAGCGGGTTATAGATAACCAGAATAGGTTGTATTTACCTTGCACTCTGTTGCTTTTTAAGGAGAGTCCATGGTTCAAATCCAGGATATACTCTGTATTTTTCCAACATTTTATATTTACTGTAGATTTCTCAATCTTTTTCCAAGCTATCGTTTAGTCTTAACGCTTTGATAGCTCTTGTGTGGAACGCACAAATCAAAACAAAAAACTATTTAAGAAACCTTACAATTTTTTTGCCCTCATTGGTGGGCACGTGGTCTAAATACAAAGTTAATATTCTCTAGTCTGGGTCAGGGTTCGAATCCCAGCCAGGTGTACTGAAGGTGAATATTACTACACTATTTCCCATTTTCCCTCATATACAAATACGGGTATACTGTATGTATATCCCCAAACTTAAGTAGATCAAACATTCTCAACAAAACTGTTTCGAGTCTTAAGTTCTTTAACAAATAAAGCCCATTGTTATCGGGTTGAAAATTGAACGATATAGATTTTTAAGGTATCATCAATTGGAAAGACAATGGGATCTAATTTGATTGATAAATGAATTCGCTTTTCACTCAAACAAGAACAAATAAATGAATACTCGACACACAACAACAAAGTGAAAGTAAATGTCTGACACCATTTACTATTCAGTCAAATTATTGATCATAAAACTCTTTAGGTTCCTCTCTCATTGACACGCTCTCTTGGTCTTATCCACCTCGGTGGTTGAATGCTCTAAGGCAGAAATAGCAAATATATGGCACGTGAACAGGATTTGAGTGTCACGTCGATATGAAAAAAATAGACATTAAATAAAACTTTTCTCAACGTGGTATAATTTTTTGAAAACAATAATACTTTGACAGACATGTCATTCATATGTCACAATGAACTTTGTGAAGTCAACGGTTAGAAATCGTCTTGGCTAGTACTTAAGTGCATCTTGTGTTCTGTTTAAGACAAGTTATGAACCGAACATAAATATCTTGGCTAGCAAAATATAACATGTCTAAAACTAACATGGAAAATATTATATAGGCTAAGTTTTTGATTTTAGCATTATATATATATATATATATATATATATATATATATATATATATATATATATATATATATTATATATATATATATATATATGTATATATAGTATGTTTTCACTGGAGGTGTTACCTTAAATATTTTTACTTCAAGTTATTGAAATTAATATTGTCTAAGACACTCAATTTGTTGGGCATGATTAAAATTTAAACTATATGGGCCTACAATTTGATTTGAGTAATACATTACATTTCATAATATTGAACAAGTTTTGATTTTTAAATATTTATTAAAACATGTGCATAAGAGGTGGTACACTAGACAAGTTTAAAATTCAGCTAGCCCCTAGGTGGCACACTGCTCAAAAATGTTTTGTCAACTTTGCTCTAAGGCGTCACTTTTGCAATAGATTGGACTGCCTTTGATAGGTTGATCGGGGTTTATTACTGGTTTTGTGTACCTAGGGTAGTTTTTATTAAATTCTGTTACACTCTTTTTCTTCGCTCAAATGCAAATACACTTCCTCTAAATTCAAACTTATTATCCCAAGAACATTAGCTTAGTCACTTAATATGCTTATAGCCCAAAATAGTAGGAATACGTTGTAATAAAAAAATCTGTTATTATTTCAGTCGGTAACGTGTCTGCCTACTGAGCTAAGAGTCTCTGATTCGATTCCCGGCATAGCTGAAAAATATATAATTAGTAAAATTGAAGTTTTTCCCTTACACAGGTTGGGGGAATGGGTTTTGTGTCTGTTCTATATTTAGATTTAAGTCAGTTTATAAATTGTGTGTCGATATAATCACTTTGTTCAGAAAGTGCACGTTATATAGACCCTAAGCATACGTCAAAAAATTAATTTAATAAATCTTAACACTGACCGAGTTAAACAATGTAGGCCAATGAAAATGATATAATAATCCAAATTAACGAGTTATTTCTGATAACTGCAAAAATTACTATTTGTGTCTGCCGAAGCAATGCTTTGAATTAAGGTCATGAAATCAAGTGCAAACTTGGTATCGAAACATTTTTAATTGTGTGGGGGCCTTTATTTAAATGTAAAATGGAACTACACGAAACCAAATTAAAACCACCATGGAAATTAGGGAACCATTTTTAATGCAAAAATACTAAAGAAATAAACAAAGCTCTACCGGACATGTGGAAAATATTTCTAGTATGGTCACCTTGGTAAAACTGCTAATTGAATTTACAATGTAACTCAGACATGGTATTTATCCAATTTAAATAGAAAGTAACATTTTTTAACAGTTAATAAAGTTATTAGTAGCATTAGAAGCCTAATTTATATAGTGAAGTCAAGTAAAGTGAAGCCTGAAATATGCGAAGCAAAATTGAAGTCCAAGACAAGTATTAGATTTTTGTTGTTGTCGCTTAACACCAGTTTTAATTTTTAAATTATTTATTTAGTTTATTCAAGAGAAACATTTAGTGGAAAACAAAGAACACTAGATTATTAAATGCTGATATATCTTAATTTATCAATACTTAAGTTATTGATGTCATCTCATCAATAGTCAGTGTAATAATACAGTTTAGTAGCTGTTTAAAAATGATTATAATATGGTAACATAAGTCATATTTAGGGAGATATTCCAAATCTGTTTATAATATATCCAAGTTTTTCCCTTCCTTCGAAATGTTTCGAAGATGTGGGTTACTGTGGGTGTCGAAGTCGAAGTTAAGGAGATTTGACCTTAACTCTTCTACATTTTTAAGTTTCACAATTACTTAAACAATTTTAAAATATGTATACATTTAGTCATGTGATATGTAACAGTCCCTTTTAATAGATAGTACAATATATGTTAAATAATATAAATTATAAAAAAATGTTATCAATTCTGACCGCTAAATAAACATTATTTTTAAAAAAACGTTCCTTCATAAAAACATCCTACTATAATTTGGTGCCCTGGTGGTCTAGTGGTAAGGTGTCAGACTTCTATGCTGGCGGCCGGGGTTCAATCCTCGGTCCCGGCAAAGATTTATCTGATTACCAAACCCTTCCTTCACCTCTGACAAGACATCTTGTGAATGTGGGGAATGCCAGGCCTCCACTGTGGTTCGGATTCCACATTAAACTGTAGGTCCTTCATTTCATCTCACAATCACCCTACCATTACACATTAGCGTAAGTGCGTATAACCCGAACGGGTAGTAAGACGCGGTGCTAATAATAATAATAATAATAACATAATCCTGCCAGAATTGTAGGCAAATAGTCTTTGATAATGTAATAGACAAAACAACTCTTTACTTCAAGATAAACCCATGAGAAAGCAATATAGCCTACTTCATCCGAACCTCAATGAAATATTTGAGCTAAGTACACACTAGCGAACCGAACGTCTTCGCATCACCCGTTGCATAACATTTTTCCTGTGTGGAGGAGACCACTAACGTCGCTGCGAACACAATTTTATTTGATATTCGCGACTTGCTCCGATCCACCCGGAGTCGGTTTTGAGCCACGCATCAGAAGTAATGTTCGGAGCAAAGTTAAATAGCTAATTTACACCAAAAGAGCTAGTCTTAGAACAGCGAATGCGAGAAAATGAGGGCGAATGCTTGTCATGAACGCAGGTTTAGACCTTGCCAACGAATGCCCAGTTATAATGCCTTCCCATATGGTTTACACTTATCCAATAAAAGATATATGCCCCACTGCAAGAGTTTAGTAGCATGCTTTTTTGTCGTTCTATTCGGTAGGATGCTAGAAATGTTTCTATTGTCTTCTTTACCTCATGACCTCGATATTTTAAATGTTTCCAACGGCATTCCAGGCATCTTCTTTAATTTAATTATCATGTATTCTCTCCTAATCGATAAGGTACTTAGTTACTATCACAGTGATCAACATGACCTAATTGGCTGGTTAAGAAGATGTCCTGCAATTTATCGAGAATTATTATCAAAATAGCCTTCTTCGGGACCCATAGAGAAAACCAGCTGTGTAGAGAGGATCAAACACAGTGGGACGTTTGAAATTTGGTGACGTGACAGGTTTGTGACGCGGCTCGACAGCCTGAGCAAACATTTTGGTGAACTCCGCCACGAACAAGAGATAAAGTTCGTAACGGCATTCGGTTCACTAGTGTGTGTACTCAGTTTTAGATTATTGTTTCCTAGCCGATAGTTTGCAGACCGGCACTGGACTGTGACCTCGTTAATGGTGGTCCGAAAAGAATATTCTTGGTTGTAAAAATACGAGTATTTTAGGAAAGCACATAAAAATATTATTATTTACCTATACTGTATATCAATTTTGATTCTAAATAATTCACGTTAAGGCTTACTTTGGCTCATTCATGGGTCATACATTATTGGGACAGTCACACTAAAGTTTTACACATCAAATCCGTGTTTGTTAAATTTATTTAATTATGTATTTGTTGGTGTATTCATGTGGAAAATTGTACCAAAACAACACCTGTGATTATTTATTTATTTATTTAGCACCACGTCTTACTACCAGTTCGGGTTATACTCCTAAGTACTAAGTACTCTAATGGGTTAGGAATTGGGAAGGTTGAATTTAGAGGAAGTAAACCAACATTTAAATGGAGGGAGAGTGGAAAACCATTTAGGAAAAACCACTCCCAGCTCACCCAGCCGAGACTCGAACCTCGATCTCCCCGTCCTCAGCAGTTGAGTTAAACACGAAACTAGCAAGTTAGCCAACTATGCCACCGAGGTGAGTGGCTACACTTGTAATCAACTCTATGATCATATGCAAAGCCGTTTTTAATTATTTATTTAATGGTACTGGGCCAGCAGAAATATCTAAATAAAAACAAAAATGCAACAACAACAATTTAATTTGTCTTCTCACATTAACATATTGCCTACAGCGAATGATAGCGGAAAATGTATTATAAAATGTTCATCCCTACATTTGACACCAAGTTTATCATAAACTTCTTATCTTTTAAGAGGCGTTGGGAGAGAGGGTTACAAGAAATTACCTTCATCTGTGAAGAGGAAAGGGAATGGAAAAACAACAGCGATAATTCACTCCTCTTGTAAGCCCGGATGATATTCGAAACTTGACTTCATCATCTTCGTCTATTCAGCCCATTTTGAGCTTGGCATCTTAGACTGTTTGACCACTGTTGTGGGTTGTACCAAGACGGATGGAAGTCCGTTAGCGACCAGTTCTTCAACTTAGCGACAAGGTCTTTCACTAGTCATTTTAAGCTGTTATCAAATGGCTGTAACCTATAAACGCTCATGCATTTTAAATTGTTTATACTACTTTCAGCGTTATTTTAACTATTTTTAATAGTCACTTATCATAATAATCATAAAATATTAATAAGAACCATACTGTTCTTTAATATAAGATGTTTGTAATGTCAATTTATTTCTTCGCGACATTTCCTTTTCATGGGAGTGTCAAACCGTAAAGTTGTAAGAATATTAGAGATTAACACGGAAGGAAGACCACGGTCTAATTTATACTGGACTGGATACTATTTAATTGCAGTGATCAGATGGTAGAAAGACGGTGGTCTAGGTTGGCTTATGTGTATATGACTCGTGTTCAGTTGAGTAATTGTAGGTGTTAAATAATTGTTTAAGAGTGTTATTATGTTACAACAACTTCAGTAATATTTTCTGATTAGTAGTAGTAATTTTAGATTTAGAGTAATGTGTTATTTTCAAATAATATCAAAGTGAAAAAACGTATTTTGCATTATGGCAGACAGGTTAACCATTGCCAAAAATGTGAACTTGCAAGCTTTGGTGTTGGAGCGAGCTTGGGAGGCAATGAAAAATAAATATATTATTTTTCTTATCATCACCAGCATCACGGAGACCGTGACACGCTCTTGTATGCACAATAATTAAATAATACCAGAACAAATGGTCCAACACATTCACACAAAATTTCTCATATTGTGTATTATAACTTCAAAGAAAATTAAAAAAAAAATAGGTTTTTAGTAAACTACCCTTAGGCCCTAAATAAGTTTTACTCATAAAGACAAACACATCACCTTGTTAAATACAATAATCACGTTTTATGTATAGATTCTAAACAAAATTGTTCAAATATATTTAATAAAATTCAAACTTTCAAAATTAAATTATTTGTTAACTATCCTAATATAATTTGTTAACTGTAAAAATAAAAACGTAGTATTGTTTATTAAGAAAAACTATACACAGATTCCCATTTCGAATTTAATCTTCAAGGTAAATTTCCAAAACATTCAATTTTTTTATAATTTATTGGTAGTTAACTGCCCTTAATTTAATTTATTTTAGATAAATAAGATACATTACTATTGATATATAAAATAGTCTCCTGGTACCAATTTTGAACAAATTCACTAAAGCCATCTTCAAAAATATTCAAATAAGAAAAACAGTCATCAGTAAACTAACCATAGCCAAATCTTCCCCCCCCCCCCCAAAAAAAAAACCCCAAGTATACAGCTTTATTTTACATGTTCATGTCAAACACTCCACAGATATACATTTTAAGTAACATTGTTACAGACATTTAATTTTTTTTTTTTTTCAAAAATCACTTCACAGTAAAAGACTCATTATCAAATCTTTACCAAAAACAAAATATTCAGGGCTATTTGTCATTTCATACAATCCCAAGATAACCATTTTGAACCAAATATTTAGTGCAATATTTTTAATACCAGTAAACACTTGCAAAACTTTTGCACATTTAACCTGCTCCCACCCCCCCCCCCCCAAAAAGATTTAGTCTTTTGTTGGGTTGTTGAAATTAAATAATCAGCGAAGTGTATACACAAAATAGCAAAGAGAGTTTATTTTCGGTAATTGATACATAAATATTGTTAGATTTTCTTTTAACTTAAATTTTAATCAAACAATTTGTTTTAACATAAACCAAGTATGCTATGTCAGAAGTCGATAAAACATCCTTTCCACTGATACCTTATTCATCGCTGTGGGCTTTTTATTAGTTGAGAAAAAGGGATGTTAACAACAGACATAATATATAGTATTTAAAGTTTTTGAAAAATCAGTCATCAGTAAATAGCCCATAGATGAGATTTCACCCCAAAAACAAGTGAACAGTGCTATTTATTATGTCAAACAATACAAATATATCCATTTAGAACTAAATCGTTAGTCATTTGTAAAATATTTCAAGTTTTAAAAAAAATCATTCATCTGTAAACTACCATTAAATATGTGTTTAGCCCAAAATAATCAAATAGAGTTATTTTCTATGTCAAGCACTACCAAGTACCTATCTGTAACTAAATTGTTAGAGCCACTCGTAAAATAGTTCAAATTAAAAAAAAATCTGTTATCAGTAAACCACCTTCATCAAATGTTTGCCCAAAAAATTAATTATATAATGCTACTTACTTGTTATGTCAAACAAATCCTAGATATGCATTTTAAACAAAATCGTTAAATCCATTTAAGAAAAATCTGGAAATCAAAAGATTTATTCATTAGTAAACTGTTCTTAATTGTATAGCTCGATAGTATCTAACAATTAAGTTTGAACAAATTCCATCAAACCGTTTTAGATCCGTGGGCTGGGACAGACAGATAGAGAGACAGACAGACAGACATGGGGATGGACAGAATTATAAAATCCATTTGAACGTAAAACTTTATAATAGTATTGAAATCGTTATTTTTTCCCGGTCAAAATACTATCTGTTTATATAAAAAAGTAAAAAGTAGATATAATAAAAAAACACAATTAAAATAACATATTCTAAATGTAAGTATATAACACAACAGATCTTAAAATTACATTTGGCAGGGATGCTTTCTAAATACTTTGTGGTCCATTTTTATTTTTTTTAAATGCACTAAAGTACCTGTGTAATACTCTTTGTTATGCAACAGTGAAAAGTACAGAAGCAGGGCCTCATTTTATATTACATTCATTTCATTATTTAAAATTTAAAATAAGTTATGATATAATAGAAGGAATATATGTATATAGATATTGATTAATCATAACGTATGAAATACAACCATTGAATCAACTATAATTTATTTGATGAACACATTTTTAAAATAAATTAAATAATATTCTAGAAATATAGGCTGTATTTCTTTGAAATAAGGTTGTTCAAAGTATTTACCTAAATAATCTAAAGAAATGGGCCAACAAGTACTTAGGAAGCATCTTCACTAAAAAAAAGTTTAGGATTTGTTGTGTTACATACTTAAATGTAGAATATGTTCTTTTATATGTAATTTGTTTATTATATATACTTTTATTTATAAAAGTATTGTGTATACAGGTTTTGAACTATTAGAATTTTTTTTTTTGTAGAATCTACATTAAGTGTAAAAATATTGTAGTTATTTATTTTTACTTGACATAAGATATTATACTTTTATTGATTTGTTGTTATCAATTAGTTTGTATTTTGTAAAGTATTTCATGTATAATATTAAATTGAAATCGTAACCGTGCATTAATTTGATATATATTTGTAAATTTATGCTTAATTTTTGTTTGTGTTGTGTTGGGTTAGTTATTAAAATTGTCTTTGGAATATGAATAACTCGGAGCTTATGGTGATTTTTTGATATCACTTCTTTTGTATTTGTAAAATATTTCGAATAAAATTTACACTAACACCATAATGTCTGTGTTTTTTTTGTAAATGTTAATTCTTTAAATTATTTTTTGTGCAGAGGTTCTTATAAAGTACGAATTCTTGTTGTTTGGGGAGTTATATATTTTGGATGTACAGTAAGTACTTTGTGAATATTTTTACATTTATTATGTTTTTTTATGGAGATATAAGTAAAATCTATGAATAAATAAAGGCCTAAGGTTTATATGTTATTTTATTTATATGAAGTCAGTTAGTTAGAAATATGTTACTAATAATATTTATAGTAATAATAATAGTAATAATAATACATTTCAAGCCAAAATATATAATTTATATTTAATCCTTTTGATCCTAGAGATATATTATTGTAACTTCTTTTCCCAAAGAAATTTTTAATTTTTATATAATGATAATACATGGGCAGATTGGTCATCGTAGCTGTGTAGTAGCTCACACACGAGGCTATCATTATAAACAGTTGATGTGGGAGATAACTCATGAGTTTCCAATGGCAGAATGACGGACGAGTGTGAGCTCTAACGGTAGAACGGCAGAACATAGCATTGAAATGCTCATGATTATGGCATTTAGGAGACAACCACAATCCATTACACCAGTAATATTTTTAGTTTCTTATATAAAGAGAATTTATTGTATTAATGGAAATTAAATGTATATATATATAAAATAATTAGTTGAAAAATGTTGTATTACATTTACTATATATAAAACGTGTTTATTGTGATTAACAAGATAATTGGTTTGTTTCTGAGGAAAACTTACATGAAGGTAGCTCACTGAAACGTATTTTTGATAATTTTGTTTCATATTTCATATTGCAATATATGAGTAAGCTTGTACGATTGTGTTGTACTATTTGGTTTAGCTGTTAAATCAATTCTAAACTATTTGTATTGCAATTTATTATAAATAGTTTTAATCACCTAGATTTTGTAAAATTGAAAACAAATATAAAATAAAATAGTATTTTATTAAACTTAATTCAAACAGGCCTATTTCTCAGTATAGGTATGAACTATTTTATTATGTCTTTCCTCTAAGCCTGTGACAATCAGCATTCAATGTTGTCCTCCTGTCCAGAAGCCAAAAATTAAGTCTACGCCTTGAATTTAATATAATTAAGATCAACAAAACCTGAATCGGTGGTCGCAATGTCTAATGCGTTACTCTCGTGTTAGACTGTATCGATGGTGATAAGGATATCGGGGTTTGAATCTCGATTGGGTTCATAGAGGGTGTTTAAAAAAATTCACACCCTTCTTACACGAGGATGTGGGTACATTTAATCTAAATCCCTACCTTCCTCCTCCTTACTCTCAAGTATTACTATACCCTGAACGGTTAGGAAAGCATGGTACACGTACAGTAAATACAATCAGGATTCACTAGATAAAATTCGTTCACCGTAAATTTTGTAGGGGTGTGTGAAGTCCAATTTTGTAGTTCGAATCGAATATGTGAAATATTCTCAAAGCCAAATTGAAGTTCGAATATTTTTTATTATCTGTTTTATCATTTAAAAATATTATATATATATATATATATATATATATATATATATATATTGTTTATATATACATATCTTTATGATCTAAAATTACTTGGAAAATGTTTTATGTCACAATTTTGTTTTATTTTGATAAATACAGTTAATACCACATGTTAGAATTAAATTACTTCAGAACTTTCAAATGCATATTAATATTTTGACAGATAAAAATGGCAATAATTGTTTATAAATTGAGTAATTTAGCTGTCTATATCTGTATTGGTAAAGCTTCGTGATTGTTGATGCTGGAATATTTTCCAAAGCGAAATTGAAGCTGATATTTGTTTTGAAGCCAAGTCAAAGTTTCGAAGCCTCGTACACCCCTAAAATTTAGCCTCTTATAATAGTAGTAAAATTATTAAAACTTGTTTCATATTCATCCGTCTCACAAATATAATTTGTCGCTTCGAAAATTTGTTGTCAATTTACGTGATTTTAGAATGACAAAACAAAATTCTAAGTTGGATAGATATGGGAGTGTCTATTAGTAGATTTCCATCTATTCAAAGTTGCTATGAATGGACTACATAAAATGTTAATATACAAAAATTGATAAAAATAATAATAGCGGCGTATCTGGGATACATAATTCGTAACCCAGTTTGTGGAATGATTACTAATGTATTGTTACCCAGGGGAGCCCCGAATGAACAAATCGTACATCCGGTCCGTGGAGACTTTCCATGTCCCGATGTGATGAGGTGATGGTGATAGTGAGTTTGAGTGTGTAGAACCAGTGGAAACTCTTAGCCCTAACATAAGCCTAATTAAACAAACAATGGGGACCGTGGGATTTATTCCCCTTTCGAGAGAAACCCTGCGATACCAGCATGGAATCAAACCTGAGACCTTTCTGTGAGCATCCATGTGCTCTGACTACTATACCATGAAGTCGATTAGTTAAAATAAGATCATGTATTGCACAGATATCTGATGTGTATTATATCGAGAATAATTAAATGTGCACACAATAATTTTAAATATACATTGTGTGTGTGCGTGTGCGCACGTGAAGTTAGTTTTATTACCCGTTCGACTATTATGCATTGAAACTTACTAATGTAATATGGTTAAATAAAATATAATTCAGAGGAAATGTATCAGCATTTGTGTGGAAGGAGAGTAGGGAAAGAATTAGCAGAAAACACCCGAATGGGATTCGAACACCAATCTCCCTGTCACCGACAGTCCAGTCTATTGCGAGATTGATGCCTTAGAGCTTGGACCACTGAAGTTAGTAAAACACTATAATAATAATAATAATAATAATAATAATAATAATAATAATAATAGTAATAATAATAATAACATAATTACATTCGGTCAAGCATGCCCTTTATATTTTGTTGCATTTTAATTTTTTACTTTCTCATAAAAAGATAAAGTATTATAATAGTAAAAATAATCGAAATATTTGGAAAATGGCTTCAATGATTTTCTTTAAAATACAGATTATATCTGAGGATTGTTTGACGTGTCAAATAAAACTGTATACTAATTTTTTGAGGTAAAGCTCGTTTATGGGTAGTTTACCGAAGACCAATCTTTCAAAAACTTAAAATATTCCAAATTAGCTCTAATGATTTGGTTTCAAATGGGTTTCTTTGGGGTGTTTTACGTGACAAATTGCATTGAAGTAACAATATAAAAAAAAAATTAGAAAATTTCATTGAAGGGTAGTTTACAAAATACTTGTTTACTCCAATATTTTTTAATATTTTAAAAGCGGCTTAAACTATTTAGTTCAAAATGGGTATCTTGAACATGTTTTACATGACAACTAACACCATATACTAGTTTTTGGGGTAAAAATATGTATAAGATTGCTTTACTGATGACTGCTGTTTTAAAATTTTTAAAATTTTATAAATGGCTGTAGCGATTCGGTTCAGAATTGACAGCTTATCTGATAAGTTTTTTACATTATAAATAATTATATAATTGTTTAGAAAAAATAATTTTATAGTAGTAGGCTGATGACTGATTTTTTAAAAACTTTGAATTTATTTGAAGAAAATTCTAACGAATTGTTCAAAGTTGGAATCTGGAGATTATTTATATGATAAATAATAAAGCATCATAATTTTTGTAAAATAAATTAATTTAAGGTTAATTTACTTAGGAAATATTATAGAAATTCGAAATTTTTCGAAATTGGCATTGAAGATTGAGTTCAATTTGCTATCTGGGAATATTTTTTCATGATAAGTAAGATTAAAGTTTTTATTTTTACAAATTACAGTTAATTTTAGGGTAGTTTACAAATAACTTATTTTTAACATTTAAATTTGTGAATAAATATATTTAGCTAGTATGTGTATATGTAAAGAGTGTTTATTTAATAACAAGCTGATCTTTTTTCACGATGAAATTTACGAAAGGGTAATTTACTAAAAACCTATATTTGAACATTTTCTTCGATGAGAAAATTTGTGCGAGTGTTTTTTTTTTCATTGCCTGTTCAGGTTATACTAATTTCAATGGTTAATTTAACAGAGTTTTACAGTTAGTTACTCTTGGTTCATCGTAGCTTTGAACTCTTCAGACAAATTAAAAAATACTCAAAACTATTGTTAGCTCATCCAGCTCACAAAAATATTTTACTCCTTTGACAAGGGATGAAAATTACCTGCATCATTGTCCAAAAATTAAGATATTAAATTTTTAGGAAAATGGATGAATATGGAATTATTTTTACTAACCATCATATAAAGAACAAAGCTACCGTGGATGTACCGTATCTGTTTATTACTTAAATGCAACATGTTACATAAGTGTAACACATAAGACTGTTTTGAATTGTTAATACTACATATTAACTTGCATATCACTGACTCACATACTGAAGCTCACCATTACACCGAAGATAAATATTGCATGATGCAATAGCCTACTTGAACTTTTTGTTCCTACGTAAGGGGTGCCAAAAGTTCAACCTGTGGGCCATCTTCAACACTTCTTGTTTTGCCCGCTACACTTTTTTTTATCCCCATGTATCACGTCTTACAACTTTTCTTGGCTGTATTCATTTCATTACATTAATTACACGCATCTGCGTAGAGGTAGCGTGGGAAGCCATTTAGGAAAAAAAACATCAACAATATATCTGGTCGGGATTCGAACCCCAATTTTTTCATTATTGTCAAACAAGACTAGATGAAGCTGTCATTTAGATCACACGCCCACCATTGTAAGCGTTCCTCTAAAGTATTTATATGTTTTATAACATATTTAACTGAGAAAAGTACGCCTTGCTGGTGTAGTTATCTAACACGCTGGTTTCGTGTTCACGGGTTCATTTCCTCTATATTCAACCTTCCAAAATCCTAACCCTTTAGCGTAATTAGTACTTAGCGTATAACCCGAACGGATAGTAAGACTGTATTGCTATTAGAGATGTCAGATGGTATATTTTACGTCTTGGAAAATTGTCAAATATATTTTTCCGGTAAAAGCTTCAGTTATTTAAATAAAACAAATGAAATCGAGATTGCCGAAATTTAATTTCTCATAAGGACTTTTATTTTCGCACCGCGTCTTATCATTCGTTCGAGTTAATATGGTTCTAGGAATTAGGGAGGTTATATGTACTAATTATTCATTAAAATATGTAGGCTTCTAATTAGGTTAGTGTGTTAAGGATTAGGAGTGTTGAATTTAGAGGAAATATACCTGTATTTGCATGGAAATAGAGTGGAAAACCATTTTGGAAAAATCACCCTCAGTAAGCCCGACCAAGATTTGAACCTCGATCTCCCCTTTAACGGTAGTCTAGTCTATTGCGAGAGTAACGCCTTAGACCATGCGGCCACCGAAGCAGGTCATAAGGACATTAGCACCATAAACAATATTAAATTACTTAAACTAAAGCGACTACAGTGATTCCATTCTCTTCCCACATTCAGGTATCGACTACAGCGCTTGGTGGTTGAATGTTTCACTAACATTGGGTTTGGATTTAGTATTCGCTGTCTCAAATCCCCTCTCCACATAGACCAAACCACCACTTGTCATCAATCAAAATAATTGATGGTTTTATGCATAGTCCATTCTCCATGGTAATGTTGGTAACTGACAGCTAGCAGATGTACAAAATAGTTAAAAGAAAAACATAATTAATACCAAATTGTTTGTTGTGAAAGTTTTTACTGCCAAGAGTGACACCACATCAATATATTATGGTTTTTCAGATCATAATATGGTTTGGCCTATATATACATGAGAGAAGATCTAGTAACTTTTACTAGCTGTCAGTTATCATCACTCCTATGCCTCCTATATATATATATATATATATATATATATATATATATATATATATATATATATATATATATATGTGTGTGTGTGTGTGTGTATGTGTGTGTAATAGGCTCAAGGTACCACCTCACCTAACCCCGCCCTTTCACCTACTATGAACCCACAAGCCGCCACTGCGGAAAATTTTCATCTCTCTTTGTTTTGTAAAAGTTTGGTAATTGAAATACGCCCAAGAATCATACTATTTTGTACCTATAGGTAAAATGTTATAAGAACTGCTCTTTAAACCACGAAGGGCCCACTTTTATGGCCGCATGGCCCAAGGCGTCACTCTCGTGCTGGACCAGACTATCGATGACAGGGCGATCAGGGTTAGAATCTCGATCAGATGTACAGAGGTTGATTTTTCCTAAATGATTTTATTACTCTCCCTCCTAGCAAATACGGGTATATTTCCTCTAAATTCAACCTTTATCCACCCTAACACATTAGCGTTGTTAGTACATGTGCGTATAACCTGAACCAGTAAAATTAAATTATAGTACCACGTTTTACTACCCGTACTAATTACGCTAATGGGCTAGGAATTGGGAAGATTGAAACCCACATTTGTGGGGAGGGGGAGTGGAAAAACATTTAGGAAAAACTACCCCCAATTCACCCGACCGAGATTCAAACCTAGATCCCCCTTCCTCGGCAGTCTAGCTCTTCTGAAAGAGTAGCACGTTAGCTAACTACCCACCGAGGCGGGTAACAGGTGGTAAAATAAAAATCACGAATGGCCATACCCAGATATATTTTAGGGTGGGAGGTAGTGAGTGATAGATAACAGGTTGTAATTGTCAGTGTACCTGGCTACGAATCTAGGGCCCTGGTTTGATTCCCGGCTGGTTTCTTGAGTATTTTTCTCTTAAGGGCAATTATCCCAAGTTCTCAAGGGGTTGGTAGATTAGAGTTAAGTTAGATTTAAGACTCCAACTAGCTCCACACCTCTATATTCACTATCGTCACACTATCTCATTGATGGTACGTGTAGACAACCTTTAGAGGTGAACCCTGTGCAACGCTCTGTGCCACCAGAGCGGCGAATAGTCAACAGACAGTGCGACCGAACCTGAATGTCATGTCCCTCCAATTCAGTAATGCCATACACTCAACAACAACAACAAAATTAAGCTGAAAGTGAAAGTATTTGTTTAACATTAAATTCCTCTTGAAGTAATCTAAGCATATTTTAAAACTCAATCGGGACTGTAGGTTTTAAGAAATTGAGAATTCCACTAAACTAATAACCTAGACATTGTTGAGAAATACAGATATACATGACTATTGATAGCTCTGTGGGGCGTTTGTATCACCAAAATACCGCCATAATTACGACCTTGTTTAGAAGTGGGACGTAGCTTAGACATAACTTAAACATTTTTATAATCTCTCGCATACTATAAGTAATTTTTATTAATAATAATAATCTAGTGTACTTTGTTTCAGTAATTTAAAAAATTATAATTATTATTCAATGTTATAGTGGGAATGTTGTCATAATTAACGTTAAATGATTGTATATACTTATATTTTTTTCATGAATATTATTTAAAGCTCATATAACTATTATAGTTTCCTGAAAAAAAGAAATAGTCTCAATAAATTTACTTAAACCCAAAAATGTGTATGTGTAACGTCGTCCACCAACTATGTTTGGATTTGAAATTGATCTTTCATTCAAAAACTTTGGGAATCCCTGTTCTTCGCAAAGGGTGTGTCTGCTTTAGCTGGACTGTTTTGTTCTTGTTATGGATCTCAAGCTTTAGTGTCTTCAATCTGCCATGGATGTCAACCAAACGTCATTGTTTCTTCATCGCCATTTGATACGTCATTGAAGTCCTCAGGCGATTACATAATACCATCAGATAAAGATAAAAACAACAATGAATTCACCCTCTTTGGTGGCCGCGTCGTCTAACGTGCAAGTCTCATGTTGGACTAGACTGACTAGATGGGGAGAGCGGGGTTCGATCCTGGTCGGGTGCTCTGAGTGTGGTTTTCCTTTAAAATTCACTCTCCCTCCACGAAAATGCAGGTGCACTTCCTCTAAATTAAGCCTTCCCAATCCTTAACTGATTAATATAAATAGTACATGGACGTATAACCTGAAGAGGCATTAAGAATCGGCGATAAAAAAATATATATAATAGGTTCAATTAATACAAATCCTGGCACTTTAGGACTGTTTGACATCACCAATTTTACTTTCCAGTTCCATAATATATGAATTCTTGTCCCGAGTCCCAAAGATGTTGATTTAGGGGCATATTTTGTCCCGTATTTGTTTATAGTAGTACAGTGCTAATAAAACTGACTTGTTTTAAAGATTGATATTTATTATTTTACCCTTTAATCAAATTGTATATAAATTTTATACTATAAGAATAATTTATTATTTTGTAACAAAACCTTGACAGATTCCTTACAATTAGCTCTACATTTTTAGGGGTGAGTTAATCACAATTCACAGCCCACCTAGGTGACGTAGTTTGCTAACGCGCTAGTTTTGTGTTGAACTAGACTGCCGAGGACGGGGAGATTAAGGTTCGAATCTCGCTTGGGTTAACTGGAGGTGGTTTTCCCTAAATTGTTTTGCATTCTCCCTCCACTCAAATGCGGGTTCACTTACTCTATATTAAACCTTTCTAGTTCCTAATCCATTAGAGTAATTAGTACTTAAGCGTATAACTTGAACGGTTATTAATACACGGTGCTAAGTATTAATTACATTACACAGAACAAACTTTAATTAGAACATCTAATGTTTAAATACATTTCTAGAGTTCTCTAAAATAATAATAATAATAATAATAATAATAATAATAATAATAATAATACATTTCTAGAAAAGACTTCCAGAATCCCTGTTCCTTTTAGCTTAGGGGTTTAAGAAGGGGACAAAATCTAATTAATTTTACACCGTGATGATGAGTAATGTGGTCCGTACTATCCAGTCAAATCGAATCTGACAACCCTTACCATATTTTTTTTTGGAAACCTAAGCCCTGGGAAGGTTTTCTAAAAAGCTATATTCTTTCCTCACTCATCAAATTTCGGTGCATTTGAAATGCGAGAAAAGTTTCTAAAAGGCTAAAGTGTTTTTGTTTGAAAGCTTCAAGATAATATCTCCAAGAAATAATATCCGGTGAGCACGAAAAATTGAATCATTTACATTACACATGTAAACTATTATCACATTAGTGAATACACTTTCCAATTTATGAAGCCTGTTCAAATAAAAGCTATTCAATGAAATAATCATGTTTGAAAAAATTAATCGATTTTTAATATAATGAAAATTATAAATTTCATGTTCAAGTCAAATGAAATGTTAAAATATTATTATTATTATTATTGTGGTTTAAAGGCCCATCGACACATCGAGGTCATTAGGGCCTATGTTAAAATAAAATGTAAGCATATTCTCATGATACCATTAATATTTTCTTATGATACAATTATTAATTTATTTAAATATCAGATAGATGTTAGTTATTATTTTAGAAAAATTCCAAAAGCATTATTTTAAGATTTGAATTTTGAATTGAAATAATCCAAATCTGAGATCTATTTGGGTTTTAAAATTTCTAAACCGGTTTTATTCTTTCAAATATTAATATTCGGGATTTTGAAGCAAACACAGATATTATTTAGATTTGGATGAATATCCAAAATTTGGAAGTTTCATATATGCTTAAAATTGTTGTTAAGTTTAGTTAATCCTGCAACATTTTAGAGAAGGTCAAATGTTAATAAAGTATTCTTAAAATAGTTATTTCTTCATTAGGTATGGAAATATTTGCTGAAGAAAATGATCTTTTATTTGATATTGTGTTTCTTAAATGAATACTATTATATTTAAATACGAAAGATTTCCTTTACACGTATATACTCATTTTTTATCACCACGTTTTAGAACCCGTTTGGGCCAAATTACTATGTAGGGCCTATTAATTACGCTCATACTTATGTTAGGGATGAGAAAGGTTGAATTTTAGAGGAAATGTACCCGAATTTGTGCTAAGGGAGAGTGGAAAACCATTTAGGAAAACCACCCTCAGTAGACCCGACCAGAATTTGAGCCATGCCACCCCGTCATCAGCAGTCCAATATATTGTGAGAGTAACGCCTTGCATGTTCTTATTGAAAGTGATTGAATTATATTATAAATGCATGATATTTAACTGAATATGATTGCCTAAGAAGTCTGCGGGTTTCTTAAAAAATATTCCTAATTTTATATGATTCTAGACACTATTTTTTAATTCCGTATAGCAGAGAAGGAGAGCAAAAGAAGTCCCGTAGAAAATAATAATTTCAATTTCCTTTACAACAGCGCTGGACAGCAGTCAAATGACTACTAATACTACTATTACTACTACTACTACTACTACTACTACTACTACAGATTTGATGAAATAATAACACTAGAGTGACTAATGTGACAAATGTGTCGAGTAGTTCCAAAACGTGTCTTCTCCAAAAAATCGAAAATTGAGATAGCTACACCACTCCAATCTATGATCAATTACGCATCTTTTTCATAAGTAATTTGTTCCAAAAAATGCTTCTTATTGTTAAATTAATAGAAGGAATTTGGCTGTTGTTCCAAAATGTGTCTTATCAACCAAATGCTAGATCCATAACTTGCCTTTTTATTATGGTTCCAATGCTACCATGACAGTTATTGTTATGAAGTTGTTCTAAACCAAGTATTATCCATAAATGTTGCATCCAAAACAACACAAATGACCTATTTTATGTTTATAGTTCTTAAACTAGAGATTAGATACTGTTTTTAACATCAGCAGAGAATAAATGGGTGGGCTAAAGGGATCACCGTTAAAATAGCTAAATTAAAGGATCTTGACAACCTCCTATCAACTCCTTGCAATGTATCTAAGAATATTTTTTTATTTGTTTCTATTGCTAAAGAGACTCTTTTTTTTCTATTTTTGTTTTTTAAATATTGAACATTCAACTTGTTTTAATAGTAAATGACATTAAATTACTTTTTTAGCATTGTGTATGGATATTTTTAGTCTTGGAATAAAAATTGTCACTAAAACACAAGTTTTTTGTATTGTTCCAAAAGACATCGTATCTTCCTTGGGTGTTTCCAAAACTTTCCTCCTCCCTAGTATAGTTCCAAAACTTGTCTTCTCCGAGTTTAAAGTTAAAATAAATGCTTTATTGTACAGCGTAACTCAATGAGCTTATATATATATATATATATATATATATATATATATATATATATATGTATATATATATGACATATTTAATTTAAGAACTACAATGTAAAATTAAATCCACTTCTCAGTATAAAATAAAACACATGAAAACAGTTTTTCCTGATTTCTGAAAGAATTTTAAAAATGGAGGAGACACGTTTTGGAACTACTCGACTCAAATAAGCTATGAAATGGACTCGAGACTGGTTTTTGAAGATTAAATAAACTATAAAATGTAATAGATTTAAGGAACTAGATTAAGTATTAGAATTATGTTAGTTGTAAGAATAGACTTAAGGTGGAGTGCTAGTGAGCGTGAGTTTAGGGCAGTATTTTTACAGTTTTTATCGCACAAACACTTTTTGGCCAAAATAAATCAAATATTTCTTCTATAGAAACATAGAGTTTTGTTTTCTGCACATGCTAATATCAACAGTTGTTGAATATCTGTCATGAGCATGGCAGCATTTGGTGACAAACTTTTCTCTTTATTTAAAAAGTTTGTCCCCAAATGCTGCCATGATCATGACAGATATTCAACAACTGTTGAGATAAGCATGTGCAGAAAACAAAACTCTATGTTTCTATAGAAGAAATATTTGATTTATTTTGGCCAAAAAGTGTTTGTGCGATAAAAACTGCAAAATTAATGCACTAAACTTGAGTTCACTAGCACCCCGCCTTAAAGGAATGAAATGTATTTATTTTATATTTACACTATTAGATGTATGTATGACCTTTATGGTGAGGTACTAGCTGACAAGCATATTGTGTTTAGCTGGACCATGTTTAATGATTAAAAATATGTACTCCAGTTACAATAAAAACTACTAATACTACTACTACTACTACTACTACTACTACTATAATAATAATAATAATAATAATAATAATAATAATAATAGAATAATTATAATAATTATAGCTTCCACATTACCATAGTTAATAAATGTCTCACATTCTTTTAAGTTGTTTATTGTATAATCTATCCAGGTGACCTGGCGGTCCAGGGGTAAGGTATCGGACCTCTGTTCTGGAGATCCGGGGTTCAAACTCCGGCACAGATTTATCCGATTTCCAAACCCTTCCTTCACCTCTGACAAGACGTGTATTAATCACAACTTGTGAATGTGGGGAATTCCAGGTCCCCGCCGTGGTTCGGATTCCACGTTAGGCCCTCAATTTCATTTCGCAATCACCCTACCATTACACATTAGCGTAAGTACGTACAACCCGAACGGGTAGTAAGACGCGGTGCTATTAATAATAATATAATTTACTTGTATTTTATTTTACTTTTTTGTATACAATGAAAGTAAAAAACTATCTAACATTATTCTTAAAATATTATTTCCAACATAAAAAAAGTATTTTTAACATATGTACATTCCGAGGGGATAGTAAGACGCGGTGCAAACAAATAAAATCATTATTAACATAATTTATTATTTATAAACCCGCATCGGTGGTTACACGTACTATTTGTTAGACAAACTTTGTATGCAGTTGTTCGAAATTAGCTTTGGTACAAATATATACTTGTACTGGAGTTCAAACTTTAATTGAACTAAATAATGTTTTAAAACGACTCCTAGATTTAAGAATTGATGCTGTGAATTTAAGATCAACGTGCCGCTACTCTATTACTGAGCTATTCAATGTTATTATGCACGTCTACGATGAACATGTGGTTTTATCTACTACTTGAGCTACCATCCAAACACAACTACCGGTACATGGAGTCAGCATTTATGCTGACTTTCGTACAAATCATTTGTATTATACAGGGTTAAATACCCTTATACTACAGGACAACTCTCAACAGTAATACATTACTCCGATGTTTTTATTGAACCCTTTAATACTATAGTTATTATTATATCATATTAAATAATAAATAAGTTTTATGCTAATCTTATATTATGAAAGCTTATACAAGAAGCTCAATTCATATTTTAATTGTGTTAAATTGAGTTCATCAAAATAACTATATTTCATCTCATTTCATTTCGTGACTGGGAAACTCGGTTTCGGATCCCACCCATGCGTACACCGAGGCTGATTTTTCCTTTATAGTTTTCCACTATCCCTCCATGTAAGTACAATTTGGCCTATATATCCTCTAAATATTCTACATTCCTCATCCTTAACCTCTCATCATAGTATATTTAATTTACCTTGGATGGGTAGAAAGATGAGCTGAGCTATCAAATAAAATTGAGGTTTAATATTAATGAAAACATAAGGATAATTTAGTAGGCCCTACACATCGATTAACATACCCATTTGGAAAGGAAACTGGAGTCTGAAGAATCAATTAGAAAGGGAAATTGAAGCATAACATATAGGCCTATTCCATGTTTACCTTAGTAGGATATATGCGTTTCAGTGAAGGACATGATAAAGCGACGCTTGTTCTCACATTCTAAAATAAAGATACACAATATATATTGTGATTTTTAGTATTTACGATCTGTAAAATCTAGCAGTAAAGAACAAGACAAATTGTAAAAGATCTCCTTGACCCGAGCTGCTGTTTTTAACGGTGTGCACAGGCTGCTAGGGACAGATATATTCCGATAGAGTGTAGTACTATCGATTTGTCGTGCTCGTGACGGTCCGGTTAAATGAGTGAAAGCGACTTTGGCCAATTTCTTTCTGACAAGGTAAATCACCCAAGGAAAGTGGATGCTCCCTTGGTTTGGGGTAAAGGTGTAGGAAGACCTCACTGTGGCCACTGGAGAAACACTCGCAATCATACCTTCAAACAGATTGGAGCACATTCAGGATCCGAAATTAGGATGACGGGACGGATACGACCGCGTTCGTTAAAAAATCCCCTTTGACAACAAAACACCCAAATCATTCAATATAGTGTGGCGTAAATCTGAGGTTGGGTTCCACATGAAAAGAGCAAAGTTTGAAAATATCTTATTTGGTAACCCTGTTGAAAAATGATGATTTTAATTTAAAGTGCCTTCAGTTGAACCCTTTAACAGAAATACTGTGCTAGAAAGAGAAAGAGAGCTTGCCATAGCAACATAGCTCTGAGTAGCCACGGAAAACTGAACCACCCTTCTTATCTTAAACCATTATACTAAGCCTTTAAACTAACCACTTATTATAGCTTATTTACCCACATCAGTGGTCTCGCGAACGAAATTTAGAGGCCATCGAGTCTGGTTTGCTGGCAACAGGGAGGTCAGAGTTCAAATCCCACCGGGTGTATTGAAGGTGTCTTTTCCTAAAGGATTTTCCAATATCTCTCTCTCTCAACGAAAATACTAGTTAATTACTTATAAATCGTATTTTACTCATTCCTGCCCTATTAGCCTTAATAAAATTACGTACATCCCTTAAGGATATTAGGACATGACGAAAAAAACTTATGAATTAAAAAAGTCTGGAAACATGGGGAGGGATTAAAATGTCTGTAAACGTATTATTATTTATTGGAGGTTTGAGTGATATGTAATGACATTGTTACAGGTAGAGCACATTTACACTTTCTTAAATGCTGCTAGCAGCCATTTCCGAAAATTGCAAAGGAAATTTAACCACTGATACTCTTCACGAGCATCTAGAAACATAAATATAATGCACTTTGCGTGATAGGTGCCCGTGAGAGATATTGGTGGTTGAAGTCCTCTGAAAGGTGTTGGAAACTTACTTTACCAGCATTTAAAATGATGCCAATTAACTCTTCCTTTGACAATGTCACTATATGTCACCCAAACCTGCAAGAAAACATAATAAGTTTACAGACATTTTACTCCTTATGCTTCCAGACTTTTGATTCATCCTGTATATCTTATTGCTGTATCTTTTAATTTATAAGTTTCTTACATTGAAGTCATTTACAATTATCATAACAAAAACATTTCAATAATAGATATGTTTCTCCATTTAAGGTACATTTTCTTTTGTGATAAGTCAAATTGTCCCTTATCGATACATATACATTAAACACTTACAAACAGACGGAATGTTAAGGTAGGGGTAAGCTGTGTATAAGATTACCTATTCAAAAATAAAATATACCACACGTGAATTTGAAATAATTTGTTTCTTAAACTTCTTGAATTAAAAAGTATCAAAGTTATATCTAATACAAACTACACAATTTATTAATTAAAATACAATAAGCATGTTATCATATGTAATTAAATAATATGAGGTAAATGCCACGTGACACCGAAATAATTAAATGTTTGTAAGTATGTGCTAGTGTTTTAACGTTTATTTGTGCTTCACTTTTATATATTTCTATCATATTTATTTAATTGCATATCAAATACAAGATAGTAATTTGCTGAATTAAATTTAATATTGTTGAATTTATTATGATTACAAATTTGTTTCTTGATGAACAATTAGATTTTTTTTCCATAAAAACTGTTCTCCTCATTAATAAATGAGGCAAATGGCTGTGATCAATTATATATTTTTAGCTTTCATTGAGTTTTTAATTTGACAATCGATCCAAACTGGTTTAAACCCTTACTCACGGGCAGAGTGGGAGCGATCACGTCAATAGCTGCAGTTGCACAGATGAATTATTCATCTGCGTGTGAGCTGAAGCTCAGGTTCTCCTGGCTCAGGGAGCCATCTCAAAGTTTCATCTCTTTTGGGGAGACTGAAGTCACAGCACGCGCTTTAGGTTTAAGGTGGGATTGTAGGGAGAGCGAGTTAAGGGGAATAATTCGTAAGAACTTTTTGAGAAAACCAATAATTTCTTAGGTAAAATAATAACATTAATAAAATTGAAGAATTAACTAATTTCGACGTGATAAAAAAGCAAAAAATGTTTTAAATATCTAAATACTTTTTACTTTACTATTACTATTTTATCTGTGGATGGAGGACTATATAAAATTGAATTACACTGTAATAGTATATAATTATACAATGTCCAGTATTATTATCGCGTTAACTATTAATTTACAGTACTAAAATCCACCAGTATATAACAGACTGTATAATTTAGTAGTTACTATTGTATGTATAATTAATATGTTAGTAACACAACTCACGGTACTCACCATGATTGCTTAAATTTGCAAAAAAGTTTGTCTCTGAATAAAATTATTCATCTATGATGTGTGTGTAAGATTCATTATCATTCGTTGGGGAACTAATTTCTAAGGGCCCTAAATTCTTCTTGGCACAAGGCCCCAAAATTGTTAATTCAGGCCTGCATAGTATTGGTGGTAACTGACAGCTAGCAGACGTACAAAATAGTTAAAAGGAAAACATAATTAATACCAAATTGTTTGTTGTGAAAGTTTTGACTGGCAAAAGTGACACCAAATCAACATGTGGTCTAGCAGATCATATGGTTTGGAGAGAGTAGATCTAGTAACTTTACTAGCCGTCAATTACCACCGTTAATTGGATATAGATGCTCAGTATAGTGCTAAATGTATGCTCGCTGCTAGAGACATTGATTTAGTTGCTAAAACAAGTTGCGCAGATGTTTTTTACAAAAAAATGACGTCGTAACGTGAGTAAAGCTTGATTCACACGTTCGCTGAAAATAGAAAGCAGAATCTGCTTCAATGGCCTAGTAATTCATACGATGTATGTTGACCCATGATGCATTGCAACACTAACTTAAAACAAATGATTATTTACCGATATAGTTTATTTCTAGTGGATAAACATATATTTTAGATATTCTTCTGGTGGATATTTTCAAATTATAACACTGTGGCGTGGCACAATCCAATACGTCAATAAACACGCTTTACAATAACGCGTTATTTCTAATCTCCTCATAACGGCCAACGAAGCTGTCTGCTTGCTTCTGGCTGTAGAGTGCATGCGTTGTCAAATGCTGCGCACTGATTTGAGATGGTTGGTTTCCACAGTAACGCGTTAGTCTAGTCTCGAGCAAACTTTACGGGTACTCGGCGTTTACTCATAGACTACTAACACTCTGCTTACACTAAAGGGCTACTGAGAATCTACTCAGGATTGTTCTTGCATACCACCTTGGTCCACGTGTCCACCGGTGGGAGAGTATGCCTATATCAATGTGTGGATTTTTGCACCCACGCGTGTTTGTACGGGGCCACATACAACTTTAAAATTCATGATAAACGGGAGTTTGAAAATGTTCACAATTACAACGATGTCTCTATGAGAAAATAAAAACTTACCCAAACGAAAGTCACTACACTCACGCCTTATCGTTATTGTATGATCTTGTTAAACATATTTACATAAAACTTTTCCCTCATGGATGTGATTTATTTGGTTGTATTCAACAGCGTTCCAAATATAATTGCAAAAACCTAAGTCAAGAATTATTGTTGCAAGACAATAATGCTTCTACTGCTTAAGAGGATATTGGTCCTGTGCCGCCATTGCTCCCAAATGTGGCAAAGAAGACTGTGCAGACTCTTAGGGAAATCATGTTTACGAAACAATAAAAAATGCTATAATATATTATTTTGCATTTTTGAAGAGCGTAAGAATATGGCGACGTACCTATATTTTAATCTATTTCATTATATGTTTGAAAAGCTCATAAATCCTTAATAGATTCCTTTAAAATAAATCGTGATTCAGAAATAAATAATAAAAATCTAAAAGCTATATATATACAAAATTATCCAACTAAGACGTTTCCATAAAAAAAATCCATAGTCACAACAGAAAAAACGGAATAAATATGATTTTAAAACGATTATTTTTTTAACGGTTGCTCTGTTATCTGGAGGAAAGACTCTGAACTACCCGAACGGTTGACGAGGAAATGGTTTTGGGGAGGGGGCAGGGGAGGTTGGTTGAACGAAGTAAACACAAAAGGAATGTGGATAGTGTCCGCCTGACCCACGCCTGGTGCTTTGGGCTAAAGGCAGATAAGAGTAGTCAGAAATAACTCATTAGCACATTTATGCTACAATGTGGTATTGACGTTTATCTTGAGAAGTCACAATGAATACTTCGGGATTTGACATAAGAAGAGGCTATATATAAATCACATCTACATTTATGCGCCCCACGTAAGAAAAGACGAGGAATAGAATTAAAATAATATTGGAAACAAAGGTAGTCTACAAATTTATTAATTTAGAACATGTAATTCCAATTTAATTATCTATTTTTCAAGTAAAATATGTAAAGCTGAATTTTATCTATTAATCTATAAAATGATAATTTACAGATAGAGAAAATATCAAATACCTTCCTAATAAATTGGGATTTTTGAAACGATGCCCGATTGAAGTATTCCACTAAACTAAATTTAGGATTTGGGATATATTAAAGGTGATATCGAAACAAATATGCCAGCGTTTGCCTGTAGTGTGTATGGGAACACCTCAGTGAAAACAATAAATGTGTTGAAAAACATTCATAAAGAACCATTCTTTGACAGGTTTAAAACTATTTTTATATCTTGCAACTTTGTTTTTGATAAATCCTATCAATGACAATTTAAAAAAATCCTATATAAATAAAGATATAAATACTGTATCGTTCTTTATTTGTTCTAAACATATCTTTCTTCCAAGACTACTATAGGCTGTCGTGAATCCTAACTGTATAGTACAAACATGTGAATAAAACCTAAGCTGTAATGACGTACACGCTAAGTTCATTTAACGCGGTTTCCCGTTGACATAGTCATCGGGGTTCAAATCCCGGCCGGGTGTAGCTACGGTATTTTTTTAAATGTTATCTTAAATGTTTTCCATACACTTCTTCCTTGAAAATTTGGGTACATTTTAACTAAGTTTTACTTTACCCATTCCAACTCTAATAGCTTTATTAAAATGCATGTTTCCCGGATAGGTATTAAGACCCCGAGAAAAAATAAGGTAATTTTTATTAATTACAAAATTATTGGACGTTAGGGAACTAATTGTAGTGCCTACAAAAATCACTAAGAGACTTTTTTTTTATACACCCACTTTGGTGGCCGCGTGATCTAATGCGCTACTCTCGCAATATACTATAGATTGTCGATGACGGGGAGTTTAAGGGTTCGAATCTAGGCCGGGTGTACTGAGGGTTGTTTTCCAAAAGGGTTTACTTCTCTACCTCCACGTAAATGAGGGTATACTTAATATTGATATAACCTTCCTAATCCCAAAACCCTTAGCTTAATTAGTACATAAGCATAACACCCGAACGGGTAGTAAGACGCGGTGTTAAAGAAAATCCTTTTTACCGTATTTATCAATTTTAATTTTTCATACCATTAAAGAGCATTTTGGAGACAATTGCAAACTGATTTTAATTGTAATAGAAAAAAACAAAAGTTGCTGGAGGCAGATAACGGTGATCTGAGTCCCCACAAATCACATCTATTGAGACTGTAGTTGTGAATGATGTTACTTATGCCGTTCCATCAGAACATTACTTTGATATGGATAATGATAGCGCTTTTACAGAACCACAAAGGTAGGTGGATCCAAAAGACACATTTTAATATAGTTCATTTAGACTGGTTTTTATGTTTATCAGACTATTAATATTATAGGCCTGCTTATAAACTAACATTGGTAATAAATTAAAATGTTATCAATGTTGACCAACAAAAAATTGGTGTATTTTATATAAAACCCTTCTTACCAGACTCTACCATTGCAAATCATAAAACCAAACTAAGAATGAGCAAGCTTTAAATAAGCTCAATGACTATTTTAAAAAAAGTTCGTAATCAGATCAATATTTTTACAAAAGGAAAATAAGTTTATTTGTATATTGAATAGATTGCAATAGTACCTTGTAATAAAAAAATAAGTCTTCCTTTGCACAAAAGTGATGCACAGTATAGGCTCTTTGTTTTAACGACGAGGCTAGTATTATTCCGGGGCAAGGTGGCCCAAATATAATAAATATATACGTACATAATATGTAGTGCTTAAAAATAGCATCATCACGATCATCAACATATCTTAAACAGTGGTGGATTCCGGAGGGGGCGATAGGGTTGATCCCCCCCCGGAAAGAAAAAAAATCAAAAATATTGAAAATAATATCTTACTTTAATTTTGTAAAGAATGACTCTACCATTTCCCTTGCCCAAACTCCTTCATAACCTAACATCAAAATAAGAGTTTGGGAAATATCTTGAATAGGAATTTGTCACAATTTAAATCACAAATCTTCTCTCAAAAGTTTCCTGGATTCGGCTGATGTGCCCAGCATACTTCTAGCTGGAATAAATTTCATGTGAGGGAAACATTTCTTTACAGCGCAGAAATTAGTACATTTTTAACTTCAAATTATAATAATCTTAGTTTTGCCTGGAATACTGATACATTGTTTGCTAAATCTAAGAGGTAATTATTTTTCTCTTGATTTCTCTGAAAGTTATCCAAATCTAGTCAAAACCTTGTCTCTGCTGCAGTAAACCCGGTCACCATATTTGGTCTCGATTTCATCAAGGTAGCCTTTGAACTGTCGGTGATTGAGTCCTCTGATTTAATGAAGTTCTCTGTTTGCACTAATGTCCGTATCAGATTTCTTTATCCCAGATCTTTTACAGCCAAATTTTACTGGTGTAAGCCTATAATGCAGTGATATGCAATAAGTATGTTAGCGTGGCAAAGTTATCACAGATTTTTTGTGAGGAGAGACACTATTCCATTATTTGCTCCAATCATTGTAGACAAATTTAGACAAATATCATTTGATGCCTTGCAGCAGGTCAGAACCCTTGGTCTGTCCATCCATGGAGTACAGAAAGACGAGTTCTTAATAAATTTAGAATTCTTACGTCACACCTGGAGCAAATATGCTCATTTGAAAGGTTGATGTTATGTCAGAGAACTCATATATGGATAGTGAAAAAATAGATGCCAATTTTTTAAAATTTTCAAATATTTCGTTGCAATAATATGTGCAATATCTGTGACACTGCGTTACATAGATATTCGATTAAGACATATTCCCTCAAACTTCTTCACGCAATTAACACAAGGTTTTTAAGATACGGCTACCAAACAATTATTCACAAAGCCCCCATAAATAAACGGACTCGATGTTATAGCTGCTGTTGAAGTATCGGTAGACTTACTAAGTATAAACTTTAAAAGTTTTACTAAGGGACGAAAGCATTTAATCATATTTCGCTGACAACCTAGTCTAAGTAATATGAGAATATGTTAGGAATTTATTTTGCAAATTTCATTTAGTCGGCTGGCCGCAATAAATGGCATAGCGGGCCATGGGTTGTGCACCACTGTCTTACCTTATCGGTGGGAAAAGGGTTAATTTTTGCCTTAAGAGGTCATACTGCTGTAGTTTCTTACAATACTAAAACTCCTCTATATAAAATACACAAAGTAATGTACCAAGCTAGTCCCGGGAAGTTTACTAAGAAGATGGAGATGTGAAGACTTCGTCAAATTGAAAGAACAAGAAGTCTGCCTGCAAAAGTGAAGAAAAAGAACCCATTTAGACCTAGGTTGACTAATAATGACAAAGACTATGGGCCTTGTGCTCAGAAGCCTAATATGGTTACGGAAGAATTTGATACAGAGAAAATTAGATTTATTGCTACTTTACCAAGCACATCAGAGCAACGTGAGGAGCTTGAAAGAGAAACACTTCTCCAAAGAAATAGTGGTCGATGGAAAGAAGTACGGCGAAAGCTGCTCACTGCCTCTAACTTTGGACCCGTAAGTCGACGACTTCCTCACACATCTTGTGAAAAGGCTGTTCAAGGAATACTCTATGATGATTTTGACACAGATGCAATGCTGTACGGTAGAGATAATGAGAAGAATGCTATATTGGATCTTGAAAATAAAATGAATGTTAAAGTTGAGCCTTGTGGGCTCTTTGTTGATCCGGAATTATCTTACTTGGGAGCAACTCCCGATGGTCTAATAGGATCTGACACCATTATTGAAGTGAAGTGTCCACCCTCAGCAAGGAACATGACACCAGAAGAAGCTGTTTTAAAAAGAAAGTTTACTTTTTGGAACATAAGCAAGGACAAAAAAGAAATTACGTGCATTAACAAAAAACACACTACTATCAAGTGAAAGGCCAACTTCACGTGACCAGGAGAAGTTACTTTCTCTTTGTTTTATGGACAAATGTGGGTATAAAGTTCGAGAAGATTTTCAGAGACGATGCATTTTGGGCTAGCCACATGGAGAAAAAACTGAGCCAGTTCTATCTAGATTGTCTCCTGCCAGAGCTTGTAGATCCAAGACGCAGACGATCCATGCCGATTAGAAATCCACCTTACATAACAAAGGCTATTGAAGACAAACAAAAGGCTGACAAATGTAAGGCAATGGCCCTTGAGAATTCCAATTCAAAACCTAAAGTGAGGCGAAAGCTTTAGTTATTAGGTTTCAGACGCAAATATAGAGCTAAACTCCCCTTACCTCAATTTTGACTTGTTTTTTAATCGTTTCGTGATTATGTGCTAAAAACAAAATATATAATCGCTAAAATTATGAATAGTTATAAAATTAAAATTGTCGACTGTGTTTGTTGAAAAGTTACCTAAACTAAAATGTCTTGTATTCTATTGTGATTGTGATCGTTTTATAGAGTTCTATATAAGGGTGTGTCAAATAAATTGCTATTTGCTTCCCATACAATTATATAAAACAATTTTTTTAAACTAATTAATAAAATAATCACAACATTTCTAAGTGGTCAAATGCGGGTAAATGATTGTTTTGGAGCGTATATTGACATTTCGAAAAACTTTTATCCAACTATGTTTATAAATTTCATATAATAACTATAGTATGAAGAGAAATATGTTGAATATATTAATGCGAATGTGTTCAATTTATTATTTTATAAAATTACTGGTGAATGTATAGAATCACCAAAAGTAAAAGTAATTTATCAGTAATTTTTTTAATATACCTATTCACTTTGGTGAAAGTATGAAACCTCAATGGTATTTTCTACATCTACCATTGATTTTATAAAAGATATGTTAGACTGAATATATTATAAAACATAACTCGAAACTAATCAAACCTTTACTTAGCTTATTAACATTCACCAGTGACTGATGGTAATTTTATAAAATCACCGGTGACTTTATAAAATTTTCAGCGATTGAAATAGTGTTTTTGTAGATTCACCCAATGTAAAAACTACGAAAAGTAGCAACAGATGAATAAAGGCATCAGATTGGCTGAGCGTTTGAGTCACTCAGTACACAAGCCAGCTCGTTAATTATATTCTCAAAGATAATGGAAGATAATCTCAGTTGTTAAAAATTAGGTAATATGTAGGAAGTTGGAAGAATAAATAAACCTTAAAAATACACACCAATGTGCAATCAACATTGTTACTCTACTTATTAAAAATAAATGGTACGGACGACGGTGCACCGCACAGTCTTTCTCCATCTCTCATATTAAAATGGACTGATTTACTAAAAACTTGTAATAGTTGTGAAACGAAATAATAGATTCCCCATATTTTTACAGAAACACTCCACCAAAGGTCATAAAGGAAATAATATACACTGCTAGCTATTTAATTCCTTACTCCATGGCATTAGGTTTTTCGGAACACTTGCAGAAATGTAATAAAAGGGGAACATCTTTGTCCACCAAAGAGCATAATAAATTTCATATTTAAAAGATCTCCAAATTTATGTTTTTATATTTGCTTATATCTCAGAAACTATTGGTTTTTTGAAATATGTTTCGAATAAAATATTTGTTATTTTTAACTGTACAAAAAAAAAATACAGTTATAAGTATTTTCGTATCTCAAATAGTAGCGGAGAAATGATCAAAATTGGAAATTAACGCTTATGTAAAGTAACCTTAAAGTCACTTTCATAGGAAATGGAAAATTGCCATTTTGTTTGTAATATTAAACAATACGTAAATCAAAAACATTAAACAAAATATTTGGCTCTTCACTAAATATTAAAATAAAATAAACATATGTTTGTAATAAATTTCAAAACCATTAGGAGTTTTAACTTTTATTTATTTATATTTTATCTATAGAAAAAAATTATTTCAATAAATTTATTTTGTGTAAGTGAACTTATCTAAAACTATGCAAACTAATATAAACATCCTAGGCCAAACTTAAATACACTTTAATTGACTTCAACCAATTAGAATAAAACTCTGGTAGTCCGAGATTCCGGATAATCTGATCAGGGGGCCATTTATTAGCATTCCTTTACCCCTTTCTTGAGTTAGCCACAAAAAAAGTGCCCCATTAAACTTGGCAAACAATTACTATTCCAATGTTCGACGACTATTCAGAGATTAAATTAATGTTGATAAAACAAAAAATTACATTTTAGAATTAATTTCATTTCTGTCACTGATGCTTTTCCAACTACAAACTTCTTAGCTAATTTAGTCGCAATTTTACAATTACCGAGACATTTTGAAACTTCCAGTTTTTTTCCCATAGACGTGTCCACAGAAGGGCACAGGTAGGCCCCCCTTTTGTTCCTTCAAATATTGTGTTCAATGAGGCAGGCACGCACACACACACACACAACTGTAAGAAATCATTGCTTCGTGTGAGAAGGATGCATCTAATTCTTATTACAATTTAAAAATAGCTCTAAATAACTTCCAGAGTCTTATGATTTGATCACTCTTAATAAAATATAAAGATATGGAATAAAAAAATCCGGGAATGGACTACTCTGAATAGCTTCCATAAAGAAAAGCTATATTTAAATATATTATTATAAAAAACTTTGGGTCAGTGGTGGTGGAACCGACGGGTAAGGGGGGGCACTGCACATGGGACGAATTAGCCCCCCATGGAAAGAAGTTTCTCTCTCCTAGATACATTTCAAACACTTCGATAGTATTGAATATTAAACTAAAAGATTGCCTTAAATAGAACTCCAAATGATTTCTATGTGCATTAAATTTTCAAAAATTAACTGGAGAAGACCACACCCTATAACTTCTAGAATAATGTAACTGTAAGAAAAAAATCAGTGTGGAAGCGCTATAAATAGCTTCTAGAGTCATCTAAATAAATAAATAAATAAATCTAGGCAAGGGCCACTCAAGATAGGCCTAAGTTTAAAATGGTTGTTATTTTGAAGAATTTTCTTGCTATAAATACTACTAATGGATTTTGAAAGCCTTTAATTTAAAAAAATTGGCCAGTGGAAGATCACTTCAAACATCTGCTAGAGGCATCTACTTAATTTTCGGTAATTGATATGAAAATACTGTTAGATATAGGACTCTTGAAAAAGCTACATATAGTTGTCCATGAGTAAATACAGCATTTGACAAGTACAATCCAGCTCTTGAAAGCGTCTATCCCTTAGACATATTGATAGTCATTGCAAAAGCAACTTTATTTTAACTTACATTTTAATAAAAACCATGTGTTTTAACGTAAACTGAGTATGCTATGACAGAAGTCGGAAAAAAAAAATCCTAACCACTGAGACCTTATTAATCGCTGTAGGCTTTGTGTTGGTTGAGAAAAAGGAATGTTGACAACAGAAATAATGTATACGATAACATTAAATATTATCAAATAAATAATATTTAATCGAGTATAGAAAAACATGAATATGATTACGATCAAACATTATATAACAATCTTGCCAAAACAACCAAACAACCTGCTTTGGTATCCGCATGGTCTAAACTTTAAGGCATCGCTCTTGAAATAAACTGGACTGCCACAGACGCAGAACTTGGGTTCGTATTTTGGTTGGTTGTACTGAGGGTGGTATTTCATAAACACTTTTTCACTCTCCCTTCACGCAAATGTAAGTCCACTTCCTCTAAATTGAACCATTCTTATCCCTAACTAGTTAGCACATTTAATACACATGCATGTACCCCTAAAGGGTAGTAAGGTGTGATGATAAACAAATAAAATAAAACAAACAACCCAAACAGAATGTATGATTCCACTAAAATAAAGAACACAACACAACACTAATAGCTAAAAGAGATCACCTTTGCTTTTTCAAGAAAAAGCCTACATCAGTTTACATTCCTGACTGTTATCAGTAGTGTAATTCAATGGTGCTCAGCAAAGCTGGGCCTATCGTAAGTTTTTTTTGCGATATCAGCATCTTTCACTAATTTAAATCATTACTATAATGGAGTAAGGGTGAGAAGGGTTTAAAGTGAAGGTGCACTAGCAATTGAATGAAAATATGGAAAAATTCTATTTTATAAATTACGACCATAGTTTTTTTTATTTGAAAATTTTTTATCGCACATTTTATGAACACACTGATTTTTCTACAAACTAAACTAATTCTAGAGCAAAAACATCACCCAGTTCTCCAGCCGATAATAACTAACCAATGATATACTTACAATCATGCCTGGATTAGAACCTGTGATCCCTAGATCAGTAGGCACACGCGTTACCTACCGGCTGTTCTAAAGTGTACAACTTCCCTAATATAAATTTAACTGAAATTCAAATCTTAACTTGATTACCAATGAAGACAAGATGTAATGAAGACTTGAAGACTGTTCCAGATTTAAAAAAAAAGTTATCCTTAGTAATAAATTACTATGTTATGGGAAAATATGTTTTGTGGCTTTTGTCACACATAAAATATATTTCAAAATATTTAACATTGTCTAGCCTTTTAACCTAGGAAACTAAAAGTGTTTTTGCTATTATATGAATGTAAAATTGAATACACTTTGTACATGTACTATAAATTAGTGTTTGGACGAGATGTGGTGGCATTGCCCTAGTCTAGAGTACAGTTTTCAACGTTACCTACCAATTCAACTGTCTAAAATCACTCGAGATCATGCGGATCTGAAGTCGTGACATATGCTCTACCACTTCAAAATGCCACAACGTGTCAAAGGAAAGGGGGCTTCTAACCAATATAAATATTTATTTATAGAAATAAATTTGAACGATTTTTGTAATCTAACATAATTAACCCTTGTTAACTCAAAATATATTTTAAAAAATCATTAGTCGACTGTTTCATGTTTTGCTAAAAGTGTTTTAAGAGTTTTTACAATTTTAATTTTTTTTTTACTATTACTACAACGGCCATAAAATTATTGGTTTTCCCGCACGATTGAAACAAGACTTGTGACGTTAAATAGATGGTTCATCGTTACACGGGGGCACAGGGGCCTAATGTAGATTCTAACACTTTCATCAAAATAAAGTCTCAATCATTTTTTTTCTCTAGGTTATATTACTTTTACTAGATGGATTAGTGAATGGTATAAAATATAGTATTTTTATTTTCTGAAAATAGATATTTACGTTTATGAGCTACAAAATGGCAACTTTACTTAGGTGGTAGAAAAAGGAACACGCTTGGGCCGAGACCTTTGGGTTAAACAAAGACGACCAGTCCAGCGCCTGTAAGAACGCGAAAGAGCAAACGAAGAGTACAATGCCGTTTTACTATTCTTTTCTTTCTTTACACTGCTGTCCTCCCCAAGATAATTACACATCCCTTCTGTGTGCTCGTGAGTGTTGTCTCTTGAAGAAAGAATGACAGAGTAAAAGAGGACTAGGCGATTGTCAGTTCACCGAGTATTTCCTCTCTATACTGGATGACTTGTCTCTGACGTATTCGTCTAAGCTCCACCTCCCTCGCACGCGCACAGGATGCGCAACTTCAGAACTGGCATTGAGCTTTCTGATAATATCCTCTTAAGGTGGGATGGAAGGGACCACGAGTTAAGGCCAGTATTTTTGTGCATACGTTTTTCCTCTCTCTCTATATAGATATATACATATATATTTACATATGTGTATGAACTCTTCTGTGGTCTAGTGGTCAGCGTTCCTAGCTACACATCGAAGGGTTCTGGGTTCGATCCCCGGCGATTCCAGATTTTCTGTTTAGCAGTGAGTTTGGAACGGAGTCAACTCTGCATCGGTTGGACAAATGAGGAGATTCTTGAATTAAAATGTAGCGGCTTTACTCTAAACAACCGAGATAAACGTCCAGTGGATTTGTCCTGCTGCCTACATGACACACTCGATCCACGAAATTTGGTACTACATTTGCCAACGGACGGTGGCTTCTCGTTTGGAAAGGCTCTTTTGTGAGCTGATGCCATGTAGTTATCTATCTTTATATATATTCTACTATAAATAACCCCAATAATTCTTGAATATTGATCATGGGCATCCTGGAATTATAACTTTTTTATTCAATTAAAAAAGTTTCTCATCAAATGGCATTATACTCATGGAAGAAATTCAAGAACGTTTGACGTTACTAAACTATTTAAAATATTAAGAATGAGTTATAGTGAGTTTCGAGTGAACCTTACTGGTCTAATATATTTTTTTCTAATTTTAATGCTGGCATTAATATTTTAAAAGATTACGTTTTAAATCAACACAATTTGCTATTTAAATTTTCTTGTTATAGGATTCTCCCCCCAAATCTTTTCTCTACCCTCCCCCTAGGCAAAAGGCTCCCAAACATTTTAAACCAAAGGAACCCCTGCACAAGAAAAAAATACATGCTGGAGCCCTCATAGAATTTACTACACTAATATTATGAACAATAATGACAGTTTACAAGAAGAAAAGTATACAACAAACGGAAACTCTCACTTAATCTGTCCGCACCTTAGGCAAATGTCCTTTAATCAGAGTTGAACAGATTTGGCAATCCTAATTACTTATGCTATTTTATAGTGTAAAAAACAAATAAATAATATTCTAAAATTGCCTCATAAAGCTGGAGATAACTGTCAGAGCTCATTTGTAAAACCTTTGTGGTCACATTTAACACCACCGAATATTCAACTGTGACTCTCATAAAAACTAAACAGCTTTGTCGACTTGTGGAAAGTGATTTGTGGTGTACTCTGTCAAACATTAAACCCAATATTCAAGAAATTATTCAAACCAAAGAGTGCGTGCGAATCATCTCGATAACCTTCAGACATTTTTTCTGCCACTATCCTACCAATGTTACATTGATTATTGTGTAAGATAATACAGTGACTAAAGCATTTACATTTTTTATATAAATATATAGAAATAAATAGAAGAGGAGGAGGAGTTGACTATCTACCAAAAGAGGCATCAGCTGAAAAAGGTTTAGAACCCCTGTTCTAAATATTTAGCGGAAGATTAGGCGGGAAATTAGACAAAAGATTACATATGAATCAGTAAACATATCAAAATGCAGTTTTATGCATTCTTCATTTGACAACAGCGCGATTAAGATCATTTATTAGTTTTTAATGTTAATATAACTATTTTTCAATGTAATATTTGTATTTATTAAAATATAGTAAGACAGGATCACCCATGTGGTCTTGTGGTCAGTATTACTGGCTACAGATTCATAGGTCTCGGATTCAATCCCCGACGCATCCAAAATGTATCAATGAAGCAGTGGGTCTGAAATGGGGTAAAATTCAGGCTCGTGAGTGCATATGAGGAGCTATTTATTTAAATAATTAACAGTTCTGATTTATAAAACTGAGGTCAGTGACTGGAGGGCTCGTTGTGCTGACCACATGACACCCTATATCCGGAAATACTGGCACTGTCAACGTTAACGGTGGCGGCCGCTTGATCGGTATAGCTGGCTTGCTGGCTCATACCATAGAGTTTTTTTGTGTGGTAAAACAATATCATTGGTCTCCTATTCACTGTGTTTTTTTTAATTAGACTACAGAAAACCACACTAAAATTTGACGCCTGGCTCAAATTGTATTATCCACCTAAGATACGTGATACCCGTAGGGTGAGACGCAGCTCCTAACCCATGACAGTGCAGCTAAAACTAATCCCCCAAATCTACCATTACCTGCTTTGGTGACCGCATGGTCTAAGTCACTAATCTCGCAGTAGACTAGACTGCCGATGATGGGGCGATAGAGGTTCAAATCTCGGTCGGGTGTATATTTAGGGCGGTTTTTCCAAAACGGTTTTCCACTCTCTATCTCTCCACGAAAATGCTGGTATGAATCCTCTAAATATAACTTTCCTCATCCCTTAAAACATCAGCGTAATTAGTACATAAGCGTATAACCCGAACGGGTGATAGGACGCGTTGCTAAAAAAAATACATATTATTGAGAATTTAATATATGGCTACTAAGGCAGAATATCTGCATAGGATTTAATCAGAGGGCTCCTAAATGTTTAGTTGGCCTTCAAAGCCTCTTGGTCACCCGGTCAAGCTACAGTGGGCTTACCCAATTATATTCATTATCTCGTATGTCCTTCAAAGATGGAAGTGGGCGACAGAACGCCCTAGTTCCTATCGCCGCCAGAACTAGCACGCCAAAACAGTCGACACAACACATGGCTGGTTACGTCATCTTGTCTAGGTCATTGCCATGGGGGGAAAAAAACACTGCGGTGGTCTGGCAAAACGTGTCGATGAACAATGTTAGCGTCATTGCTAGTATGGATGCAGACAAGAATATGCGTGCTTGTATAACTTGTCACTCGTCTCGTCTCGTCTCGTCTCGTCTCGTCTCTTTCACACCAATATGCTCTTCTTTCACTTTTCTCATTCCTTTCACTTTTTATTTTTTGCATTTCAATCTTCCTCCTGCCATTTATTATTGATATAATTATTGTTACCATCATTATTATCTAAGAACTCTATTTTTTTTATATAAAGAAATAGATTGGTGCTCATTTAATACATTTTTGACTATAAACGTCCATAACAACCCACAACAAGCACGTATTAAGACAATTAAAAAGAATGGTTTGTTCAGGAATAGCCAGATACATTACGTCATCTAAATGCTATAATTATTTATTTTACTCTTAAAAATTCAATTATGGCGTCATTATGAACATTAATAATGTCTTCAATTTTTAGGAATAGACTTCGTTACCTACAAATTATAGTTCCAGGTCAGTATAGCTAAACAGTTTGTAAATTATACCGGTTTTGTTAACTTTTGTTCTATAATCCTGTTTTTTTTTTTAGTACTGCCTCTTCTTCCTGTTCAGGTTATACGCATATGTACTAATTACACTATTAAGTTAGGGATGAGGAAGGTTGAATTTATAGGAAGTGTACTCTCATTTGCATGGGGGAGAGTGGTAAACCACTTTCAGTACACCAGGCCGGGATTTGAGCCCCGATCCCCCCGTCATCAGGGGTCCAGTCTAACTCAAGAGTGACGCCTTAGACCATGTGGCCACAGAAGTTGATAATAATCTTGTTTTTAATATGATTAAGTATATAATATGGTGACCTGGTGGTCTAGGGGTAAGGTGTCAGACTTCTGTGCTGGCGGCCGGGGTTCAATCCTCGGTCCCGGCACAGATTTATCTGATTACCAAACCCTTCCTTCACCTCTGACAATACATCTTGTGAAAGTGGGGAATACCAGGCCTCCACCGTGGTTCGGATTCCACGTTAAACTGTAGGTCCTTCATTTCATCTCACAATCACCCTACCATTACACATTAGCGTAAGAGCGTATAACCCGAATGGGTAGTAAGACGCGGTGCTAATAATAATAATAATAATAATAATAATATCTCAGTGCGTCCTTAGTATGTGCCAATATTCAAACATTTATTTACCCGTACTTACGAAAGAAACACAAAAAGCCATTTAATTGAAAACGCCTCCACAGTAATAATGCATGGATTAAACTACCACAAACATGACCAGATAGCGTTCATTTAAATAGTTCTTTAAACTTGTGGAAACGCGCAATTCTCTAATCTATAAATACCATAGACATTTTTCTGATTACTGGATGTTTATTCTAATTTGTATCCTAAAATTCACCCTATTAATATAAACACATTAACTAAGAAACTAAGTATACTTTGCCCATAGCATCAAACAAAGATATATAGATCTGTGCCATTAATAAAATATATTATATTTTTAGATTATACATTATTTAATATTCTCATCCATTAAATAGAACATACAATGAAAAATAGGTGTATTAATAAAATATTAACAATACTTTATTGAAATCATTATTATTATCCCTGTGGGTAATCCAGCGCAGAGTTTCAAGGCAATGGTCTAACATTTGGTCTCCTACTAGGCAGTTAGTTTGTCTTTCTCTCGCTATGATCCCCATCAATTGTTTCCTCTTAGAGAGAAAAAAAAGGACGGAAAGAAAGGAGGTTCAAGCTAGCTTAATAAATTATGAAAATAAGTGGAGACTATTGGCACAAGACACAGTAAAATAGAATTGGAAGACACGGTGCACGGTGGGATGGAGTGAGTGTAACCTCAATTCACGGGATGTGGTGAGATGGAGTAAGAGGCACCTTGGCACAAGTGGCGTGGTGAAGTGGGGTGTGGGTGGGGACCAGGAAGCATGAAACATGGTGAGGTGAATTTGAAGCGACCTTTACACATTGATTGTGGTGAGGTTTAACCCTCCCCCGTAGTGGTTGTGACCTTTCCCCATTTAACCAGTAACTCTCCAGAAAACCACCACAGCTAGAGTGTCGTACAAAGGGAATTATATAAGTTATTCAACATGGATCTTTAATGATCACTTTCCTACTCAACCAAACCCAGTGGTCGGGACCTACATATTAAACAACATCGGGGAATAAGTGCCTCAGTTAAATAAAGATATGACATTAAACAAAACATGAATTGTAACAATATTGGCCTCTTGGCTAGTTTATTAATAAAAGACAAAAGTTTAATTTACAATAACCCAAGATATATTCAGAATGCGATTTCTGCGCAATTTGATTGATGTATTAACAAAATCAATTTCTTCCCAATTAACATATTATTAAACTCAGGGGCAAGTGGTAATGTCAAATGACGACATAGAAATTTTACGGTAATAAACTAGGGATAATGCCCGTAATCCACAACATGATAATAGAAATTCTTTAACACTTAAATTCGTGTAATATAGAATACAAATGCCTAACGCCTGACTCATTGATAAATAGACTACAAAAAGTTATAGTATACTAAGCTAATCCTTCTCTTCAACATTAACACTTACTGGTTCATGCTCAAAACATTAATTAAAGTTACGCGTTAAGGCTTCATGACCTAACTCTCTGATAAAACTCAAACACCAAACTTCAAAATGATCTGATGGATCAAAGGTTTTACATATGCGAAATCTGAACATATCAACATAAGCCGTAATAAACTATGAATATTAACAAAGTTACGCAACAGATTTTCTACTATGAAATCTTAATATTCAGGAAAAATAATAAATAATATAAACCAAAATTAAATTATTAAAACGCAAATAAAACAGACGGCTACATATTTAACTTTTAAGGCAGTCCATAGCCACTTATGTAAACTAAAGGAAAATAATATACATCTCCAACATTACAACTACTTACATCCTAATATATTCCTTAAGACTATTGGCATCAAAGAGTAAAGAGTATCGCTGGGCACTTGCTTATATTCTGCTTGAAACAGCGGGGGAAAAATGAATTGAAGGTATGACATAAGGTGATATCATTCACAGACAATGAGCTCTCAGATTACCTCATCAGCGCCTGCGCACAATGACGATAGGTATAAGACGAAGATGGGGGCGGGTACACTTTGCAATACAGCTCCAATAACCACCACAAGGCCACGCTTGAGCACCAAGCACTACATCGGTTTAGGCCTGTGTTAACAATTGCACGTTCACGACAGGCTTCAAATATTGTTTATCGTTAGTGGTGATCACAGTTGTCGGCTGGCGTGTTTTCTTGCTCCATACGTAGCGCCAGTTTAGCAGTTAAACGGGGTAAGTACACAATGTACGCTTGGTGGCGGAGGTTTGGTGGTTAAAGTTTGTAGCCACGGTACAAGGTGGAATGAGAGGAGCCTTAGCACAGAAATCACGGTGTTGTGGAAGGAGTGGAGTGGAAGGAACCTTGGCATTCTGAGGATGGTGAGGGGTAGTGGGTGGAACCTCGTTGCATGGGGTGTGGTGAAGTGAAGTGGGAGTAATCTTAGGACACAGGATGTAGTGAAGTGGATTGATAAGAGAGAGTGATCGAAACACTCATTCAAACCATAGCCAGTTTAATAATGGTGTAACCACGGCTGGAGACAGTACATATATTATAAGCGGATACCGATGCTGATACCTGAAATTATGTTCTGACGCTTCCAGAAATGAAGCACAAGAATCAATTCAATATTGTATTGACACTATGTGTCAAACCATGATCTTGAGCTAACCTTAAAGTGATGGGTTTTTGAATTTTACTATGTATACCCGAAAGAAAAGAATAAATAAACACAAAATAATTAAATCAGCGTCGAACCTACAAGAATTTTTAGAGTTATGTGCAATAACATTACTATTCGGGGCACTGGGTGAGAGCCTTTCACAGATCGCTGGCGCGCAACATATCTCTAATCCTAGCAGGACCTTAGAACATTTGTGGGGTTCTCCTATGTCTAGTATATAGTTACTAAAGCCCTATACAATAGTGTTGGCAGGAGCCGGTATCTTTTCTTAAGAGAAGTGTGCGAGGTTAAGGAAGTGGTCCTTTATACAAAGAATCTTCATGCCTCAGTGTAAGTTTAAGTTGGAGACGTACCAGGTGGTATCCAGAATGATACTCAGACACCAGATCTCAAAATACTGCATCTTGTACATGTATGTCTCCAGTAGGTACACTCACGGGACATGTCTAAATTAAAATTGGCCTGAACAACTGTTTGCAAAGTATCATACAACTTCCCGTTAAAAGTGTGTTAGGCATTTTCAACAGTGGGTCAAGAGTACCCAACCTCTGCCTAGCATAGATAATTCTTTCGGTAAAATATATCAGATAGGTTAGCCTAGTACATAGCGTAGGACCAAAGCTTTTAGCACTGTCCACTCACCTATTATGTTCTCTGAACCACAGGAAAGGAGCCAGTCTGTTTTACTATCTCTTCCTTCTGAAGAGCACGTTGGTACTATTATCCACGTTGATAATAATTAATCATCCTCCGGGTGTTCAACTACACCTTCAATAGCAAAAGAGCCCACTTTAATGGTGGAATGCTCTAAAGCCTCATTCTCGCAATAGACTGTGCAGCCGGTAAAGGGGAGATTGAGATTCGAAACTTGGTCGGCTGTATTGAGGGTGTTTATTCTAGACGGCTATCCACTTTACCTCCCTGCATAGATGGGTAAACTTCCTATAAATTCAACCTTGCTCATGCCTAACATAGTATTATGATTAGTACATCTGTATATAGCCTAAACGAGTTGTAAGACGTGGTGCTACAAAAAATATTTAGTAGTCTCAAGTTGCAACTCCTTAGCTTCGGCCCTCTATACTACACCACTACAAGATACACGTCTTCCGTGTACAAATGAATTGAGCTGTGAGTCCCTGGTCTTATACTTCACTGAACACTGACCAACACGTATGCCAGTCCAGCTGTAAGGGATGGAATGACCAGTGTGTACCCTATACTGGAGAGGATAGCAAGATGATCATGAACCCTTTCATTTTTCAGGTGTTTCTACCACAGCACTGGTTTGGGGGGTAGGGGGAGGGTTCATGCATGCGGGTTCATATTATCTCTATATATCACTTGGCTCATGCAGGAATTCGCTAAACACCGGTTAGTACAGAGTACAAAAACATCCCCATACTTACTGAAGCTCTTGCACGACTGTGTGCCGAACTCTATAGAATTGATTCCAAGCTAAAGGTTACACATGGGCTTAGATCCTATATATTAAATACAGGCTAACAAAAAGGCTTTATAATTTTATATTGGGATTATAAACACTTTAAAATTACACTTGAATGAGTGAGTGAGTTTTTAGATCCAATTTACACATATTTCTTCCAAGCATCTAGTGTGTTCAGGTATGCCACTTTAAAACGCAGTGCATTAATTTCACTTTGGTTTGAGCTCACTTCACTGGCAAAAGCGGATGTTGGGGTCGTAACCGTGAACTTCATTGCTGGTACCTTGACGAGGAAGTATTTGGAAATTTCTCTGTGTTGGATTATGTCATAAAATTCTCAACTTAGAGAAGTTTCAATGAATGCTCATTCTCTTGTGGGAGTTGTCTTTGTTGTCGTTTCCCACTGTGTATGTTTAGCAGTTGGCCATTTGGGTTGGTGATCCAATAAATTCTAACTTCCCGTTTGTTAACTGTATAGGGTGTGTTAGCCTTCTACGACTTTGGGATTTTCTTGTACTAATACCCAATCCACAATCTAATATGGTTTGGCTTGGTGTGTTGTAAGATAAGTGTACTATCTCCGATTTTTTCCTGGCTGTTCAAATCTCGTCCTTCCCTTTTTTTCAACTCAATATTCAAATGTAAACGTAGCTGCTTACATGTATTCGGAGGTCTTTCAATCGGTAGCCTTCCTGGATAAATATGTTTTTTTTTCTCCAGGGTTGTAACCCTGTTACAACATATGTTAGAAGAAAAGAAGATAATGTTTGGCTCACCCCTCGTGCCCCAGTTGACCCGGCCTCGGCTGTGCTCCACTCTGCTCAAAGTCACAAACACGCACCAGCACTAACAACATCTCACTGACGAGGCCTGGCTGCAATTCCTCGCTGCGCCCGAGAAAAAGAAGAGAGATGATATGCGCAGATCGAATGAGCTTTAGCGACAGTGTACAAAGACTATCTGAATATGGTTGGGCGCGCCTTTTGAAAAAGGCATAGGCGAGCCGAGTGTGTTATAGACGTTTGCTCCCCTTAACCCTTTCCCCCTTCTTTGTTCCGCACCTTGAGTGCACATAGCGTCACTTGTCTGATATATATATATATATATATATATATATATATATATATATATATATAGGGCGCTGTTTGGTAGTGCCATCACTCATTACTTACCGATCTATAGGTGAGAGACCATTGTACCTAGGTTAGATTTACGTCTATGTATTCTAAATTCCGTATGGCTATTATGTTTCAAAATTACAGTTCAGGATCTCGTATTTAAAATAATTAATTAATTATTGTATCTTGTCTTACTTCATATTGCTTGCTGACATATACAATTTTGCATGGTTTAGCCGTACGATCTATTTAACAGCATCTAGTGATCTATTGGGAAAACTTATATATTTGTTAAAAGGGAGTTTCAACTTCTTCCACTTCACGGATGGTCGTATGCTGTAGAGCGCCTCCATTTTAGGTCCTTGATGAATTCTTGCAGCGTCTTTGCTTGTTTTGTCAATTTCGTACATTTAAATGTTTACCTCTTGTTATCCTTTGGAAATAAAGTCATTAATATTACTCTTTACATGATTACATGATGTTAGCTAAATCTGGCTGCGAGTCAGTGAGTTTGCTCTCTTATATGGACGTCATAATAAACGTAAATGCTGGCAGTAAAGACATTTGTTTGTATATTAAATTGTTATTCTCTATTACTGTTAAGCCCAATTGCGGCTAGAGAGAAAGCCGTTATCAGGGAGTCTTTATTTACTGTTATAGTATCACCGGCAGTGGCGAGGGAATGCCTTCAGCATTACTTGTGTTTTTGGGTGTTTATTATGATTACTTTAATATGATGTTTACGAATGTCAATGAAACTGGAGTTGTGTGATGGATCTAATGCCACCATTTAAAACGAAATGTGGTCTCGCACGTTCCTTAGTGTATGGTTTAGTCATTGTTCTTAACTTGTCCAGTGTTTAACGCTATTGCACGCTTCACTCTCTCTCTTAGAGCAATTGTTGTCATATTGTGTTTATTTTTAAATAAATAAACTCTCTTGTTACCAACCTGCCTATTATTTTTGGGAGATAACCAAGGGGTGGGTCACATGGTGTTATATGGGATTTTTGTCATCGTACGCTTAAGAGATACTTCGGTTGATTTGATTTAGGATGGTCACCTTACAGGGCTCCGATTTTTTATTATAATATATAGATGTGGTTTTATTTTGCATTGTGGGATTAAAAAAACTGGATTACAAAGCTTTAGTGAGATGTTTGGTTTTGATATTCTGGATTTTACACTGAGAGACTAGACACTGAGTTTACATATCACGCTATTGTTTGCTCTTGAAGAGTTCGAATAGAGTCTTAATTTCAACGGTGTTAGATTTCAGGAATTTGGTTTCATGTGATGTTTGTTCTAGGAGATAAGGTGGAACCATAATTTCCCAGTCTTGGACCTCCAGTTCCATTTGATTATTTTTGCGTTGTTGGTGGGACAAATCACCAGGGATGGCGTTCTCTTTTTTTCAGGCTAGTGTTTAAGGAAGAATTGAAGTTCTTGTAATAATATAGCTCATCGTGTGTTTTACATCCAGTGGCCTTCCATGGTGTTCAGACAGGTTAGGGGTGGTTTAGTGATGTGAAAAATGAATGGTTTGTTTTCTATGTAATGTCTGTATGGTTTAAAGGCCCAAACATTAGTGAGGAAACCCTTCTAATCGTTGTGTTATCATTTTTTCATTTGAGTCTTCATATTGTTGGTATATTAGAGACATAAGAGAATCCCATCTGCCTCTGCCTATAGAAGGTATGTTTTGGCCGAATATGGGCGTCTTAATGGAGCGAGATAATGGAAAGTGTATTAGAGTCTTTAGAGAATGATTTTGGTTTCCATGGTTGCCAACAAAAGTTGTTTCGTAGGAGTTATGTGAGGGTGTTTTTAATTACACCTTATAGAGAACGAATACATGCAATAAGTCGCATTGGCATAGAAGTGGGAGGAGTTTTTTCTGGTTCCTTGATGCGGGTGCTTTTATGATTGCCTTGATTGCTTATGGTTGTCAGGCCTTCATTGTCAAGAGATAATATGGTCCTGGTACGTTGAGGATAACTGCGAGGAAGTTTGAATTTGGGAAGTTTTCCCATCCAGTGATAAATTACCACAGAACTTCCACTCCTTGGTGGTATCATCCTTAAGATGGCGATTAATTGGGGGTACCCACTCAGTCGGGATGACATGGTGCCTCCGAGTTGGACTTTGCATAATTAAATAAAGATAGCATGGTACTCATATCCTAGTATGTGGAAATCAGAGAAAGCAAGTAATGGAATGTGAATGTGAGAAGCTGCTTATTTTTCTGTGAGCTGTAGTTATATTATGTGGAAGGTTCGTAAGGATATTGGAAGAAGAGGACATTTGGGTACCTGGGCTCCTCTTTTAAACCTATACACCGATTATGGAATGATGTACTACAATCGTAATTGGTGATCCTATGGGCATCTAATCCAGTGAAGGCTATTCTAGGGCAATAGCAAGGTTTCATCGATATTCCTTGCAGGGTTTATAGTGATAGGACAAACAATTCAGTGGTGTCTTTGGGCTCATTTTACCATCTAATGCAAAGGCTACATTATTTTGTCTTCACTTCCAGAAATGTTGTGTAAGGTTTTGGAGTTGTGCTGTGAGCCCGTAGGAAATCAGTCCTTTCTCTCAAATATATTTTACTGTCCCATATAGGATGCCAGAAACTATATTGCCATCACTACGATCAACACCAATAGTTTCCGCCTAAGATGAGGAATAAAGGGGGGAGTAGAGTAAAATATATAAATTGGTGGAGTCCAATGTTGATTTCACAAATGATGGAAATACTTTTGACACAGGGTACAGTAAGGTATAGTGGGAAGAATCTTGACACATGGGGTGTGAGCAGGTAGAGTAGGCGGAACCATTACACATGGATGCAGTTAGATGGAGTAGGATGAATCACGACACACGGGGCGTGGTGAAGGGGAGGTTGTAACCTTGGCACATGAGGTGCTGTGACGTAAAGTTGGAGGAATATTAGCATATGGGGCATGGTGAGGTAGAGGGGAAGGTACCTTGGCGTATGGGACTTGGTGAGGTAGATTGGGAGTAACACTAACACACGAGACGCTGTGAATTAGAATGGGAGGGACATTGGTATATGGGGTGCGGTGAGGTGAAGTGAGAGGAACCTTAACAAATGGGGTGCGGTGAGTTAGAGTGGAAGTAACCTTGAACATGAGGCGCGGTGAGGTAGAGTGGTATCAACCCTGCAATACAGGATGCCGTGAGTAGGAGAAACCTTAGGGTGGGAGGTGGAGTAAGAGGAACCTCGGTACACATGGTGTGTTGACATGGAGAGGGTATCCCTGGCAACCAAGGTGCAATGAGGTGGAGGAACCTAGTAAGGTGGTGCACGGGGATGGGGGAGGAACCTTATCAAACGGAGTGTGGTGAGGTAGATTAGAAAGAACCCCAGCATATAATGTGCGGTGAGGTGGAGGGGGAGGAACATTGTCATATGGGGCGTAGTAAGGTGAAGATGGCCACTTTGGCTAACGGAGTGTGGTAGCCTAAAGGGGGAATGATAAGAGTGAAAGAATGATCAAGATACAGCTACAACCATGACCAATTTATTAATCTAATCTTTGGCATGATCCTCTACATTTTTTATGACATTATGAAAATGATCATATGCGTTTCATAATGTTCCCATGAAGGAATAATGAAAACCAATTAAATTGTGTCCATGTAGGACCAGCTAAACACCTGTGTGTACGATGTATAAATAGTTGAGCTAGTTTTGTTTTTGTCATCATACGTCTTACTACACATGTAGGCTATACGCATATGAAATAATTACTCTTATTTATTGGGTAGGAGGAAGGGTGAGTAAATATGAAGAGTACCCACATTTTTGTGGGATAGTGGGAAAATATTTAGGGAAAACGCCCCCAATACACCCAACCGGGACTAGAAGCCCGATATCACCCTCATCTGCAGTCTAGTCTTCTGTGAGATTGACACCTTATTACATTTGCCAACCGAGGTTGGCTTTGAGTTCGTTATTTTGATTAAATATATTTAACCCACACTTTCTAAACACACTGATTCTTTAGAACAGGATCTACAAACTGGCCTGCTACCTTAATATACACAAAACCAAGTCGCCCTGCTGATATTCCCTAATGAAAAATTTTTGGTTATGTTTGGGATCGAACCAATTACCACTAATATACGCCTTATTAATAGAACAAAGATGCCAGACAGTAGACTGAGTTAGGGCAAAGTTGAATCATTTTAGTGTTTGTAGCTCATGTTGCGTGTTGAAGGGAAATATTTGTTTTATAGGAACGACTCATTTTATAATTACTAAGGAAATAAAAACCAGCTATTACCGTCTGAAATTCAAGACATGTTTGTGCTATTAATATTTTTAAATAATGATACAAATAAGTATTTCTTTGGAAAATTGTGCAATAAACTTGATATATATAATGATTAAGGTGATTTCTTAAACTTTACACAAAATTTCCAAACAGCTCATTATTTATTAAAATATTAATGAAAACCATGTTATCCTTCGCTGCGGCTTCGGGGATAACTGGTTGTGGTCACACCGGCGGTGACGTTGTGTTCAGACACGTGTGGGTAGGGGTAGGAAAAGGTCGGCGAGATTGTTCCGGCAACGTTAGTCGCGGTGGAACAGAAGGATGTCCCGGTAACGTGAGTTGCGGTGGAATACGAGGAAGTCCCGATGTGGGTTGGTAGGGTACTGGTCCCTGCAGCGTGAGTTTCGGTGGGAGGTAGGATGATGGTGGAAGGAGAGGGGGTTAAAACAATATTGATCATTCGTAACATAAGACAATTTAAAAGATATTTCAAACGGCACAACCGGGTTGGGTAGCCAATCTCCAACTGACCTCTGAAACATCAGACATCAGACATTAGCATGCTCTTATGCACCCTGAAGGGGAGCACGAGACAAGTTCCAACACGTTCGACTAATTGGTCACACCGTGTGGTTTCGGAATCTAGGAGACGGGTTGTCGCGTTTCGCAAAGTTTCTGAAACAAAGAACGACATTATTAATATTGGTGGGGGGAAACAAAAGTATGCTGGGAAACCGAATAAAGGTTTTTAGAGTTACGTGCGGAGATACTACTCTATGGGGGAGCTGGTGAGTCTCCCAAACCACTGTTTGTCACATCTTGCTTATCTGAGTAGGGCTTTGGGACTATATGACACCCAGCATGGTCAATGACGTAATTCCCAAGCACCTAGATAAGAAGATTGTTGGCACTGGGAATTCTGTCGTAGAAGGACTGCTCCAGCTTCCGGAAGTGGTCCTTGATGATAGGCATATCCAGTTCGTGGTACAGAGTCTCATTCTGACCATACAAAGGTGTGTCCACAATGACCCTCAGACACACACTATGGAACGCCTGCATCCTCCTTATATATGTGTCCGCCAGGTGGCCCCAAGCGGGAAACGGTTAGTCGAGGATAGGTCTAAGCAACAGCTTGTACAATGTCAGACCGTTCCTTGTAGATAGGGCGCTACGCCTGTTAAGCAGTAGGCCTATGATTTCCAGCCTTTGTCTCGCCTTGTTAAGTTTCTCGTTACACTGTTGTCGCCAGGTCAATTTGATGTCCAGCGTAAGTCCCAGGTACTTAACACTGTTCACCCATCTGATCTGTTATCCGAACAGCCGGAGTGGGGCCGACTTGTAGAACTTTCTTTTCTATGTTAAAAGTACTGCTGAGCTCTTCTCCACGTTAATACTTGTCCTTCAGGTGGTCAGCCACCCCTCCAACTGTGTCAGGTGCGTCTGTAGCCACCACTCCACCAGCTGCTCTCGCCACGACTCCGCTACTAGAACCCTGTAGTCCACATACAGTGCCAACTTGGTGTCTGGGGATTTTGGAATGTCTTTCACATACAGACTGAAAAGCACCGGTCCCACGAGGGAACCCTGTGGCACTCCAGCCTGGATGCTTCTGACTTGGTAGGTGGCGTTCCCAAAGGTAGTAAAGAAGGTGCGGTGGGATAGATAAGATTGTACAACCTTAACTAGGTAGAAGAGCAGGTTCAGGGAGAGGAGTTTGAAAAGGAGACCTTCATGCCATACATGGCCGAAGGCCTTTGCCACGTCGAGAAAGACAGCACCAGTCAGCCTGTTGATGTTGAAGTTCCTCGTGACCTGCTCCACAAACCGGACGATCTGGTGATATGTAGCGTGTCTCGCCCAAAAGCCAAACTGCTTGTCCACCAAGATGCCCACCTCGCGCACATGTTGGGTCTGTATCATCAGTAGAGGTCTCTTGAACAACTTGTCCAAACAGTTGATCAAGCTGATCGGTCGGTAAGACGAAGCTAGGGCCGGATCCTTACCCAGTTTATAAAATCAGAGAACGTTGGCGTGTTTCCAGAGCTTGGGGAAGTGACTCAAGAGCAGGATGGCATTGAATAACTCCACGAGGAAATTAATCGCCTCCAAGGGCAGTTTTATGAGGACCGTGTTATTAATACCATCACGTCCATGGGCCTTGTTTAGTCTTGGAACGGCTAACGCCCGCGATATTTCTTTCGCCTCCATGGGTTCAGGTTCATTCAAGGGTCTGTAAGAGACCGCACCAATGACCAGAGCCACGTGCGCAATGTGAACCCGGCCTGACAGGTCGTCATTCGGTACCAATTGTGCCTTTAAGTGATCAGTGAGAGTATCGGCCTTCTCCTGGTTGGAATTGGCCACCCCGTTACGACCTGCAATAGGCGGCCTTGGTGCGGGGATCCGCATCAAGTTCCTCGTCATGCGCCACAGGGACCTGTCATGCACGCACAAGCTCTCAATCTTGTCCTCAGAGACACTGTTCCAGTATTCTTGGACCATCTCGCGTACCGCATGGACTTTACGGCTCCAGTTGGCCTTGTCTACCGGGCCCCTCTAGATTTGCCAAGCCTTCCTCAGCGGATTTTTCTCCCGGACGTGCCTAAGGATAGAATTGGGCAAAGAAGCCTGTGGCGCCCTCTTAGCACGGTGCCTCGGCGTCGAAGCTTTGAGCGACCCTTTGATGGCGGAAGTTATTAACTCAGCACAGCAATCGATTTATGCTGCTGTTAGAAAGGTAGGGTGGGTCCCAACCTCTCAACACATTCGTGAATCTGTCCCAGTCAGTGCGCTTAAGGTCAGGTGTTTCAAGGGGATCTGTGAAGGACACTGTGCGTCCCAGGTTCACAAGAATGGGATTGCAATCCGAGTCTAGCTCAGCTAGAGACTTCAGCACTAACCACCTTCTGATCCTTCTGGAGACAACGAAGTCTAGGACGTCCGAGAAACCAAGGGGATTGTGAGAGAAGTGGGTAGGGGTGGGAGTGCCGGAAGTCACCAAGCCATGTAGAATTATGACGTCACGGAGCAATCCGCCACGAGCGCCATAATCCTAGAGCCACGTGAGGGTGTTTAGCGTTGAAGTCACCACCGATTAAAATAGGCGTGGTACCTCGAAGCAGCACCTCCATGTCAGCCCTCGCTATCCTCTGACCAAGGAACCACCGTGTTAATACCCTCCACTGCTGCCTGGCCTTGTCCAATGGGAGAAAAGGGATTTTACCATTGGCACGGGAAAACGTGAGCGATAATGGCCGCCAAGCGAGCCAATAGAAAGAAGAGTTCTCATGGGTGCTGAGTACAATGGGAAACTCGTCACGGACGCCTTAGAGAACATGGACTGTGGGGTGGTCCGGGCAGTAGAGAGGGTGGTTGGCGCGGCCTGTGCAAGTGTGGAGGAAATATACAAGGGTCGACTGAACAGTGCAGCACAACAACCACTTGTTTTCCTAATAAGCTGTACTCTAAAAATGTATGTCATTTCCCATTTCCCCTAAAAGTTACATAGATTTGACGGTTAAATATTGTAAGTCTAAAGCCTAGTAAAAAGATATTAGTTATTCTTTATGCACATTTTGGCTAAATTACAAGAAAGACTGCTGCAAATAGCGACAAATTATATATTATTCACTTGATCAGAACTACGCTTATATCAAATACAGTTAAATAGAGGCCAAGAAAGTTTTACCAAATCTGTAAGGGGTCGTCTTAAATTACGAAAGGCTTTTTTCTACGATTTTTGACCTCCTTCTCCTCCCCTACCCCCATGTAAGGGGTTGTAAGATTTTCCATCACTACCCCTCCCCACCTCTTTTTACGTAATTGTTTACGATTTGTTAAATTAGATTATTTTAATCATTTATTTATATATAGACATGAGGATTGGTAATAAAGCGAGTTATATGAAATCGTATAAGACTTAATTGCAGTAAAATTAGTTGTATCACATCATAAGTAAATGAAATATTAGTAGAATTTTATAATATTAATGTATTAATTTTTTACCAAGAATTTTTCTTTTTTTATATTTTGTCTCACTATAGACATTGATAAAAAAAAACTTACGTAAGATGGATTCTGACCCCCCTTCCTCCTCCCCCGTAATAAAATGTAAGAAAATACTGAGTACTCCGTCCCCCACAAAAACCCGTACATAATTGTACATATTGTAATCCAGTATCAACATATGATTGTTTTAAGGGGCCAATTCAAAAAAATGAATTATTTGTAAATTTTATTTATTATTTGTTATACTATTATGGTAGCAAACTTGTCCGATTTAAAAAAAATGCATCCTTGGCCTTGAAATTCTGAGATAAAGGAATGTTCCTGGTGCGTAATTTTAATCCACGTTTGGTTGGGATTGATTAATTAGTTATAAATCTATAAGGTATATATATATATATATATACAGCGTGTTAAAAAGGATCAGAACTTTAGGATATTGTAGTACTTATTTTATTTATTTATTTCCTATCACCGTGTCTTAATACCTGTTCAGGCTATACGCATAAGTACTTATTAAAATGAGTAAAAAATTATTAGTAAACCTCGATCCCAAAACCAACTCAAACAGAGATCCAACAAATATTGTCTTTCAATAATAACAAAATTTCTGAATAAAATACTTAATATTATTTGGGTTTATATGGTACAGATTTACTATCACGAAAAAAGTGTTATACTTGTTCTTCAATTTTTACAAAAATTACAAATCAAACTGTTGCGTGATCTTTGAAAAATACCTGGCTTAATTTGAATCACCCGACAACTGTTTTCAACTCTCTATTGTAGGTGTGATCAATCATTTATTGAATACGAATATAGTAAACTCTTTAAATATCCTATACAAAAAAGTCCAAGGGAATAATATCAGGGGGGAGGGGAGGGAGCATTTGGTTGGAAGCAATCGATAGGTCGAGGAGATCCAGTCACATGCCCCGCACCCCCCTCATCTCCCTCCCCACACCAATCACCCAACCCATTAACTTACTTCTTTGGACTTTTTTTGTATAGGATAATTAAAAAATTTAGTGTATTCGTACTCAGTAATTAATTGATCAGACTTACAATAGCGAGTTTAAAACTGTTGTAAGACGATTCGATTGAATCAAAGATTAAAAAAAAAAAAAAAGCCACAGTCTGTTTCTAAGATGTGAAAATTGTGTGGAAATGGAATGACAGCATGTAAAACACCTTTATTGGTTATAAAATAATAAGTTTGTGTCAGTTAAACCCAAATAAAATTATTTTTTAGCCTTATTTGTTTGATTACCGAAAGACAAAATTGCATGTACCTCTGTGTGAGTTTGTTTGCGGACCTAGGTTCACTGAGACTTTTTACTTATTTTAATGAGTATTACAAGATCCTAACGTTTATATGAGTGCAATTATCTTCTAAGAAAAACGGACACTAGTGGATTTTTAATTCGCTTTCTTTTAATGAAGTACTGACTGTACTGTACACTATAATCAAAGCCATTTGGATCGTTTTAAGAATACCTTCTTTCTTGTTTTTAAAACTTTGAGTAAATATACCTTATACTTTGAATAGTTAAGTTTTTTTTAATATTCACAAGACACTTGACTTGAATGAAAGTTCGCATATAAAAAAATATAACATTAAAGGGAAAAAATGACATTTAAAACGATATCTTCAAACTCAATGACAAATGAAACGTATGCTTAGTCTATATTTTCACTTTTGAGATAGATTTTTTCTTATTATGTTTAAATTAGCCTATTTTCTCATTCATTTGAGGTATTTAACGTTCACTTTCTGAACCGGCTGAAAATATCACCACACGACTTAAAATCTAACTTAAATCTAGAACAAACACAACATCCAGCTTCCAGCCGTTAATTCATCGCTGTGAAAGATGAAATCTTAAGTTCACAAATTATAATTTTTTCTGCCAAGCCAGGAATAGAACCCGGGACTCTTAACACAGTAGACAGACACTTTACCGGCTAAGCTAAGATGTAGGAGAACTAGCCAGAAGAGTATAGAGAAAGTAATGTTCTACTTATTGACATAAGATCTCGGGGATTTTAAAGTTAGTGTAATTTGCATGTGAATCCAGTTTAGAAAAAGATGTTTTTGTATGTATGTATGTACTTATCTGTGTGTGTATGTATGTATGTATGTATGTATGTATGTATATATAACAATATGTACGTATTTATGTGTATGTATGTATGTATGTATGTATGTATGTGTATATATAATATGTATGTATGTATGTATGTATGTGTATATATAATATGTATGTATGTATGTATGTATGTGTATATATAATATGTATGTATGTATGTATGTATGCATGCATGTATGTGTATATATAATATGTATGTATGTATGTATGTGTATATATAATATGTATGTATGTATGTATGTATGTATGTATGTGTATATATAATATGTATGTATATATATATAAAATGTATGTATATGTATGTATGTATGTATGTATATATATATAATATGTATGTATGTATGTGTATATATAATATGTATGTATGTATGTGTATATATAAAATGTATGTATGTATGTATGTATGTGTATATATAATATGTATGTATGTATGTATGTATGTATGTATGTATGTGTATATATAATATGTATGTATGTATATATATATAATATGTATGTATATATATATATAAAATGTATGTATGTGTATGTATGTATGTATGTATATATATATAATATGTATGTATGTATGTATGTATGTGTATATATAATATGTATGTATGTATGTATGTGTATATATAATATGTATGTATGTATGTATGTGTATATATAATATGTATGTATGTATGTATGTGTATATATAATATGTATGTATGTATGTATGTGTATATATAATATGTATGTATGTATGTATGTGTATATATAATATGTATGTATGTATGTATGTGTATATATAATATGTATGTATGTATGTATGTATGTATGTGTATATATAATATGTATGTATGTATGTTTGTGTGTTATGTATGTATGTATGTATGTATGTATGTATGTATGTATGTATGTATGTATGTATGTATGTATGTATGTATGTATGTATGTATGTATGTATACATGTATGTATATATGTATATATGTAAATATGTATTCATGTATGTATATTTACTTATCCTAAGCTAAATGGCTTAGCTTCTTTAATTCAAATTGGTATTTAAATAATTTTTTCTTTAATTCATTTTAAATATGAATCTAGAAATATACAATTTAATGGTAGTTTACCTAAGGCAACAAACATAAAAACTGACTACACGAACTTAATGCCAAGCTCATCTAGTCTGGATTACTGGTGAAAAAGAGGTCAGGTTTCGAATCCGAGTGGGGTGTATGAAGTATTTTTTTCCTTAATTTAACTCTCGTCATCCACTAACCTTTTAGTACATTGCCTGTAAATTATCTCTACACCATTAGCAAATATATAACCAGGACGTGTAGTAAAATGTGGTAGACGAAAGAAAAGAAAAAGTGTCATCATGGAGAGCGGGAAGAGAACTCACGCTAAAATAATACCATGAGAAAGTATGTTCACTATGGTTTGTAAAGCTTATTTAAGATAACGATGTTATCTCACTAATAGTAAAATAGATAGGACAACCGGTTCACCCACGCTGACTAAAGGTGAGGTCCACGAATCTTTGAGATCCAAACATAGAACAAGCCTGGCGGCTGGATTTGACCTTGTACTGAGTGTTTTTTGTTTGTTTTGTTTTTCTTTTTGCTGACGGCCAGAAAGACGATGGCCTAATAAGCCTTGTCTGCCTACAGTCTAGACCCACAGAAGGACGGCCAAAAAATATTATTAAAAAAACCTCGCGAATACACAAACTTTTTTATTTTTTTCTGGATAGCATTCCGTCTGCAAACATACTGCAAATGATTTCAACCCACGCTTCTAGAAGATATGTTAGCTATATTTAATGCTTGAGTCACCGTTGGTCTATCACAAATTACATTAATTTCTATGTTACGTTGTTAGTCTAATGTTCGAAATGAATGGGTTGGAAAAATGAATGATATATTATCGAGTTTCCCCGACTTGTTGGACTAATAATTTAGGATCTTCTCGTATTCAACTTGCCATCCATTACGTTTTGCTATAGTGGGTCAAGAAGAGATGAATTAGCCCCGAAACAAGTTCCTATAATAATTAAAACTCTTGTAATTAAATGTCAAAAAATGTCAATTTTTCGCGGTTTTGATTTTTTATTGAAAAAAGTTGTGAACCGATTTCAATCGATCAGGTCTAATTTTTTTCGTCTTTTTAAGCGCTATCACAGACTATTTTGTGTTTTTTGAAAGAAAAAAAGTTCACATTTTAAAAGTGAAAATACCAGTTTTCGGCACATTTATGAATTTTTTTAGCATAAAAGCTAGAAGCCGATTCAGTCCTAAGTATATACATTCAATTTCTATTATTTTTCTCCTAATTATCACGTTAAGAAAGGGGATGGTAAATTTATTTTAAGAAAATAACTATCTTACCTGGACTATATGGTCGAAGCCACAACGGTGTGAGGCATCCATTCCAGCGTTAAATAACCCAAATATAGTCAAATATGGTTTAGTGGACTCTTTTATAGTGAACATTCGGCCATAGTGAAACTAATTCATTGGTCCCAACCCTAATTCATTTCAAGGGCTATACGCATATCATATTCGTTCAATAAATAATTTTTGTAAGATGTTAGATTTGGCTGTAAATAATTTCCAATGGATCATTTTGGAACTCAAGTACAACAAACTATGACTCTAAGATTTTTTTTTAAATCCTGAACGGTAACTTTTAGATTTAAGAATTTTAAACAAATTATTATTATTATTATTATTATTATTATTATTATTATTAGCACCGCGTCTTACTACCCGTTCGGGTTATACGCACTTACGCTAATGTGTAATGGTAGGGTGATTGTGAGATGAAATGGAGGACCTACAGTTTAACGTGGGATCCGAACCACGGTGGAGGCCTGGCATTCCTCACATTCACAAGATATATTGTCAGAGGTTTAAACTAATGAAGCTTTACACTTTAAATAAGTTTTAAAATGCTTCAATCCTTTTAGTACGAAGACCACGGCTGCATACACCTTAGGCCATGTTAAGAAAGTAGGTTATCGGAGTTTGACTCCATGTTGATGTACTATTTGACTCTCATGGTGGTGCTAAACTAGTGTTTCGTAAATACCATTAGATAATAGTGTTGAAAACTTTCAGTAAGTTTAACTAAGTAGAGTTTATTTTGTTAGCCATAATACAATTTCAGTGAGTTTTTACTATATTTTGAAATCAAATACATTTATGCTATATTTAACAACACAAATGGACTTGTTCAATTTTTTTTTTAAATGCGCAATAGTTGTCTATTTACAGTAGCGATGTTTATTTTTTACATTTTAAATACATGTTTAAAATTAATTTCTCTATTCGCATTATATTCCAGTTCCTTTTTACTCAGGTTCAATAGGTTTCTTATAATTAATTTATTTTTAGTAACTTCCGAGATCATTTAACTTTGTTCATATATTTTAAATTTAACTATTTTATTTATATCTAGTACCAGTTTTAACATATTAATAGGGATTTTAGAACTATTTACCTATTTTATCTCGCTTTCACCTCCATTTGGGTTTTTAATAGTAAATTTATTAAACTATTTTTTTTCAGAAATAATTTGATAGCTTGTTTTGAATAACATTCAGTCCCATTAAAAAAGTTCGTTAGGAATTTAATATATATTCATCTATGTCCAATAGCTTTCAGCTTATTTAGATGTATAGAAAAGTTTCTTAACTGTATTTATATATGTATTTTGAATGTATTTTCAGTATTTTTTTTACACCTAATAGTGTTGCATGTTAGATAGGCTTTTAATTTTTACTCACCCACGTTCAGTAACTTAAACCACCATCTTTTTAAATTATTACCGTTGGGTTACTAAAATTCATTTACTATGTCCATAAGGTTTTATATCCATTTTATTACTGTTGATTAGATTTCTTGGATTTATTCACCTATTTATTTTAACATATTATTTATATTTCAACATAATTTTCTTTAGATTTAATCTACTATTTATTTTAATTTAGTAACTAGACTTCAGTCAAATTTGGTTGCTATTTGTGTTTTGGAGATCTATTTAAACCATTTTGATATAAATACAGTGTGTTTCTAAGATATATTTAGGCCTACTTTATTTTATAAACATGATGTTTTATATATATATTGGCTTTTTAGTGTATAGTGATCAAATGACTCGTAGTTGGCTAGTTCCCAGTAATATAATGACTTACAGGTACGTGATGGCGGTTGTATGTAGTAATTATCTGATGACTCACACTTATAATTATGTGGTGGTAATTATCTGATGACTTACACTTATAAATGTGGGGTGAATATATCTAATGTATAATGATATAATATTATTATATTATGTTTGGTATAGTGTGTTAAGTCAAAGTGTCTGTTAGTCATCATCTTTGGGATGTATCCTATTGAAAATAAGTATAAACAGCTTAAAGACTAAATCAACATTTAGAAAATTGAAACGAAACTATATGACATATACCAAAATGTACTGTATAAATACCAAGCAAATATAAAATGAGTTATATAAAGAGTTTAGAAAGTTCTTAAGATAAGCAAAATGGGACATTTGTTATATTCATCAGACAAAACAAATGTGTTCAAATCTAAATAACATACTTACCATACATGAGTATGAGTCATCAGATAAGTACACAATAGACAAGCACCACCACATGGGCTATTAAATGGTAATACAGTGTTTAATGGTGAGATGATTAATCGCTATATTTGTAGTTGTCTAGTGTGTAGTTATAGGATGACTCAAAATCAACACAGGAGGTGGCTGTCTAATATTTATGTTGCCAAGCTATAGCTAGACTAAAATTTTGAGGGGAAGAACATTTATAAATATTAATTAATATTATAATATATAAATCAATTAATTCCTCTACAAACTATTTGGATTTTTTTTAAGAATAGTGGCCATTTTTTAAAGAGATTTTTTGTGCGTTTATATTGATTTTTTAAATACATCAATTAATTAGTTAGTAATTAAAATTTTCGTCAAGTTTATGGCTAGCTGAAAAAAAGGGGAGGGGTGTTGAAGCCCCTATTAACCCACCTATCTTGAATTTTGTCTAGATCTGATGAATCGTGCTCACAGCTATGTTGGCGTTGATCTAGTGTGTAGTCAACTTATTACTCATACTCATTGCTAAATAGTGGTGATCTAGTGGTGTTCGGCGATTGATTTTTCTATGAAGTGTTGCTCTAGTGGAATGACTCCCAAATGGGGGAAACGAGGGAAGGGGCAGGAGGGAATTTTAAGGAGGGCATGAGAATGCCTCATTGTTGTAAGGAAGAAAAAAATAAGCCAAATATAAAGTGTAAAATTTATTGTCATGATTTTATAAGAATTTTTTTATTTGTATCTTGTTTCAAAACTACATTCATAAACTATGTTTTTGGCATATGCAATGTTATTTATCGCCTGTATATTGATTAAGTAGATAGCGTCATGCATGGAGTAATTTCGGTTAAAATATGTTCCTCGCTACTCCAAATCATCTGAAGAAACAATATCCATCATACTACCGTTTTAATACACGTATCTATGTTAAACAGATTTTCCAACTTTACTAGATGTCAAAACTTATCTGAGTTTTGCATTTTTGTCTTTCACAAATAGGATTACTCAACTCGTGATGAAAATGCAACGTTACCCCTCACATTAACAACAATGTACTTTACGTGTGCATTAAAGTTTTAAATGAAAACAAATTGGTATATTTTATTTTTAGTTTTGGTTTTAAATGACCTGTTATCTTTATTTAATGCCTGTAATAAAAATGAAAAAAACTTTACTCTATAAATAAGATTTTAATTTTGGGTCAAGTATTTTGATGGCGGTATTTGTGATTATATGAAAAAAATCAAAAGAGTCGCATGATGCATTTTATTCATTATTTTAAATAGTTTATGATTGTTTATCCTACAAGAATAAAACGTAGAATATAAACTTATGTGTTTAACAATAAACCATACAACTAGTAGGTCCCTGTTTATTTTAATTTTAACTGGAATATATGTATTCATATATGGATTTTCCAAAGTTTAATTATGTTTTACAGGATGATTAAAAGTATGTCTATAATAAATCAATAAAATTTAAAATTATTTTCATTTAAAAAATACTTTAACAAACGTTAATATTTCTCAACTATATTCCTTGAGATATTTGCTGTCAAATTATTATTATTATTATTATTATTATTATTATTATTATTATTATTATTATTATTATCATCATCTTAATGTAAGGCGTTAGGTTTGTCGGTTTGACATTCCTGGTGTTCTAGCCTACTGGCAGGGGCGGATATGTAACCGTATTCTGAGGTTGAGACACTATGTAGGTGTGGTTACTTCGTTCCTAAGGGATGAATGTGATGATTATGTAGTGCCAGTAGAATTATTAAATCTGGTTTTAGCCTAATTAACAAGACCATGGTGACCTTAAGCGCCAATGAAAATAACTATGTTACTGCTGGGAATTGAACCCGGGACATCTAGATTAGTAACCCAGAAAGGTGACCACTATACCAAAAGGCCGGCTAGTAGTTTATTATTATTTGTATTATTATTTTTATTATTATTATTATTATTATTATACTGTTGCACTGATAGTTTCACTTGTGTAAAGTACCCTTTAAGTCATTTCCCTGGAAAAAGTAAGATGCGTATAATCTTTTTTTTTAAACAAAATTTAAAACATTTATGGATTTAACGATATTAATGTGACCACTAAAATTACTTAACTTTTTACTGTAATATTTTAAATGGTAAACATTAAATTTGAAAATCGCATGTAAAGAAAACATTGTTTTGGTGGTAGCTGGTTCTCTTTTTCAATTATTAACAAAGATTTTATAGTGTACTAAAACACTTAAAATGTAATACAACCTTTACTACAGCCAAAAATATCCTTATTCATAAAGTTTTAGCGAGTTTATACTTAAGCCACAAAAAAAAAGTTTTGTAACTTATTGAAAAACTTATTTGTGACTAGTAGATCAATTTATGCTGGATCAAATATACAGTAGAGTTATCTAGGCAGCTGGTACACAATAAATAAATAACCTTAAAATATGCTACATACAATCATACACATTTTATATATGCTATACAGGATGATCTGGCGGTCTAGGGGTAAGGTGTTAGACTTCTGTGCTGTGGATCCGGGACTCAATACTCGGTATCGGCACAGATTTATCTGATTGCCAAACCCCCTCTTCACCTCTGACAAGACGTGTATTAATAACAACTTGTGAATGTGAGGAATACCAAACCTCCACCGTGGTTCGGATTCCACGTTAAACTGTAGGTCCTCCATTTCATCTCACAATCACCCTGCCATTACACATTAGCGTAAGTGCGTATAACCTGAACGGGTAGTAAGACGCGGTTCTGATAATAATAATAATAATAATAATAATAATAATAATAATAATGTTATATAAAACACACATACACAATAAATACATACATAAGAAAAATTCAAACATAAAATAAAAAACTTGGAAAGATTAGTATACAGAAATTGCAGACTTAATCACAATTGATGAAATCCGAGCACACAAATCCCTCTTATTAAGAAACCCACTCGCCACCGGTGCATAGTTCATCACTTTCTAATTTGTCAATAGTCTAGTTCCAACTTCATTTGACATTCTCGGAATATGAAATGGTTTAGTAAAGATCGTTAAGTTAGGTTTGAAATGAGTACAAATTACAAAGTGTAAACAATGTATAGGCTTCGAATTATACAAATATTTTATATTAAAAGTTTGAATTGAATATTATTTTTTACTTTTTATTTAAATAGAAACTTCATGGGGAAACATGGTGGGTTTGAACTACCTATAATTTTCGATTTAGCCCCATCCTACTGTAAAAAGCATTTTCTCCCATTGCAACCAGATAGTATTGTACTACCAGTAAAACTATGTTTTAGCATATAGCTTTCAAACAGTAATAAATGTAGCTCTTGGCTACAACAATAACGTATTACAGTGATGTTTAGGTAGGAAAAAATTACAACAAAAGATACATTAGTAAAAATATTTATAAAACATACATCTTTTGGTACAACAATATAGTGTTATTGTGTATTTCAGCTCTTATATTAGTTACAACAAAATGTTAGCAATTAAAAAAAGTCGGTATTTTAATGAGCACAACAATAAAGTAATGTTTATTTCATAAAGTTGCGACAACATTTTAAGTATAAACCATAAATGTAAAAACGCTATTTTTATATGGTACATAAGCCACAAAAATAAAATGTAATAACCAGTGACGCTTTTGGGATAAGCGTGCTGTGCGGTCTCTCAGGGCACCGAGTCGGGAGAGATTTTCAAACCACTTTATATAAATGATTGGTCCAAAATATATGGCCTTAAATTGAACCCTGATAAAACTCAAGCCATTTTTATAGGAACACGCAGCTACTCCTGAATGTGAACCGTTGAAGTAATGAAAGGTGAAGGCTACACTTATTAATGTTGCTTCACCAAATATTATCAACATCTCAGCCTCAAAACCTCTCTTCATGGTTCCTATTTCTGAAGTATAAACACACCCATGCTACTAGATCAAAATACACTCTACAGATGTTTATTCCCATACATGTATCTCAAACATATGATCGTTCTTTTACTGTCCTGGCATCACAGCCTTGGAACAAAATAGATAACTCGACTCGTCACCTAACATCCAAAATTCCCTTCAAGTGTGCGGTTAAGCAATTTATCTGGTCTAATAAGCTAAACTGAGTTCTTGAAACTACTTTAGCTTTAAATGAGTGTATGAATGAGCGTGCGAATGGTTATCTACTTATTCGAATATTCCTTTATTAATATTTGTTTGTTTTACAATAAATGTAATAGTGTATGTTGTATTCAACGCTGGTAAATGAAAGAGAAAGCTAACACCTTAACTTCTCCAGATAAATAAAGGTCATGATCATTATTATTATTATTATTATTATTATTATTATTATTATTATTATTATTATTATTATTAATACACTCAGGGTACAATGTATGTTAACTTTCATGTGTTGCGAAAATTTAATTTCTTCGAAATAATTTTTATAATAAATTTTTCAAAAGAATATTATATTTTTATACTGTTCTAAGTATTCTACATAGAAAATAATATATAATTTATTACAAATAGCTAAAAAAGTAAAAACTGAATAGATAAGAAAGTTTAAAAAATATCATTATTTTTTATTTCTAGTTTCAAGAGAAGGTTTTGTAATCGTGAAAAAGTATATCTCGAAATTATAATTAATCTTTACGTTTTATGGGAACCCGAACCCAGACAAGTTGGTTTCACAATTCTGTCTGCTTGTCTGTCTCTGGCCAAGGATCCAAACCCATCAAACTGATTTTGTTCAAATTGAATATTCAAATTTTATTGGGTTATCTCAGGCCTTTTTTTTCTACCCTAGCTCTATAATTAAGGGTAGTTTAATGAATAGTGATTTTTTTTATTCAAAAATTTTGAAAAATGCTGTAATGGTTTGGTTTAAATTACATATCTAAGATTTATTTGACAAGACAAATAACAGTGTATTATTGGTTTGGGGCAAAAATTTGTTGAAGGATACTTACTTTTACTGATGTGAAATTTTTTTTAATTAGAAATATTTGGAGAATGGCTCTGTTTTGTTTAAAATGTATACCTGGGGATTGTGTAGTATTAAAAATAACACATCATACTCTTTTGGGTTAAAAATTTGTTTATAGGTAGTTTTAACTGACATTTAAAAAACTTGGAATATTTTAGAAATTGCTTTAATGATTTGGTTCCAAATGGGTATCTTGTGCATGATGGACAGTATAAAAAACTGTATATTTGTTTTTTGGTGTAAGATTCGTTTAATGATAGATAATTAATTATTTTTTTAAAAATTTGAATATTTTAAAAGATGGCGCTAGCGATTCAATTTAAAATGGATATCTGTTCAGTTTCTTACATTACAAATATTCTAAGATACCAATATTTAACTAAATATTCAAGGTCAATTTCAAATATATTAATATTTCTATAATTTGTCTTAAGTAAACCACCATTAAATTAATACATTTTTGAAAAATAAAAATATGTTATTATTTATAATATAAAATAGTTCCCGACACCAATTTAAAAAAAAAAGTCCTTAGAGCTGTTTAATTTTTACAAAAATTGGTCATCAGTATATAAGGCCTTATTTTTTTTTTAGAAAAACAAATATATATATATATATTTATTTTTCTAAAATATATATATATATTTGTTTTTCTAATATATATATATATATATATATATATATATATATATATATATATATATATATATACATACATACATATTTGTTTTTATAAAAATATATAGGCCTTCTATACTGATGACCAAAATTAAATAGCTCTAAGGATTTTTTTCAAAATTAGTGTCGGGAACTATTTTATATTATGAATAATAATGTATTTTTATTTTCCGAAAATTTACTAATTTAAAGGAAAATTATAGAAATATTATGATATTTTAAATTGATTTTGAATATTGAGTTAAAAATGGGTATCTGGGAATAGTCTTCCATGATAGATAGGAATATGTTATCTATTTTCACAAATTACAAATTTCATGGTACTTTATAAATAACTTATTTTTTTCAAGTTTGAATGTTGTTAAAAATATTGTATTAATTTAGTCTAAAATGTATATAAAAGATTGTGTATTGTGATTTAACAAGATTATGTGTTTGTTTCTATGAGGAAAGTTGACTTAAGGGTAATTTAATGTACACGTATTTCTGAAAAATTTCTTCAAATTTATGATACACAATATTAGAAAGGTGGTGCAATTGTGTCATACAATTTATTTATTATTTGATAGAAACAAGTGTATCAAATTAACTATTTATGGATGTGTATATTAAAAGTAATGGTTTAAACTCTCAAAAATTTCACAATTTTTTGCTAAAGAATAGTCCTTTAGTAAATTTAATAGATACAAAATTGCGTACAATATTGTGCTTAGTCAATAAATAGGATTGAGCTACGAAATGTTGATGAAAGTTTACTGAAAAAAACATATGTGTAAACGTAGATTTTATATTATATTGTGAGCGACCATATGTTTTTAAAATTTCTTATATTTTTAATACATCAAGTATTGGAATTTGTTTTAATTTACGGATACTAAAATGGGAGTAAATATTGCCTTATTACTACTTTAAATAATTTAATAGTAATTTCAAAAGTGGATCCTTATGATATCAAGTAAATTATGAATTTCATGAAAATAACTTATTTCTTTGTTAATAATTTGGGATATATATTTATAGAATGAAAATATATCCGAAGAAACAGGTGTAGAGGATGAAAATAGTGAATTTGAAAAGTGTGGTGAAAATGTTATTTGTTAGCCACTTCATATGGTAAATCTAGTCCAAAAGTATATATATGCAATCGCAATACCTTTAGTTATAATATCCCACAGTATAGTAGTTAGCAATGGCTATAAGTTTTTCTATGGGGGGTCCGCTAGAAAATTTTACTATACCTTTAGCCAATTAAAGATTTTATATTTGTATACGGACTCCCCAGGGGGCCTCATTAAATTATAGGAGAAACCCGGTGCCCTCAAACCCCCCATTATCCGCCCTTGGTAGCTGGAACTATAAGTATACTGTCGAAACAACAATTAAACTATTGCGATGTGTAAGCAACAAGGTGTAGCTATAATAAAACGTGCTATAACTGTATTTGATAACAATTTTTTGAAGCTTCTGTATTAACATTCTTACAACCACAAACATTTACGTCTGGTAACAAACAAGACAAAACTTTATCAAAGATCAGCGAAGGGGTTTATATTAAGAATAGCTTAAAGGGGCGTTTTTAGGTTTTATTCACTAATTTTTTGTTTACCAATTTACTGTACTATTAAGTCAAATATAAAATCATAGTTTTAAGTGAAAATCTGTTTGGGAATCGGCATCTGAACTAATTATACTACTACTTTCTACGCCTAATTATACTTTACAAATAATACACTTTAATTATTAAATTAAATAATAAATAGAAACTGTCATGTCAATTTACAATACGTTGCACACACGCATTTAAATATAAGTTTGTATGTGTAGTTCCACAATAATCTCATCGCCGTAGGATGGTAGTTTCTAAAATAAAACAATCAGATAAGATTAGGTAAACTAAAACACATTAAAATAACTCAACTTACCTTGTTAACATAATGTGTGTATCAAAATAGCGACTGTATAACTTGGTCACGTTTTTTCTATTTCTAATTCTTATTTATATTAATATAATTTTAAATGCTATTTTCAAATGACATGACATAAGTTTGATAAAAAAAATATTTTTCACAACAGTGACAAAAATAGTTTTAGACACGCTTTTGTTGTCTCGTGCACTTGTCAGTAAACAAAGCAATCCGGATAGAAAACAATTTATCTGTAAGTATAATTAGTTTCTAGATTATTAAAACCATTTCAATCAACATATCTAAAAATATTTCTTAACATTTTAAGGCGGGCACAATGTAATATTTAGCTCATTTTAAATTTTTGAAAGATGTTTGTATCTCTAAAACACGTGAATATACATATATAAAAAATCGTTAGATTACACTGCCGGTTGCGTTTCCGTCAGGACACAGGATTAAACAATGAGCCTGCTGCCTAGCGGTCAAACAGTAAACCAAACCAACAGCGTGTTGATTTTTCCTCTCTTTTTAGACATAAATATTGCAGAAAAATACTTGGTCGTATATATAAACAAAATAATATTTTGTGTACATTAAATTTAATCAATGAAAGTGAATTGTAAGGTGCTAAAAATATATTGGCCTATTGATAAATATACTTCTTGGTATTTAATTGCACTCATGGTAGTATATAGTCAATGTGACAGTGAGATACAGCTGAAAGCATCTAACGATTGAAACAACGAACTCAACCGAAATGAGCCGAACACGGCCGATGTGATTGTCCTATTGATCCACAGCCCGAGACAAGTGTGTAGAGGGATGCATACATGCGTATAGACTGAAATAGTGTTATTATTTTAAGGTTAGTTTTCAGAAAAGTATTTCACTTTTTACTTTCTCGCTATCTTACAGTTAGAGAAAGTATTGTGATCGTCAAAAAAATCAAACTCGAGATTTTTATTAATCTCGACGTTTCATGACTCACCGAATCCAAAAGAGTAGTTTTTGAATTTCCGTCTATCTGTCTAACTGTATCTCCGACTAGAGCCTTAAATATTTTACCGATTGGGTTGATCTTTAGTATCTAGGGCTTTCATAGTGTTGCACTAAGGGGTTTTTTGAGTTGGATATCTAACCCTAAAATTAAGGGTAGCTTACTGAAAGGTGGAAAGAGAATAAGTCAATTTTCTAAAAATTGGCTATAAGGATTTTGATTAACTTTCATTTCAAAACATTTATAAATATTCCAAACAAAATGGCTACTCTCAATATTTCGTCAAAATGACTTTAAGGGCCACGGTATGATGCGTAAATTCTCTTTTTGTTTATCATATCTCCGAAACTATTTGAGATATGAAATTACTTACATTTGCTAATATGTATATCTATTTATAATACATATATTTTAATCAAAACATATTTTTATATGCAAATATATATATATATATATATATATATTTAACTTTTCTAACACTATAAAGATAAAGTATTGTGACCGTAAAAAAAATCTAACCCGAAATGTTGATGGATGTGGACGTTTCATGACCCCCGAACCCTAAATAGTGGTCTTTGCAATGCCGTCTGTCTGTGTGTCTTTTTAACCCCAAAATTAAGAGTAATTTAATAAAAAGCAATGCATATAACCCGAATGGGTAACAGGACGGGGTGCTAATAATAATAATAATAATAATAATAATAATAATAATAATAATAATAATAATAATAATAATAATAATAATAATAATAATAATAATAAAAAGCTAAGAGAGACAAACTCAACTTTCTCAAAATCGGCTCTAAAGATTTTGATTAAAATTCGTATCTAGGCGTTGATTAAGATTATAATTAAACTGGATATTTTCATTTTCCCATGAAAATGTCTTTTTCCATATCTCTGCAGCTAATTGCGATACCAAATAACTTTTCATTGGAAAATTGTATTAGCCTACTATTAAAATAAAAACTTTTATATGAAATAAATTTTTATAAAACCAACAGTTTCTGAAATATTGGCAAATATATTAAAACAATTTTGTGAACTTTAGTTGTAGAGAGAAACGACTTAAGTTTTAACGCAATAATTCTCTAATGTCATAGAGTAAGAAATAAGTAAGTCTCTCAAAAAGTGTATATTATATTGTTTTCAAACTCTTTAAGGGAAATGTTTGTTCAGAAATGGTTTTTCTCTATCATTTTAGATTAAATAGTCAATATTTACCTATTTTATTGGTCAAAATTTATAATTAATGAGGAATTTAATAGAATGCAATAATCATAAGATGTGCAGCCCCTGATAAAATGTAAAAAAAATTAAACAGGAAGTCGACATTTTAATACGAAGTGTTGACCCTTGGGTAGCCAATATCAATACTTTTACTTTCTCGCTACCTTACAGGTAGAGCAGGTATTGTGATCGTAAAAACAAAATGAACTCAAGATTTTTATGGATGTCAATGACCCCACGAACCATAAACAGTGGTTTCGCAATTCCGTCTGTCTGTCAGTCTGTACCTCGCCAATGGCCTAAACTTTTTACCAAATTGGCTAAAACTTGGTATCAAGGGTTTTTATAGGGTCACCGCGATGAATTTTTGGAATTGGATATCGAACCCTAAAATTAAGGGTAGTTTCCTTGAGGGCGGAAAAGAAAATATCGATTTTATCAAAATTGACTTAAACGATTTTGATTAAATCTCATTTCCAAGCTTTGATCAATATTACAAACCAAATGGCTACTCTCAACTTTTCGTCAAAATGAATTTAAGGGCTCCGGTCTAGAGCGTAAATTCTAATTTTTAATTTTAATTAAATTAAGTCTTTGAGATATGAAATTACTTAGTATTGCATACATGTAGATCTATTTATAATAAACATCTTTTACCTAAAAAATATTTTTATAAGCCCAATAGTTTTCAAGCTATACGCAAATATATATATTTTTTAACTTTTCCAATACTAAGTTAAAGTATGACTACCGTCAAAAAAAGGTATACACCGAGATGTTGATGGATATCATCAACGTTTCATGATCCTCCGAACCCTAAAAAATTGGTTTTTGCAACGCTGTCTGTCTCTGTGTCTGTCTAACCCTAAAATTAAGAGCAGTTTACTAAAGGATGAAAAGAGAAAAATTTAATTTTCTCAAAATCGGCTATACCGATTTTGATTAATATTCCTATCTAGGCATTGAGAAAGATTATAAACTTTTTTTTTCATTTTCCCCTGAAAATAACTTTTATGGTTCCTTACAAAAACAAAAATTTCTATGTTTCCGCAACTATTTGAGATACTAAATAACTTATCATTGTACAATTTTAGTACTATTAAAAATATCTTTTATTCGAAATATAATTTTATAAATCCAATAGTTTTGGAGATATTAGCAAATATTTTAATACGATTTTGTTAACTCTAGTTGTGAAAAGGTACTACTTAATTTTAAACGTAATAATTCTCTAATGCCGCAGAGTAAGCAAATAAGTAAGTCTTTAAAGAAGTTGATATGGTTTTTCCTTTAACCTCTCAGGGGAAATGTTTGTACAGCGCAGGGGTGAATCCAGGATATTCCTGAAGGGGGTGGGGGGAAGGGACGCGGGTTCTCCCATCGGGGCCGGGTCGAGGGGGGGGGGGGGGTACATACAAATACTTCAAAATTTGAGAGTAAATCTTTTTAAGTAACTTTTCAGTTTAACGCTAAACTTGAGAGTAATCCTTTAATGAAGGGAATAACTCGAAATTTGAGATTAGTATTGAAATTTATTATAATCAAATAAAGATTATTAAGAGGGGGATAAGTTTAAACACTATAACAATTATTATATACATAGTTTTTTTTAGCTATTCAATTAATTAGACAAAAAAGATGGAATTATTCAGATGTTGAACAATCGAACTTTGACTCCACTTTATAGTCTAGCTAGTTATTTCTCATTCTAAATCGAAGTTTTACCAACTAGTAGTGACCTTATACATTGATTTAATTGGTTTGATTAATTAATAAAATGCTGAAAAGATTAATTGGGAGTCCAAATTTTAATACAAAGTGTTGATCCTTTGGGATATAATTTCGATAGTTTTTATTTGTCTAAATATACAAATGAAGATGTTAATTTTTTTAAATATAGTTATAAACTTTAAAACTGTGAACTAAAAAAAGTCTTACGTATGTATAGCGCAATTTATTCTTGGCTTCACCAGTGTATATTATGTAATGAATTTTGAATAAATATCTCAATTTTTAAACAATAGAGCGAGAAAGTCCGTGCGATGTTCTGTTCCATTTATTTTGTTTGAAATCTGAATTTTTTTAAGAGAAAACCTTCTATCAAGATAAACATATGAACATAATAGAAGAAGACCAATGTATGTATATAAATTTTTACTAATAAATCTTTCAGGAAAAGAAACCCCACTTTCAGATGAGCTTGAATACCGAAATTTGACAGTAAGGTAGTTAGTTCTACTAATATAATCACAACCGTCTAAAAACGGGAAATTTCAAAGTAGGTTCCGTGAACTAGGGGTGAGGGGCCATAATTAGAAAAAATACATTTAGTTGAGATAGAAAATTAAAATTTGGTGGGAATCATATAATATTGAAAGTCTTAAATTTTTAGATGGGACTCCAGGAAATATGGTAAAGGAGAAGGGGGGTTCAACAGAAAAATAACTAAGCCTCGTAGAAAATCTAAATTTTGCAAGCAAACAAATAAATCTTAAGATTTAAAATTTGACCTCTAAGGAGGTGAAAGAGGATTAAAAGTTTTCAAAATTCACCTGTGTATATTTTGAATCAGAGGACATAAAACCCTAAAATTTAAAATAAAGGATTATTTCTAAAATTGGGTGAGATATTTTGAGGGCTTTTCAAAATTCCTCCTCCAAGAGTGTGGTAAGATGCAGGACTCACTGACTCACTAATCACCATATATCCCCGAACCTTGAGCCTGGAAACTCAAAATTTTGCTTGGCAGGAAGGTAACCATAAAAATCTATGCTTGAATTGTTTCAAAATGGGGATCCGGGAAATGGGGTCCTATATTTAAAAGAAAATATTATGAGGTATAAAATTAAAATTTGTCAGACAGGTAGAAAAACAACTCCAGATAATTTTAAAAACTTTCAAAATTTGAAATTTCTAATAGTGAATTGTAGAAAAGGGGCGAGAGCATCAAAATTTAAAAAACTGATAGTAAACAATAAATTACCATAGTAGAAAAGCGAAATTTAGTAGGCAGGTAAGAATACTACTCCAAATTAATATTAAGACTTGAAAATACTAAATTTTCAATTGGTACTCGAGGAAATAATTGGGGGATATAACAAATACTTTTTCCTCTTAAAATTCGAAATTTCTAAGTAAGAGTTTCTTTAATAGGTGAGGTAGGCTAAACTTTCCAAAATTAATAGAAACAGCTACTTATATGTAAGGTATAGAACTGAAATTTAGCCATGTATAAATATCACTGCAAATAAACATAAAAGACTGAAGTTTTTAAATGTAGAAAATAGAGAAGGAAAGGGGGCTGTTAAGTAAAATGAGGGAAAAAATGGGTAAGGCAGAGAATTGAAATTTTCCAAGAAGATAGAGGGATCACTTCAATTAAAAATATGTGTTAAATATTAACTATTTAGAAAGGAGCCTGAAAATGGGGGGAAAGGAGTAGTAGTTTAAGAATTTTCTAAAATTATCAGAAAATCTTCTTTACAGCATGGAAGAAGATTTAAATTTGCCAAGTTGATGAAAGGACCACCCCAAAATACCATAAAAGCTGGAAGTTTTGGAATTTAAAAATTGTGGGTGGGAAATGGCTAGTATAAAAAACTTCTCGATTTATAGAACATTTTTAATTTTAATGGGAAGACCAGAAAAATATAAAGCTAAACTAATACAAATACTAAAGATTATCTTAAAGGGGATCCATTAACATTGCGTTAATAAAGCTAAAATTTAAATGATAAATTAACGCCTAGCTAGCAGTGGCGTAACAGTTAAAATAAAAAAATTCTGGCGACATAGCTCAGTGAATCATGATGTTCTTTGGAAAACCATGAAGCTTATTATTCAATATGTTCATGAAACAGAGGATATTATTTATGTACTATCTTTGGTGATCCGTGATGTTCTTTCATAGAAAATATTTATGTAACAATGTATACTAGTTCGTTTATCCTATGTTATGATTGTGCTTAAGTAAACATTGTGTTATTAATGGGTTGCATTTATTCATGCATTCAGTTTGTGAAAAAGAACTGAAATAATTAATTTATTTAAATTTATTGATTACCATGATAGTTTTGTGATTACCATAGTTAATTCAGAATTTCACAAGAAGGAACTATTAAAAATAAGGCCGTCGGATGTTTAACGTTCCAATTTGATATAGTTTTGATACCGCTTAGCCGTGTGAAGAACGGGTTCAACTACTAGCATATATATTACATAGGTCTGTATTAATATAAAGTATTTTGAGATACTTTTTACTTTCTTACTATCTTACATGTAAAGAAAGTATTGTGATCGTCAAATAGATCGAACTCAATATTTTGATGAATCTCGACATTTCATGACCCCCCGAATCCGAAAAAGTGGTTTTTGAAATTCAGTCTGTCTGTCTGTACCTCCAACTAGAGCCTAAACTATTTTACCGATCAGGCTAAAACTTGGTATCTAGGGTTTTCATAGTGTTGCTCCGAGGGGTTTATGGAATTGGATATCTAACCCTATAATTAAGGGTAGTTTACTGAGGGGCAAAAAGAAAAAGTCGATTTTCTTAAAATCGGCTGACACAATTTTGATTAAATTTCATTTGTAAACATTCATAAATATTCTAAGCAAAATGGATACTATTAATATTTTGGAAAAATTACTTTAAGGGCTCCAGTCTGATGCGTAGATTATATTTTTTTTATCAAATCACCGAAACTATTTGAGATATGAAATTACTTAACATAACAAATATGTATATCTATTTATAATACAAATATTTTATTCGAAGAATATTTTTATAAAACCAATAACCTTCAAGCTATACGCAAATATTTATATTTTTTAACTTTTTGAACACAAAAGGTAAAGTATTGCGACCGTAAAAAAGAAGTTAGCCAGAAATGTTGATGGATGTCGACGTGTCATGACACCCCATACCCTAAAAGTTGTCTTTGCAATGCCGTCTGTCTGTGTGTCTGTTTAAACATAAAATTAAGAGTAGTTTATTAAAGGGCGAACAGAGAAAAAATAGATTTTCTCAAAATCGGCACTCTTTGACTAAAATTCGTATCCAGTCGTTGATTAAGAATATAAAATTATAAATAAACTGGCTATTTTCATTTTCTCATGAAAATGACTTTTAGAATACTTTACAGAAGTGGAAATTTCCGTATATCCACAACTATTTGAGATAATAAATAATTTATCATTGCAAATTTGTAGTACTATTCAAAATAAAATAACTTTTATGTATATGAAATATATTTTTATAAACCAACAGTTTCTTAGATAATGGCAAACATATTAATACAATTTTGGGAGCTTTAGTTGTAAAGAGATACTACCTAATTTTTAACGCAATAATTCTCCAATGCCATGGAGTATTTAAATATAAGTAAGTCTCTCAATAGGTTTATGTTATTTTTCATTAAACCTCTTAGGATGAATGTTTGTACAACAATGATCTATCTTCATTTTAGACTCAATAGTAAATATTTACATTTTTTATTGGTAAAAATTAATAAATGAGAAATTTAATAGCAATGCGATGACATAAAGATGTGCATCACCTAATAAAATATAGAAAATTTTAACCTGAAGTCGAAATTTTAATACGAGGTGTTGACACTTGTGGACCCAATATTGATCGTTTTCTTATCGGTTCAAACATACAAATAAGGACATTAGTTCTTTAAAAATGAAATTATAAAATTTAAAGCCGGGATTCAAAAATTGTTTTTACATAAGTATAGTTTAATTAATGCTTGGGTTTACTAGTGAGTATTATTTCGTTTCACATATATTACGAGCTTTGAGTAAATATCTCCATTTTTAAACAATAGAGCGAGAAAGTCCGTGCGGAGTTGCGTGCCATATTTTGTTTAAAAATGTATCAAATTTATTTAGCAATTAATGACATATCAGTTAGGTTTGAAGGTCAAATCATATTGTACATTTTTTAATGTAGTATTTATTTTCATAGTTATCAGTGTAAGTTTATTCAAAACTAATATTAAAGGAACTAGTACCAATTTTTATAGCGCATATAAGTGAAGTTCGTCTCAATACCAATACCAATAATAATCGTTCCACACCCTCTCAGAGCCTATTTCGCTATGCTACGACTGAAATCTAAATATTACTTGTTCTTCTAAACACTGTGAGGGCCTCGTTAATAGTTCAGCAATGCTGAAATTATTATATTGAAATTATTAAATGTATTATACCTCCAGTGAAGACATTAAGGTAGGTTTGATGTGACAAAATCTGTAGTATTAAGCGTTGTCTCTACCCTCATAAGAACCTAAAGGTAATTCTTCTAATAGCAAAGCTACCATATTAAGCTTGTTTGTCCTCCAAAATCATTTCTCTGTGACATTACATTCCGGTCACTAAGTGCCAATATCTGTAGTTATTTTATAGAGTTAACAAGTTGCAGGACACGAAAAATATTTATTGTAATAAAGATTAGACTTTGGAGGTTGGATAAGAGAGGGGGACAAACAGATTAAAAATATTATGTAGTGATTAAAACCTCTTATTTTATCTTATATGCGTCTCTCTACAACCACCATTAATTTAAGTTTGTCTGAAAGGAAATTTTAATTTTTGTGAAATAATATACTTTTCTTTTACTTTTAATGAGTATTGATTGTGTAGCATTTGAAAACATGTCATACTCTACGATCATCCAAGCCTGTCCCATTCACTTGGAATTTCTATGATTATTTTGAATTTACCTGCATGGGTGGAGGATGGATGATACGTATTTACCCATTTCTCACTGTACTAGCCCATTTTAAACAACGTTTTACGCAAAATTCCCCCATTCTGTGCTTTAAGTGAAGGATATAGGAAAATATATCCATACTTTACTAAACAAATGATGATATTTACGATTACGACTACAGCAGAAAATTCTATGTTATTCGGGGATTCTTTTTGAGATTTTGAAGCGCTAAGAAATGTTTAAATCACTATGTGTAGAGAATTAAACTAAACGTTTCTACTAAATTATTATTATTATTATTATTATTATTATTAGCACCGCGTCATACTACCCGTTCGGGTTATACGTACTTATGCTAATGTGTAATGGTAGGGTGATTGTGAGATGAAATGAAGGACCTACAGTTTAACGTGAAATCCCAACCACGGTGGCGGCCTGGCATTCCCCACATTCACAGTTTCTACTAAAGAAAAAATGTATTTATCTTTATCAAAAATAATTGTTGGAAAAACTGCAAAAATATCTTGAAAAGCGTTCCGTCCCACCTCACCTTAATCAACGCCCTTGACCGAAATCTAGTTTGAGGTAGGGTTGTAGAGAAGGGGAGTTGAAACCAGTATTTTAAAGTGTTTATAGCCCATAGTAAGTAAAATATTAATGAGTAGACATATTTAGTTTAATTTTCTACACTATCAACAGTTCTCGAATATCTGTCATGGGTAGATTCGCATTTAATAAGAAATCTTTTAATTATAGTATAAAGTTTTTAAATTTCAGAATACCCATGACAGATATTCAACAACTATTTAGATTAATGTATTTGTAAAATCAAACAAACCACCTCTATAGAAGTAATATTTTATTATTGTGTTAAAGAATGTTTGTTTAAACATTCCAAAAATGCTGTAACATTTCATTCCCGCGGTTAGAGTTTAGACTAACGCCGTGGTATAGATCAGTTAGGCAACTTAATAAGCACGCCTATGTTTCTAATTGCCTAGATGGGCTATGTGGTGAAATGGCGGGGGAAAAAACAACTATTAGTAATGGTCACACATTCGAGCGGAACATTTTTGATTGGGCACTGGCTTGGCTTAGGGGAGGTATTGTGAGTTCTGGGTAGATAAATCACTCGCTCTCTTTAACGACACTTTATTTACAAAGTGAAATCTTTTTTAAAGGAATATTCAAATTGTATCCTAATTTTAAATTTACTTTACAAATGTGAAAATGAGAAACTTACTAAATATAATATGTACTGTACATAATGGGGAGGATAAAATTAGCCGATCTATGCTGATGAAAGTGGTGGACAACGTGTTGAGGTTTGTCTGACGTCCGGTGGAGCTCACCTGAGTGATGTTATCTTCAAAAATTGTATTAAATAGTTTGATTTTATTTAGCTAGTGAATATTTACTTCTCAATTAAAGTGTTAATTTTCAAGTTACTAATAGGCTAATTGTTTCGGCCTCACCCTGTATAATCTCCTGTACCTATGGCAGTAATATACATACTTTTTTTTTACTAAACCTAAGACAGCTAGTCTATCTGGCGTAAATAGAAGCCACTAGCATATTTATTATTATCTGATGTGTATATAAATCCTAACATCATCCTAACTAGATTTTTTAGCACCGCGTCTTACTACCCATTCGGTTTATACGCCTATGTACTAACTATCCTACTGTGTTAGGGATTAGGAAGGTTGAATTTATAGGAAGTTTAACCCCATTTGCGTGGAGGGAGAGTGGGAAACTATTTAGAAAACACTCCTTCAATACACCCAACCGGGATCGAACCCCATTCTCTCCGTTTTTAGCAGTTAAGTTTATTGCGATAGTAACGCCTTAGGCCATGTAGACACCGAAGCGGGTTTCTAACTAGTTAGTCCATCTGGTGTGTCTAAAAGTCCTTCATAGAAATCCTAGCACCGTCCTAAAATAGTTAATCTATCTGGGGCTTCATGAAAGTCCCTACCTAATCCCAATAAATATAATATAAGGCGAATGTAAGTGCACGATAGAAGTACTTGCTTCGTCCTAACATAGGTCGTCTATCTTGTGTTAAAAGAAGAGATTTAGAGCAATCTTTGATCATTCCCAACCTGGGTGGTCTTTCTAGTGTATATAGGAATAATGTAGCTTCGATCTTTTGGCCTTTACAGAGGGTAGTACAAAACTGAATACTTGTAACTTCAGTCATGGAGAAAATATGTTTAAACACTAAGAGGACAAACAAGCTTAATATGGTAGCTTTGCTATTAGAAGAATTACCTTTAGGTTCTTATGAGGGTAGAGACAACGCTTAATACTACAGATTTTGTCACATCAAACCTACCTTAATGTCTTCACTGGAGGTATAATACATTTAATAATTTCAATATAATAATTTCAGCATTGCTGAACTATCAACGAGGCCCTCACAGTGTTTAGAAGAACAAGTAATATTTAGATTTCAGTCGTAGCATAGCGAAATAGGCTCTGAGAGGGTGTGGAACGATTATTATTGTTATTTCACTATTGAAAAATAAAAATATTCGATTAATTATATTAATTAGAGCTTTGATGAAACTATTTACTAATCTGTTTTGTAGGTGCTTAGCACGAGTGACCTAGTAGCCGGTTGCACTTAATAGTGAACTCCTTTAAGTGAAGACTAATATGGTACTCCACCAGACTTAAAACAATTACTCTCTCACCGAGGTGGTTGCGAATCCTTTTAAATTAAGTCTAATTTAATGACGAACCATCTTGCCATTGGTCTATAACCCCAACCTGAATTATCTACTATGTAAAATGACGTATTTTAATAAGATGGTTTTCAAGTCGGTATCTTTTCATTATTTATTTATTTATTCTTTAAGGTTTACTTTCCAAAACCGACTGATTAAATCAGCACACGACTTATAAACTAACTTAAATCTAGAATTGACACAACACCCAACCCCCAGCCGTTAATTTATCACTATGAAAGAGTAAACCACATTTACCCATGATAAATTTATCGACCATGTCAGGAATCTTGCCCAAGACCCTCTTCTCAGTAGACAGACACGCTACCGACTGAAATAAGGTGTCGGACCAGTACTGTTAGGCCCCAGCTAAATACTACGTATTCTTAAGGTGTTTAGTCCACAATCCGTAAGAGATTGACTTCAGAGTAATAGAGTGCTCTGTAGACACAATTGGTTCCGATCCATAAGTCCATACTCCGTAGACGTGTATTCAACTTTAAATTTTGAAGTACTTTTGTCACGGACAGCTACAGAACCAATCACGAATATACAAATAAATGACTATTGACATGCGAATCAAAATTAAAGACAGTTAAGGAAACCATCAATTTTTTTGTCGTATTTTTATTTATCTAACTTAAATACAAATTCAAAAAACTTGAAAATACAAATGATGTCGTTATTTTAATTAAGAACATTAAAAAATTTCAATTGTGTTAAAAGAGCTTACTGATTTTTTTTTTACTTCCACTTTCCATTAGTTGACTCGACATCACGTGATTAGAGATACTGATTGTGTGTGTGTGCCAGAAAATTAAAATTTATACGGACCTTAAGCTCATTAAAAACTCTCAGGATAAAGGTTTTACGGAATATGTAGAGGAGGCTTTCTTGTGGCTTACTATGACCGGTTTGACACATTAACTCAGTCGGTAGCATCTACTGGATTATGTGTCCCGGGTTAAATTCCTGGCATAGCTGAAAAATTTGTAATTGTTGAAATGTGGGTTTTCTTTTTCGCAGCTATGAATCAATGGCTGGGGACTGGATGGTGTTTCTGTTCTAGATTTAAGCTAGTTCGTAAGCCGTATGCTTATTTATTCAGTCTGTTCAGAAAGTGAACATTAAATATCTCAAATAAATTAAATGAAAATGACTCTTATGGTGAAGTCATAGTCATAGTTGAATATTTTTACCAAAGCGTATAACCTAAGCTGATAGTAAGACGCGGTTCAAAGCCGATTTCATTATGAAGAGTCTAAACAAAAGGTTTTAATAATACACTCCTCCCAGCCGCGAACCCTACCACCTCCCACCACTTCTCCCTTACTACCCCCCGGTTCTTAGCATGGTTTAAGGTGTAACTCTTCTACTTCTAAGATGATCACACGGTGTAAGGCATCCTTGTCCAGGTATCAGTTTAGCTAACGTATTGTCATAGCCTCACAGTCCTGTTTTCAAAGACTAGCACTGGATGTCAGTCACACTAACATACTATAATAATATCAATGAGATATTAAACCCGGTTCTCTGAACAAATAATTAGTTGTTATTGAGTCTTACTATTTCTTTCAGATTATATGTTAAATAATCTATACTTAATATTCTATGTCGAAACAGTTTATATTATTCCTTCTTATGCCTGTGTATTAGCCTTCATATCAAAAACGATAACATTGCTCCTTCCCATAGAGTCAGTGAGTTATTTTCTCCCACATAAGAAAAGCGTTGATCAGTGGCGTATCGGGAAATATTATTTGGGGAGGGAAAGGCGGGGGGTAAACCAGATGTTTCTAAAATAGTTACATTATTAATTGGATAAACTTTTATAAATCACTAACATTTTATTATAATATTACTACGTATTAGGTGTTGCTCGTTTAGCCGTTTATTAAAACGTTTCCCAGGAGTCACTGCGAGGAAGCGAGTAACGTCACCTCCCACCTATAACTAATTTAACTAAACTGTATAATTTTGATAAAGCCGTGCTGTTTCACCTGATGAAATCAGGCTATGATATCCACAAGCACTAGAGCTTTTTACATAATAAAAATATTTATTACAAAGGTTTAATACACAAAGTTTCCTTTTCAATATACTTAAGTACTAAACATAAAGGGTAGATTTATTTTTATGTCTCCATTGGTGAACAAATTGTCTTATTTTGCAGTGACCGTATGCAAGAGTATCGCATCGATTATCTAAAATATAGCGTTTGTCATCTCCTGGTTAAAGTGCAAGTTTATTCAAAGAGATACTGTACAATTGATGTTTCTCACTTCTTATCATGGACATATTGGCATAGTGTAAAATCCCCTGCTTTAAACATTTGTTTATAATGAGAATGTTTAATTTTCTTTTTGAGAGTTGTTTTTGAACACCTTTACCTACTTTTTTCTCCTCAAGACTCCTTTTGAATGGAGTAAAGTTTCGGTCGAAGTCCCACAAACTCTCGAATACACTCTCCATTCATCTAATCCTTCATTTTACCCAGAGCTTTTTTTTATTGCATACACTGTACAAAAAATGTGTTTCTTGATAATCTGAAGTGTCTAATCGGTCTATATTATCAAACATATCCACATACACATTATCTGTTTTCAGTTCGTAGCAGAGGGAGTCTGTGTCTGTGAATAATAGCTTTGCATTTTGACCATAATTTCCTTTTAACATAATTATAATGAAAGTTATACATGATAACCTTGCTTATATCTAAAATTGTAAAGCCTGCATAGATAGGCTTATTTAAAAGTAGGCTTATTTTTCTCATGTGAACCCCAACTAACTCTTCCGTGAAGATTGTATAAGCAATAAATGCAGGTGAAGCAATAAGCTTCTTTAGTCTTTTTTCATTATTTAGTAATTGAACATTTACACGATGTCTTTGATTCTCCATCGACTTCCCGAATACTGCATTGTTCATGAGTTTGAAAAAGTCCTTTTCAAATCCATTCACTGCATTTTTTCGTCGAGATGTATTAAAATCAATATATGGCTTCAACCAAGCGCTCTGAATGAAAGTTAGGACTCGGTGTATCTTTTGAAGCTTCATACCCAAGGAAATATACAGTTTTAAATTACGGTAGTGTACCCAATAATTTTGTTTACTGTTTAGGTTGGGCACTAGCTTTTCTGTTTTCCCGCTGGTGGATAGTTCAGCTTGTATTGTATATACTTAGAGAATTGTGTATAACATCTCAGGAGTAACTATGACTTTTTCAGGAGCAAGTGATGTCACTGTGCTCGTCATTAATTTCTTCCGGGTACTCTAGATCTACTTCTAATATATAGCCCACAGTGTTATCATCAGCAACTGAGATTATATTGAGCTCTGCTATTTCAGTCTTGTTCAAACCACCTAAAATTACTCTGAGGAAGGCAATCAGACATAACAGTCCCATATAGATTATTACAATCCCAGTATGTGATATACTTCACCCTCCTTTTCAGGGTTAAAATCCATCATATCGGGATTGTTTGCTTCAGAATGCCTATTAGAAATCATAGACACCCCACCACGTATCCCTTTTCAATGAATAAATGCATTTCAATGTCAGTTAATAGCTCCAACTCAACCTTGGTCATATTTAAAAAGGCCGCCCATGCTAGTCCAGGACTTGTGAAAAAATGTAGACAGTCTAAATTATAATACTCAAAACATAAAGAACGAAAGTATTCGAAGACGCCTGCTAAAAGTATAAACATCATTTAAAACGTATACATTTTGATAATCTTCCATAGTATTCATTTCAAAGTTATCCCACACAGTTTTAGCATGAGCGTAGTCACTTTCTGAAATATGTTCTTGTTGTATCTGATTATAGAATGCAGATTTTGGTGGTAATTGAATATCTTTCAGTTTATTGCTGCAATCCATGTAGTCATAAGGAAACACACCTTTTCGTAGCAGTAGATCTACTTTATCAAAAAGGATATTTTCATGGATATTTTAAATGAGTTTTCCCAACACACAACAGATTTTCAATCAATTTTTCAAGAGATGTGCTTAAAAACTGGAACGAGTCAATAAATTGTAAATAGTCAAGACTGAATGAGATATACTTCTCCATATTGTTTGGAATACATGATATTCTTCTCTCTGTAAACTTCCCAATTTTCTGCATGATAATATGGGCGTCAAATTTTTTTTTTTAATTGTGTAAAATGACGTGTATTCTCTTGGTATATTGAAACTGAATATTGCACTTACTATGAGATGCACCCCGATAAGCTCCACTGAGATGACAGTGGTCGTGGATCCGGTCTTGACCCAACTCCCCCTCACAGATACTACATACGCTAGCAGAAATAAATTCATTTTCTTGTTCAGGAGTGATGCGCATAGGGACAACATTTTTCTTCATCTCTATGATCATGGTTTCTTCTTCAACAAGTTTATGAAGAAAGGTATCCACAACATTTTCCCCACTATAGACAATAGGGGGTATCACACATTTACCTTCGGAATCGACTATTACAATGCAAATCCTGATGGTGTATGTTTCATCATTTTTGTAGTTGATGAGTGATTGGGGTTAGGCGCACACCCTGATATTTTAATATTAAAACACTCAAAATCTGCATAGATCACATAACGGGATTTTTCGCATATGTTTACATGTCGACAATTTCAATATTTTATCCTCTTCCTTGGGCATCTGTATCTTCTGAGCATCAAAATCAGCACACCGCTCAACTATGCTTATCCCTGAGATTTTCCTTGGAAAATCTATGCAAACAATATTTGCAATAGTATGATTCACCATTGTACCTGATCAGCGAGCTTAGCAATCTGTTCAAGTTCTTAATAAGACAATAATGTCCCCCATCCCCATTTGAAAGAAACAACAAATCCACGTGATTATCACGACTGACCTTAGTTATTCTTAAGGGAATATTTCCCCTTGGTGGCCGTACACATTAATAGATACATTATTTTGTTTTTCAAACTTAGTTATTTGTGGTATTTGCAGAGGATATTCAATACCATCCATATTTAGTTTACCTTCCAGTGATATATACTCACTCACTCGATTAGCGTTTTGTCAGCTGGATATAGAAATGCTAGCACAGACCAAGGAAAATATTTACTGTCAGTATTTCTTATATTAATTAAGACAAGTATATTTCTCAACTCTTCTGGTAATGGTATATAGCTGGAAGCAGCCAAAGGAGCATATTTAGCTAGTTTAAGCTCTAAGTATTTTACACGATCCTCAGACCAACCACTTCCTTTGTGGTGGAAAGAAGATGCTGCTTCAATCATATAAAGGCATGCATCCTCAATCTGTGATTTCAATTCATCAGGACTTCGAGTGACCATACACTTACCACGAAAGTAAGGGGTGATTGTTTTATCTCCCTCCCCTCCAACACGAGAGTATTTACACAGGCAGTTGTATACCATTTTAGATTACCCATTACACTAAGTTGTTGAGTAAAGACTAAAAATAGCGAGTCTTTCCAGGGAGAGATCTTGATGATTTTGACTGTACCATTCAAAGCTTCTGAAAAATTAGAAGTGTCGTAATCTTAATCAATATCGAGATTCTCATAGATTCCTGCTCTCTTGACTTTGAAACGTTGGCAACATTCCCCATGAAGTTGCAGTACACTTCTTTAGCTTGTGTCGTAATAAATTATCCCGCCATAGGGGGTTGCAGGGTTTACAATGCCCAGATACGAAATTTAATAAAAATCGTTACAGCGGATTTCGAAATTGCTTGATTTCTCTATTTTTTCCCTTTTAGTAAACCACCCCCAATTTTAGGGTAAGATATCTAATTCCAAAAACTCCTTGGGAGTACCTTATAAAAAACCATAGGTATGTTTTAAGTTTTAGCCAGATCAGTAAAATGATTTCTGCGCTAGGTCTAGATATAGACACACAAGCAGACGGCATCACATAAAAACACCTTTTTGGTTTCGGGAGGGGGGGGGGGGGGGTTTGATAGTTATCAAAATTTGGACTTTTTTACGAGCGTAGTACTTTTCTCTTCAAAGTGTCGAAAGAAAATTAAAATTGTTTATTTACGTAAAGATGAGCACAAATCATAGTCTTATACGTTTCAGTGGTGCAACTACATTTCTAGACATTCTTAAAATACTTTCAACTAAAGGCTCAATGACACTATGGAGTAAAATAATCACAATTTAAGAAACAAAAAGTAGTAGATATTACATTGGTCACTTATGTAAGTTTTTGAGTTTATACAGTCATAATGTCCCATTATTTGAATATTGTATTTAATTTTAACTTATCAAACTAAAGTTATTGGTTTTATTAAGAGTGTTTAGTTTATCCCGTATATATTTGAGCTTTTACACACTTTAACTTCCAAAGTGTTTTATTGAAATATACCTCCAATTAAGCCTACTATTTAAAATCTAAAGCTGTTAAAAATAAAGCTAAATCACAATTATTCAACATTAAAACTACTAATAAATCCTTATATTATCTCAACGTTTTCAAAATGAAACACGCTACAAATATTACTTTTGAAACAAGAGTTTAGATTCATATAAATATGTCAATTCAAAACACAGTTAATTTATTACATTTAATTGGGATAAAAAATCAGCTTAAAGTCACAAGTACTCAACTCTCCAAAGTTCACTCAACGAGATGAGATTATTTATGAAAATACATTCCGTATCTGCTGCTACAGTTTCCCTAAACATTAAGTATTCTCCTTTGCAGTCCACAGCGGGTACCCGTCATTTGGCCTAAAAGGCATTTGGCCTAAAGTGTAGGCTAAACGCCTTTAGGCCAAATGCCCTTCTAGGCCCAAATTCCTTTTAGGCCAAATGACTTTAGGCCAAACGCCTTTTAGGCCAAATGCCTTTTAGGCCAAACGACTTTTTGTAAAGTTAATTTTTCGACCATTTATTAAAATATGTTTTGCTGTCTCCGGAAACATTCGTTTAGATTTGTAGTGATGCTAATAGATGGCGAGGTGTGTATTGTTTAGTTAAATAGTATATACTAACCGTTTCAAAATATATAAGTCTTTTCTCAATTTACTACTTACCAAGGTTTAGCAGTTTCGTCCATTAACCTGTAGTACCACTTTTGTATGTTGAAACTTTTTACATTGCCAAGGTTTTGTACTAATTTTTGACAAGCCATCTTGTGAATGTGGAGAGTGCCAGGCCACCACCGTGGTTCGGATTCCATGTTAAACTGTAGGTCTTCATTTCATCTCACAATCACCCTACCATTACACATTAAAGTAAGTGCGTATAACCCCAACGGGTATTAAGACGTGGTGCTAATTATAATAATAATAATTTTTGTATCGTTTTGTACCAGAAATAAAAATTTTGTACCCGTACCGTTTTTTATTAATTAGCACATACATTGGTCAACACCATTTTAATAATTTTGTTTTATTTTGAATTTTGAATATTTTTTTTAAGTGCCAAAGTATATTTTATCAGTCTTTCTAAGTATATTTGTTTATTAATTTTTGCTAAATGAATAATCAATCATTCATTTTTTTATAATCATATTAACTTACTCGAGTTTGCCCACGGGTTCGCTCACATTTAAGTTGGGTAAATTATCTTATTTTTAGCAAATCATCTAAACTAGTTTTCTCAAACTCTATACTCTTGAGCCGTATATGAACATAAAATTAATGGTTAAGACTCTTATCTTAGAATAAAATAACTTTTTTACGTTAAAATACAAAAATGAGACATTTATTATTTAATGATTTAATTATTTTCTGATAAGTGCTTTGTAGAAGTTTATAAAAATGGTAAAGTTTTGTTAAGATATTAATTAATTTTTGCTTCATATTCCAAAGAGAATATTAATTTTTTAGTCAATCATAATTTAGGCAAGTCGAAAGAGGAGAATTGGTTCACACCTCATCTGAAATCCCTTCGCGCCGCAGTTTTAGAAACCCTGATCTAAACTACCAAAAACAATTTCAGACAGTATGAGGCGATAACTTTGAATGTTGATGAAGCCACAAATTAAACACCTATAAGAAGTAAAATATTTTTTTATATATATATAAAAATTTTATATATTATAAATATATATGCGTCTTTTTCTCAATATTTGCTCGTTTTCTCGTTGACATTGTTGAAATAAACATCAAAGAAATATTTTAAATTTACTACTAAACATGAATTTAATTTGAAAGAAAATCTGTAATAAGACCCAGTTTCAAATAAATTGTTGTTAGTAAAATTTTTTCTATTGGTTTTTGAAAATTTTCCCTTCCCTCCCCCAAACTTAATTTTCTCTAATCACATTTAAAAACAAAGGTTTTAAGAATAATTTTTTTTTATCTATAGTTGTTTCTTCTACCCGCCAGCCGAATTTTTGATTTTCAATATAGATAAAAGGTTTTTTTTATAACTCCCCTCGCCCCCCTTTATTTCTGGAGTTACATTTTAAAAAAGTTCAGACTTATTAGTTATTTAGGTGGTGCATTTACGGGATGCCAAAATTCATTTTTAACGACCTGCACTGAGATGTAGTTGTTTCTATTAAAAATTGTAGATTTTGAACCCCCCTTCCCCAACCCACTTTGAGAAAATTTAGAGTCTAAGTTATTTTGGCTATCTGGGATTTGATTTATTTTTATTTATCTGTAAAAAATTTTTTATATTTTCTCACCCAAAAAGTTTTTTTCTTTTATTATACTCCATCACCACTATTTCTCAGAATGCAATTTTAAATAATAATAATAAATTATTTTATTATTATTTTTTATGTAAATGTATATTTGTATTGTTTCCCGTCCTAATTAATAAATTTAAATTATTTTCAATACAGAGAAGTAATTAAATATATTAGTTTTGGAAATGTTGACTTCCCAACTCCCCTTCCTCCCACCATTATCAACTCACTGAGAAATTTAAATTCTAAGATTTATTTGGTCATCTTGAGGGGGTCTATACTAAGTACTAGAGTTGTAGGGGGGCTCGTTCACTTTCCCGGCCAGCATTCAGCTCTACCCAACAGGAAAGCGCTGCTGTAACGTCTGCTCGTCCCCTGCCAAGCTTGCTTCTGTTCAGATCATGTGACTTTGCAGTGCCGCACTTTTTTGTATTATTATTTAGCACAACGTCTTACTACCCGTTCGATTTATACGCCTAAGTACTAATTACGCTAATGGATTAGGAATTGGGAAGGTTGAAGTAGATGAAGTAAACCCCGCATTTGCGGTGGGGGGGAGTGGAAAACCGTTTGGGAAAAAAACTGCCCCCAGTTCACCGACTGAGATTTAAACCTCGATCTCCCCTCCTCAGCGTTGAGCTCAACCGACTAGCGCGTTAGTATCCGGGCCCCCCGGGGCGGGTGCGTCTTACTAACTTCTTATTTTTTTCAAGTTGCTTCAAAGTCAATGTGAATAGTAAATGTTTGTATGTTTATTGTAAGCTTTCTTATTATTTTTGCGGAAGGGTTACGAAAAGTGTCATCCCAATACTAAAAAAAATGCAGGTAAAGCGTTGTAACGGTTGCCGTAGCAATAAAAGTAATCTAAGAGGATATGGTGTTTTCACTATGACTTCCCCTAAAATTCTGATGTCAGACGGAGAGTTTTCCTTTGAACGAGAGGAAAATGGAGTCATGATTCGTATTTTTTTTTGCTAGAACATTTTTTTCACCTGATGAATATGAACTTCAGCCCTAACTGCTGTACTTTCCTTAAAAAAGCAAATTAAAACCCCCCCTTAAATTTGTGTGTCTCCGAAAATGTTATCCAAAGGGAAAATATATCACCCCTGAATCTAGGCATTATATTAGATTTACGAAACAAATAGTAAATGATTTCATGGCGGGTAAAATGTCACCCCCAATGTTTTACTTTTGGAAAAGTCCTCTTCTATAATGAATTAATGATTTGTTTAAATGTTTACTTAACTGCAAGATTTTCACATATGCATTTTATAACCTTATTAAACAAATTGGGTCTTGCTTCATTAATGTGGACAGTAGTCTGCAAGAAAAAATTCCCCAGCAAGGTGGAATAGTTTTATGTTATCCGTGCCATCTTAAAATCATACTTTAGAAACATTTTTCTAAATTTAATAAATCACGTTGCTGTTTGACACACATAAATATTTTTTTGTTTAAGAACTAGTTTATTGTAGTACATGAACAAATGTATAAGTACCAAGTTAATGAAAGAATTAAGGTATTTGGTGACGTAAATGTTCACTTAAAATTGTGTGTTAACTTTTCAATATAAAAATTTTAAAAACCTCTTTGTAAGTAGGCCATTCAAAACCAATTTGTAATAAGTGAAAATCTTGAATTTATATTAATGTTCAACCCAGTGTATCAAACTATATATTTAAAGGGTAATATTGATTCAGCTACATTTTTGTTATATAAGTTGGTAATAATATATGCCCCCCCCCAAAGTTGGAGTAATATGTGTGTCCTCCACCTATACCACCCCACCGCCCCCCCCCTCCCTCGTTGGAAAAAGTTGATCTTAAGATTGAATTCAAATCCCAGCCGGTTTTTAAAAAGGGTATTTTTCCCAAAAAAGGTTCCCCACTCTCAAATATGCAAAGTAGGTTTCAAAATAAAATGTCACCTTCCCCTTCCCGGTTTATTGGGTAAAATTATGTATGTTTACAAAACCAAAGGAAAAGTCAAATGAAAAAAATACTTTGTGAACTATAAAAATTCGGGGAAGTTTTTTTTGGTCGGGAGTAGTTTGGGAAAAAAAAAAATTTTTTTAAAGGGTTTTTATGGGGTTGACCCAAGCCGTGGAAATATTTGAAAAGGAAAAGCCCCCAAAACATTTGGTGTGACCCTTGCTTTAGAAATAAAATAGATTTTAAGAATCATTCGAGTTTTTATGCAAACCCCTCCATCTTAAATCAAGATATCATAGGGAAGTTTAACAAAAGGGGAAGGCACATTTTGATGGGGGGGGGGGCGAAAAGTGTAAATACCCCACCCTATCAACCCTTCCCTTTCCAGTTAACCCCAAGAGTGACACCAAAAAAAACTAGCGACAGACACACCGTAATGTAATTTTTTTCAATCTGCAAACACAAAAATTGAACAATACAACTCCAGCCCCCGACGTTAATTCATCATGTGAAAGGGGGAAAGCACGTCAACCAATGATACTTTTTCGGGCATTCGGGGAAACGATCCCCGGGCTTTTAGTCAGTATACAACACGCTACCAATGAAAAGTGTCGGACTGTGTATTTAAATAACTTAAGTAGGTTTTTGTTTTTTAGCAAAATAATTTTAAAAATTTGTGATAAAAAAAAATTTAAACCTCTGTAGACAAAAAAAAAATGGATTTGGGAAATTAAACCTTTGAAAGGGCTCCCCCGGGCCCCCAAAAGGGGTTTTCTTAAAAATATAATTGTTTTTGAGGACGCGTAGGTCGGGGTTTTAGTGTAGTTTTTCTTTATATTTCATTAAAGAATTAAATTAAAAAAGCTTTTGAGTTTTAAAAGGGATTTATTAAAAGATCATAAAAATTTTGTAAAAATTTTTATGAGAGTTGGGCCCTTCTTTTTTCGGAAAAAGGGGCTCCTTCGGCAAAAATTGAAAACCCCCTGGTCTAAGTCAATATATTTTTTAAAGTGTTGAAAAAAAGCTCTTTTTTCTTTGTCGTTCGAGTATTTTTAGTTTTAAATTTTTTTAACCCCAAATTTGGGGGGGGGTTTTCGAGTGATTTAAAGGGTTTTATAATGAGGTACTCGGTTAATCCCCCCTATCTTGTGTTAAAAAGATTAAAAAAAAAAAAAGAACTTAATTCCCAAAAGGGGGGCTACTATTTTTATAAAATTTTTTTTTAAAAGTATGGAAGCAAAATTGGGGTCTTTTTTCAAATGGAAATTAAGGGGCCCTTTTTTTAATATGTTTTTGGGGGTGTTTTTAAAAATAAAGTTTAAACCCAAAATTTTTAAAAAGGGAGTATTTTTCCGACTCATCTTTTTGTCTAATTTTTTATTTTTATAGTAAAAAATTTATTTTTTGTTTTTAAAAATTGGGGGGTTTAGGGGGGCTGGGGCGCGTTTACCCCACCCATTGGGGTTGCACTGGTTCTAAGAAAAACGTTATGGGGGGCCTTTTATACGATAAAAAAAAATTTTATAAAATATGTAGTTTTTTTTAATGGTTTTTTTGAACTTTTTAAAACCCCTTTTTCTCGTAAAGAAAAAAAATAAAAAAATCTATCTATTACTTTTTTTTTAAATTTAAAAGGGGTTTTTCAAAAACTTTTAGTTCAACACCATTTAAAAAAGGTTTACTTTAATTTTAATATTTATTATAATGTTAATAATAAATTTCTTTTTGAGCCGGGTTTTTAAAAAGGGAAACTCTCTTTTTAAATTTTTAAAAAACAAAATAGTAAGTATAGATTTATTTTAAAAAAATTTAAAACAGTTTAAAATTTTTTTAAAAAATTTTCAAAAATGTCATTTTTTTTATATTTAAAATGATTTTTTTCACTGTCAAAAATTTTTTTTTTTCAAGAAAAAAGAGTAGCTCTAGTGGGGTTTTTTTTTTAAATTTGTATCTTATCCAGTCAATGCTTTCGTATTTTAATAGCAGAGCACATAGAAGGGAGGTTTTAGGAAGAAAAAAATTATGAGAAGTACCCTCGTTTTTGGGGGAATAGGGGACAAAATTTTAGGAAAAATTACCATCAGTCACCGTGTAATTTTAGTAGCCGCGGTATGTACATTTTTTCCTCGTTCATTTTTTATGTAAAAATCTTTTTTTCAAAAATGAAGATGAAATACATATAAAAAAAAATTGATATCACTAAACTTTTTAAAAAAAAATACAAAACAAAATTTTTTAATCTTAAAAAAGCCAAAAAGGTGAAACAAGACGGAGTGTCCACTTACAACTCGTGAAAAAAAAAAACCCAAAATTTTTTTAGTGGGTTTGAAAAAAAAACCCAAAAAAAAGTTGCCCCGGGGGGAAAATAATTTTTGTTATGGTTTACTTCAAGGTCGTTTGCATTTTAGGAATGGAGGGAGGAAAGGCTGCGCCTTTAAACCCCCCCCCCAAAGCTTTGTAGGTGCGACGGGGGAGAAAAAAGAGAAGATTTAGCCTGTTTGCCACAAAAACCCCAATTGGCCATTCATTGCTGAATAAAATTTTTTTTTTTTTTTAATTGTTTATGCTCTATTTGTGCTCATAATGCCCAACTGAACATTTGTTTTTGTTAAACTGGCCAATTTAAAAAATATTTTTAAAATTTTGGGGGGCCCAAATTTTTAATCAGCTACCCCCCCCCCATATTGAAAAACCCCAATTTTAAAAAATTTTTTTTTTGTCAAACCATTGCGGGTTAGTTTGTCTCAATTGCCCAAAAAAAAACATTGGTTTAAATTAGAAAAAAATTTGAAAACAATTTTAAGTGGCGGCTAATTGAGTCTTCCCTTAAAAACCCCCAAATGTAGAAAGATTTAATTCAAGCTGGGCCCCCCCCATTTTTAAATATCAATTTTAATAAAATTATGTTTTCCCCCTTCGTTTCTTTTTTTGTGCCCTATTTCCCAAAAAGAGTATTTTTTCTTTTAAAAAATTTTTTACTATATAAAATTTAATGTGCGGAATAGGTTTAGCCTTCCCTTACCCTAAAATGTAGAAAAAATTTTTTTCAAGTGGGCCCCCCCCCTTTTTTTAAAAAATTTTTTGTAACAAAATTTGTTTTCAACCCCCCGTTTTATTTCGTTTGTGCTCTATTCTAAAATGAAAAGGTTTTGTGCTGGGAACCCCCGGGGCCTTTTTTTTTAAAATTTATTTTTGGCGATCCGTAGAGTCAAAAAAACCCGCCATATATTAAACAAAACTAAAACATTTTGTTTTTGCCATTTTTTTGTGCTTTGTTTGTGCTCAGATTATCCGAAAATAAACATTTGTGGTCTAAAATTAGGGATGCATTTAAAATTTCATTGGTGGCCAAGTTGAGCCTTTCCTATTTAAAACCCGAGAAAAAATAGGTACAAGTTGGCTCGCCCATTTTGAGATATCAATGTAAAAATTTTTTTTTCACCCCTTCGTTTTTATTTCGTTTGTGCTCATATGTCCCCCAAAGAACTATAGTGCTGTAAAAAGGGTTTTTTTGTTTAAAATTTAATAAAGGGGGCGACCCCAATAGAGCTCAAGCTCCCCCCCACTTTAAAATTGTTTTCTAGTTTTCAAATTTTTTTAAACACAAATTTTTTTTTTTGGGACTTTTAAACACAAACAAAGCACAAAAAATGGCGAAAAAAAAAAGTTTTTTTTTTTGTTTTAAAAATGTGGCGGGCTAGCTTGAACTGTGTAGGATCGCCCCTTTAAAAAATTTTCAAAAAAGGGCCCTTTTTTTTACAGAAATAATGTTCTTTTTTTGGGGAATTGAGCACAAACGAAATAAAAACGGTGGGGAAAACAAAAATTTTTTTACATTTTTATCTCAAATTGGGGGGCCCGGTTTTTGAACACAATTTTTCTTGATTTTTTTTATGGGGAAAAACCAAAATTTAGCCCGACACTTTAAAAAGGTTTTATAGCATCCCCCAAAATCTAGAGCACAAAAAAAAAATTTTTTGGAAAAAATTAGGCAAAAAAAGAAGCTTAAACGAAAGTTAAAAACGAATTTTGTTATTTTTATATTAAAAAAAGGGGAGGGGCCCCCGATTGAATCAATCTACAAAGGGTTAGGGAAAAGGGGAAAAGACTCGATAGCCCCCACTTAATTGTTTCTATATTTTCTAATTTTAGGAAAAAATTTTTTTTTTTTGGGGGACATATGAGAAAAAAAAAAGCAAAACGAGTGGCGCAAAAAAATTTTGATACTTTTATTTTTTTTAAATTTTGGCGGGCCCACCCCCTTTAACAAAATTTTTTTTCAAAATTGTTTTGACCCGGGAAAACCAACTTACCCAAACACATTAAATTTTTTTATAGCTCCCTTAATTTTTTGAGAACAATATTCATTTTGGGGAAAAAATATGAGCAAAAAAGAAGCTTAAACGAATGGGGAAACATGATTTTGTTTTTTTTTTTTTTAAAAATGTGGCTGCTAGTTGAGCCTGTGGAAATCGTCTTTTTTAAATTTATCTAAAACGGATAGGTTACGCACTAAGTTCATGTTGGGGGAATATGACACAAATAGAGCACAAAAGTTAGGCAAAATTTTTTTTTTTCCCTTGTGGGGGGCCAACTTGAGTCACTCTTTTTTGCCTCCGGGTTTAAAGGGGGTTTATTTTTTTGGGGTTGGGGAAAAACCCAAGCGACCTGCGGGGAAAATATTTTTTAAAAACCAAAGTCGTCAGATTTACCCCCTTTTTGGCCCCCTGTTGCAGCCATTGGTTTTTTTGGAGGTCCACTTGCTTACTCGTACGTTTTTTTGCCCGGGGAAAATTTTTTCCCTGTAAACGCTTCCACATTTTTTTTATTTTTTCGTTTTTTGAAGATTAAAAAAAACCCCAAAAAAAAAATTCCCTAAAAAACTTTTTTATTTTTTTTTACAACGGGTTTTTTTTGCTCTTTTTATATATATAAAATATTATTTATATATATATATTAAAAAATTTGAGATTTTTTGAAATAAATTTCCCGGGAAGCTTTTTTAATTTTTAGGAGGGGGAAAATTTGTATTAGTTTTTAAACAAGGGACTTATTTTGTTAAAAAGCCCTTTTTTTAATAATTCACCGTAATTTAAAAAAAAAAAACTGTTTGAAAAAAAAACTGTACTTAAAATTTTTTTTAATAATAGTTATAATAATTCTAAAATAAAAAAGAGTTAAAAGGAAACTAGCAAAAAACCCATAATTTAATTTTTAATATTTGACCATTTAATATTTACTGGTGAAATTTATTTTATGGTCACTATATTTTAATTTTTAAAACAATAGATAAAAAAAATATGTTCATATATATTTTAGTAAATCAAAAAAAAATCGGGCCTCATTTAGACAAATTTAAAGTGGGTGGGTTCAATTTTTGGGTTTTCCCTTTTTTTTTTCCTTTCGGAATAAATTGTCAAAATTCCCCCTAATTTTTTTGTAAAGTATTTTAAAATTTTTTCACCGTAAAAAAAGGTTGAGAATGGGGTTTTCTTTTGTTTTTCGTTAACTTTAGACCGTGGATATATTAAAAAAGGGAAAAAATATGGGGAAAATTTTTTAAAAAGGTGATATAGTGTTTTTTTGAAAATATGATTTGTTGTTGTAGGGTATTGTCAATGTTTTTTTTAAAATTTTTAATACCTTGCACGTTGGTTTTTTATATTCAGTGAAACAACTAACAGACCTTTTTCTTTCCCAAAAACCCAGGTTTTTAAATTTTATTTTAGGCCAAATGCCTTTTTTGGCCAAATGCATTTTTTGGGGCCCAAATGCCCCTTTGGCCAACTGCCCTTTTGGCCAAATGCCTTTAGGGAAAACCCTTTTTTTGGCCAAATGATTTTGGGTTTTTTTTTTGGCCAAATTCCTTTAGGCCAAAAAGCCTTTTGGGGCCCCCGCCTTTAGGCAATGCCTTTAGGCCAAAAGCCCCTTTTTTTCCAACTGCCCCCTCCCCCCCAAGCAAGTTTTGTGGATTCTAAATTTTGGGGGGGGCTTTGTGACAATCTTGTGCTTTTTTTTCATTATTTAAGCAGCGTCCTGATCCGTCTCCCAAAATACAATGATAAATTTACGTTTACACGTAAATTAAATAACAGAAACCTAGAACTTTTTAAAAACCAACCTTTTTTTTTTTTTTAATTTTAAAAACTTGAGAGTGGGAATTTTAATTTCATAAAGGAAAAAACAATTTTTAAAAAAGATTTCAAGAAAAAATTTAAAATGATTTTTTAACTAGCATCAAATAGCTTTTTGACCGCATTAGTGCCCCCGCCGTAGGGGTATCTGGGGCCCCCTCTTTAAATTTTTATGTTTTTAGCGTAAAAATTTTTGGGGGGTTTTTGTTTTATGGGGTTTTATATAGTTTTTCGCACTTTTTAAAAAATTGTTTTTAAAAAAATTTAAACTATTTAACTGGCAAACTTCCCCCTTTCTTTTGGGGAAAAAAATATTAAAACAAACAACCCCTTTTCTTAAAAAAATTGGATTTCAAACCCGCAATTTTCAAAGTGCTCTTTAAGAGATTTTTGCAGAAAAAAACCAGCCCCTTAGAAAAAAAAAAAAACCTTTTTTTTTAAAATTTTATTTGTAAGTGCGTAGAAAAAAATTATTTTTAAAACCCTTTGGAGGGGGGGGGAGGGTGGGGAGGACTGGGGAGGATGCTCCCCGAAGTTTGCGGGTGACCCCCGCCGACGGGTTTTAATAAAGGAGCTCATTTTTGGGTAACGCATTTTAGTATATTAAATTTAGAGTGATTCGTTTAAAATGCTCATTGATTCGCTGTAGTCACTGGGGTTGCCCTAGTGATCCCAACTTTAAAAAAATAAAGCCTCAAAAAGAAGCAAAAAACCCCGTCTAACCTAGTGGTTGGGGGTTTCCTTTCCTTTTCTGTGCTTAATCCCCCTTTTTGGGCATGTTTTTAAAAAAAAAATTTAAATTTTTTTAAAGCAGAAAAAAACGGGGTTGAAATAAAATTTTTTTTAACTACCCAATTATATTGAAAATATTTTTTAGGTGATAAAATCCCAGAATTGGGGGGAAATGTTTAATTATTAGGCTTGCTTTTGGGAAAGTAGGCTTTTTTAAAAACTTGTATTTTAATTACAAAATTTTTAGTCTGCATAAATATATTATGCTAAGTAAGTTTCTAATTTTTTGATGGGAAAAAATTTTAGTGGGGGGTAACTATGATTGGGGCGGGGGGGGGGGAGTACATTTGGGGCACTGCCCCATTTGGGGGAAAAATTAATCCCGCCCCGAAATTAAAATCTCTCCCCTTTAAAGTTTTTTATCCCCTTAAAATGGGATATGGAGCTGAAAAACAATTTGCATCAAAAAAAATTTTTTAAAAAATAATTACAATGTTAAATTTTGGGGTTGAAATTATTAAAATTTTTTTTTCAAAAAAAAAAAAAAGGGGCCGTTGGTGATGAATAATGGGACGTTTCCCAAGCCTTTATTTTAAACCAACATCCAATCAGCTGTCGAGTTTTGGGGTTTAATTTTTTAAAAGCAAAAAAAAAAAACTTGGGGGGTTTTTTGCGTTGCATTTTTAGTAAACTATCTAGAAATTGTGGTTTTTTTAAAAAAATTTTTTTTTTAAAATTAATTATTTTCCTTGGGCCTAAATTGAAAAATATTTGAAATGTTATTATTGAATGAGTTTTTTTAGTTCGGCCATAAATTCTTATGGGAAATATTTTTTAAATTTTAAAAAAAATCTTTAGGTGAGGGGCCACCCCAAAAAACTTCTAAAAAAATTTTAAAATTTTTTTTTTGTTTTAATGTGAGGACCCCAAAAAAAATTGTTTTTAAGTTGGCGGTTATGTGGGACCCGAACATGGGAAACGTTGGAAATTGGTTGTCCCCAAAATCGGGGGGGGGGAAAAAAAATTTCCTTGGTTTTTTGGGAAAAAAATAAAAAAAAATTACAATTAATACCCTCCCTCAAAATCACGTTTTGTCTATATTTCAAATTTAAAAAATTTTTAAATTTTTTTAAATTTAATTTAAAAATTTTTCTTTTTTAATAAATAGATACCTGAAAAATTTAATCGCCCCTAAAAAAAAAACATAGCCCACTATTTATAGTTGAAGGGGGAAAATTTAAAATTCCTGAAAGTAGATAGGGAAGAAAAAATTTTTAGCAAAAAAAAAAAAATGGCTTTTAAAAAAAAAACCAAAAATGCACAAAATACCCCCCCCCCCCCCTTTTTTTCAAAAATTTTTTTTCATCAGCAATTCAGTGCTAGTTTTTTTTGGGAAAGGCCCTGTTTTCCTTTTGTACCCTAGATAATAAAGTTAAATATATAATTTTTTGGGGTTCCCTAGCATATTAGTGGGGGGTTTAGGGAAAAAAAACTTAAGTGGTAAAAAGGCACATGGCTCAGTTGAGAAATGTTTTTTTTATTCTTTGGGGCCCCTTTTATTTATTCAGATTTTGAATATTTTTATGTTTCACGGTTAAGTTTTTTTGAAATCCCCCCTAGTTTTTTTTTATGCTGTCACAGTTTATGCATATAAAACGCTTTGGGGCATAAAATTTTAAATTGGGGGTCTGTTTGTTTTTCCCAAACAGCATTTTTTTAAGTGCCCTGAGGGGGTTTGGGGAAAAAATTTTAAGTATCGTAATGTGAGTTTTTTAATCCCCCGAGTCCCTCCCACTAAATCTGAATGACATTTTCCCCCCACCCTTCATTTTAAAAATTTTTTATGTTCTTTGATTTGGTATTGTTTTTTGTTTTAACTAAAACGAATTTTAAATTTCCAAAAAAAATTTAAAAGTTTTCGTCTCTCTTACGCAAACTGAATGTGCTCAACCCTCTTTCCCCCACTTTTTTTGTGGGTACTGAAAAGATCTGTAGTGTGTTTTTGTTTTTTATATTTTTTTTTGAAAATTTAGTGTGATATCATCAGAAAATTTTTCCCCTTTTCGTGAGTTTTGGGGGTTTTTAAAAATTTGGGTGTATTTGGGGTCAGAATTATGTAATAACTTAAAGGTATATTAAAACAAAGATATTAATAAGTCAAAAAAACAAAAAGGGGTTTAAATAGGGGTAGTGAAATGTATAAAGATAGCAAACAGGTAAAAGGGAAAAATTTAAAAAAGTTTAAGAAAAAATTGTTTTTAAAAAAGGAAAACCCCTGTTCAAATATTTTTTTGGGGGGGGAAACCTTTTAAAAATTTTTTTAAATGGTGGTTAAAAGGGGCTTCGAAACCCCAAAAAACCCCCAGAAATTTAAAAAACGGATGCCCCCTTTAAATTTTTTCAGAATTTGTTACTGTTTTTTTCCTTTGACGTCCCCTGCAAACTCCCCTTTTTGATTTAGATATATTTTTTTAAATAGTTATAACTTTCAAAAGAATTCGACAAAATTTAAAAAAATTAGATTAAAAACATTTAGTAAATTTTTTTTTTTTTAAGCGAAAATAGAAGAAAAAAAACTATCCTTCATAAGGTTTCGGGTAAAATTTAAAAAAAACCCAACAAGCTATAATATTATTTACTTTAGATCTACATTAAAGGGCATTTCAAAAATTTTCTTTTGGATTTGGGGGAAAATTTTTAAAGGGGGAAAAAAATAATTCTACAAAAATGGGAAATACACTTTGACCCGGGTTAAAAAGGAAATCTTAAAAAAAATAAATTTATTTATTTGATTTATTTGTAAAATCCCCATGGGCCTTTCCCCCGTTACAACAAAAAAAATCTGTACCAAATCAGTTAAGGGGTTTTTAAGATATTTTGGGCAAAATAAATTTTAAAGAAAGAGACGACAATTTTTAAGTATGAATATTAGGGGGTTGGTAAAAAAAGTTAAAATTTTTAAAAATTTTTAAAAAATTTTGCAAATCTTTTATCAGGGGTTTTAAACAAAATTTAGTAATTTACAGCAAAAACCCAAAGCAGCAATTTTTTGATAAAGTTTTCGATTAGCATACATTTTTTAAAAGTCTTTAAAAATTAAAAAATTTTTTCCCAAAACAATTTTTTTTTTTAAAAGATTCCATCGTGTCCGGGTATTTTCCCCCCCCCCCGGGGGGAATTTTTTAATTTTTATTTTTACCTCTGAAGCTAATAAATACGTGTGAATGCAATTTTTCCAAAATTTTTTCCCTGTTTGAAACTGATTAAAAAGATTTAAAAGCAAATTTTTTACTTTAGTTTTGTTGTTGTTGAAATAGATTAAAAAGGAAAGACAAATCCCATATAAAACACAGTTGGATACCGTTACATTTTAAAGGATTAAACCAGTGAGTCAAGTTGTTTGTGATTAAATCTGATTGCATTGGTTTTTACACCCTTTAAAAATTTTTTGTTTTTTAAAATCGGTTTGTTTTTTTTTATTTTGGGTTTTTTTTCGTTGTTTGTTGAAATTTAAAAAATTTTGGAAATCAACCATTTTAAAAACATTTTTGGAAAAATTTTAGGTTTTTTAAATGGGGTTTTTTGGGTTTTTTTTTTTTTTTTTTTTTTTTTTTTTAAAAATTAAAAATTTAAAATTTTTTTTTTGGGGAGGTCTATACATTTTTTAAAATTATTTGGGATTATTTTTAAAGGGTTTTTTTTTGGATGTATGGTATAATAAAAAATAAAAAACTGTATTTTGGATTTAAATTTCCCCATTATTGGAGGGTGTGTGAATATTAAAAATACCAAAGCTAAAATTTTTGGATTTAAAATTTAGTGTCATCACCATTATCATTATCATCAACTGTTTCAAACCTGTGTGGGTCATTTTAGTAATGTATCCATCTTCTTTTTGTCCTTCCACAAATTTTTCCTCCTTTAATTGCTTCCATTCTCTTCTAACTTTCAAACTTTCTGTTATTTTTTTGGGTCCTCTCATCATTTATTGACCTCCCTTTCAGTATTTTTTCCCCACATTTCCCCATTTCCATTTACTATCCTTGGATTTTTTTCTTTTCTATCCCCATTCATACACCCTACCATTGAAGCTTTTCTTTCTCTATTATCACATGTATTCCTGTTTAAACCCCCTCTTTCACAGATATTTCATTCCTTATCCATCGGGATGGTGAGGGAAAAGTTTTTATAAAAGTTTCCCGCAAGTCAAGAAAAAGTTTTAATTGTTTGTTGACTGAAAAAAGGTTCGATTTGAGTGAAGGGGGAAACTGATGGAAAAAACTTTAATACTCAATGGAGGAAACAGAAGGTGATTTGAATTTAAAAACCCGTATTTGTAACAGCAAAGGGGAAAGGGTTTGACTGAAGATTGATAAGCAACAGCGTATAAAAAAAGGGAAGGGGGAGTGAGCAGGGGTACTGTTTGTCCCCCCAACTTGTATGCGATTGGCTGATTTATGGAAGCCCTAGAGAGACGTTTGGGAATTTCAGGCGGAGGACAGTCCCTCAACGCTACAAAATATGTAGAGGAAACTAAAATTGCTGGCCAAAAATGAACAGGGGTTTTTAGGAAATGATAGACTGGCTGGTGGAGATAAAGGGGAAAAATATAGCTCGAGATCAAAAAATAAGCAGGGCAAAAGTGATGAAGATCTCAAAAAAAGAAAAGCCACTGAAAAAAAAAATTGAGAACTAAGAGTTGGAAAAAAATTTGAGCAGTTTCAAGTTTTCCTGGAAGTGTTGGGTGACAAAAAAAGCTTTTCTGCATTTAAGGATTTAGATCGAGGTCATCATGGCCAAGGAAGCTTTCAACAAGAAGAAGAAGTTACTGCTGACCAAACAAATTGAGTTTGTAAAAGAGGAAGAAAATAATGAGATGCTAAATTTTGAGTATCACACTATATGAGAAAGAAACTTGGACTATTAGGAAGATTGGAAAAGAAATACTTGGAGAGTTTTGGGAAAAGTGGTGCTGGAAAATACTTGAGAAAATCAGGGGGGGGGACATGGTGACAAGTAAAAAGAAGTCCTAAGAAGATTGAGTGAGAAGAGAACCTTTTTTAATGTGATTTTTTTGTATAAAGCAAACTGGATCGGACAATCCTTAGTGAGAACTGCATGATGTTATTAAAGGGGAAAGGTTTGGGGAAAAATAACTTGGAAAGGGGAAAGGGGGAAATTCAAATTTTTGGGTGACTTGAAGGAAAGAAGAAAATTTTAGGAGCTTAAGGAGGGGTAAAGGACAGGACGCTTTGGGGCGGTCTAAGTTCACTGCAAAAGTAAGGGCCTTTTGGTGATACAGAACACATAATAATAAAAAACCATAATATTAGTAGTTAGGGTAATAATATAATAAAACAATTGTACTGTTTTTCTCCGTGACAGTTTAACGTGATCCTAAAAAAGTTGTTCCGATAGCCCCCAAATTTTCCTAGTCTCTCTAACACTCAATTTTCATGTTTCTGCTGCATATGTGAAAATTTGGTTAAACGTACCCCCAAAAAAAGCACTGACCTACATTTAAAAAGACACTTCTTTTCTCCATAGTACCCCCTCTTACACACCTAAAAACCCACTACCCATGTTGTCCTTTTTTTTTTAAATAAACCTCTACCCCTTTTTTCCCCTCAATAAACGTTTTAAAAAATATTTTACAAAACTGTACGTTCTCAGATCTACCCCATACAAATTTATACCCTTTAATGGGCCCATCATCCTCATGTCTGTGTTTTTAAAACCCTCTTAAAAAAAAGACTTTTATTGGGGTTTTTACTTTGAACTTAGTAAATTTTGCAAAAAAATAAAATCCTTTCAAGAGCATAATACAAGTAAAATTAACTTAGGGTTTTAATTCTCCCCAAAAATTATGGATATTGTTTAGTTTGAATTGTGACCTTAGAAAAAGGGGGTTATATTTTAAATGGGAATATGCATTTTTTTATAATTTAATCTTTTAAAATTTTTAAAAATTTAAAAAAAAATATTGCAAAAAAATTTTTTCAAAACCCTATTAATTTAGTCTGAAATGTGAAAAAATTTATATTGTGTGTTTTGCAGGGGTGTAAATCCTGATTATGTGCAGTCCCGATTTTTAAATTATATTACTATGTTAAAATAGTGTGCTAAAAAAAAGGCTAGTAAACATTAATTCAATAATTTCTTTTTCATATTACTAGATTTATGTTATATCAATTAAGGTGAAAATCAAAAAATTTTCTCCCATGGGAACATTTAATTCATAAAAAGGGAAATGGCAAACCCAAGATAAAACCATTCTTAGGACTGCTAAAGGGAAAAATTTTTAAAGAAATGAGAAAAAAATTTTAAAAGATGTCAAATAATTGATGAACAAAAACATATTTCCCATTATTCTGTTGCTCTATGTAATCAATGTATCGGTTTCTATTTTTTTTTTATATAAAGATACATGATCTCCATTGAAAAAAATGGGTTATAATAAAGATGTGAAAAAGGGTTCAATGTAAGACAAGTTAACGAATTATTTCCCTGACTAATTTTTCTTCTAAAAATAACCGAGAAAAAGGGGGGTACTGTAATGACTTTTCTTGCGGGGGGTTTTTTTAATTTTGGTTGTGTAGAAATTTTATTAGTCAGTGACTGTACTGTCAGCAAATTTACTTTTCCCCAACATGCAGTAGTAACGGGGGTGAATATTTAGTTTTCTTGTTTCCAGCCCTCGCAATATTTAAAGGTCAAAACTTGCAAGGTAGGTGGAAAGAGGGGGGGGAAAAATATATTTTCCCCTTTGGGCCCAAAAAGGGTGTTTTTATTTTATTTTCTTTTTAAAATAGTTTTTGCTTTTGCTTTGTTAGAGCTCAGCAGCTTCGGTGACCCAAATTTTAAATTTAAAAACCCGGAATTGGTTGTTTTTTTTCTGAGCGGATAACTCTGGGGGTTTTTTTTGAGATTGGACCGGGAGAAACGCGTGGGGCCCCCCGGGCCCATTTTATATTAATTAAATTTTTTAAAATACAATGTATTAAATGTTCAAAAAAAAATTTTTTAAAATTACTAACCTAGTCCATTGTTGTAATAAAGTTCGTATTGCGACAAATATTCCATTGTTAAAAATTAACATAAAGATGTACGCGACAAGTTAACTACGTCAAAATAGATTGTATTTTGAAAACGTTTTTTAAAAAAGGGGGTATATTTTTTTGAAGATTATTTTTTTAAATTCTTTATTACACAATTCTTTGAAATCTTGCAAGTTGGCCATAGTAAAAAAAAAAAGGGGAGTAGCAAAAGAATTTAAACATTGTTTTTAAAGGGTTTGGGAATTTTAAACCAATCAAGGGGATTTTAGCAGGGGTTTTTTTCCGCATTTATACAGCTAACCCAAATTTTGCCCTTTATACCCCTTTAGCAAATTTTACCCCGTTTAAAATTTTTTTCTATTTACCGGTGTTAATTTTTTTTACAATTTTTATTTATTTTTTCCTTAACATCCTTTTTTTTTTTTATGCTTTTAAATTTTTGCCCTTCTTACTATTTTTTCTTTTTTTATGCCCTTTTGTGTAGATCTTTTTTTTTTTTACAATTGCAGCCTTTTCCCCCACCTTTTTAAGTTAATTTTTCTTGCTTAGCCCCAGAGAAATTTTTTTAAAGATAAAAAGGGGAAAAAGGGTTTTTAAAAGGTAAAAGATGAATACTTTTAAAAAAACCATGGTCTAATGGCTACTCTCGCAGTGGGGTAAAAGGGCCGATGATGGGAAGCTCGGGGAAATTCAATTTTTCCCCCGGAGGGAAATTAGGGGGGTTTTTTCCCCAAAATTGTTTTCCACTCCCCCCCTTTCAAAATGCAGGTACATTTCCTTTTAATATAAATTTCCTAACCCCTGAAACCACTAGGTATTTGGGTATATTAATATGCACACAACCCGAACTTTGTAGTAAGAGGTGGTGCTTAATAAAAAAAAAAAAAAATAATTTATTAAAAAATAATTCACATTATTTAAAAATTTTAAATATATCAGGGGAGACATTAGAAAAAAAATTTTTTGCCCGTGATACCAAACGTTTATTGTTTATTCTCCATAGAAATAAAATTTCCCCCATGGCCCCCAAAAATTTCCATGGAAACCCAGACTACATTAAAAATTGTATAAAAAAACTAGTGAATCGTTGAGCGAGGGCTGCAGATTTTTGGGGTTAAAAAATATATTGTAAACGTTCTATTTCAAAACGTATAATATATAATAAGCCTTCGAATAAAACGTAATTTTCCCGTAACACCACGAAGAGAATTTTGGGGAAATAAAACCCCTCCCCCGGGCTTTTATATTACTATTTGTCACACCAAACCACTCAAGAAAGAATCGAGTTGTTATTATTTTTAACCAAAGAGAAATATTTTATTTACTGATATTCAATTAAAAAAAAATCAGGGTTTCCTTTGGAGAGGGTAAAAAAAAGCTGAAACGCTGAAAACAGTTTGTAAAAGAATGTTTTCGTGGAAAATACTATTTTTGGCGCCACCCTGAACCCTTAAACATAAAAATGAGGGGTATTTTTTTAAAATCAGTTCATAAATTTTTTGCAATTTCAATTTTTGGGAAAAAGATCTTATCGATTTATATAAAGAACAGAAACCAAATTTTTTAAAAAGACAAAGAAGGGGAAAAGGGTAAAAATCATAAAAAACACATTTTTTTTTAACCTAATATCATGGGTTGTTTGAAAAATAAACAAAAATTTTCCGTAACCTTTCTATTTGTTGTACCCCCCCCCCTAAAAAAAAGTTGAGTTTGTAGTTTTTGGTCTTATTAAAATTTTAACAATGGTAGGTGGCATCACGTGATAAGAAGTTGGGGGGGCCCCGTGCTGGATGATGATGAAGGGGTTTTTTAATTATACAGCTGTGGTCTTGCGGGGGATTGATGCAAAATCCTTTTTCATGTTTTCCCAGGGAATGAAATGGAGCGAGGAAGGGAGTTGGGGAAATGAATGTGCAAGTAGGGAGTTGTAATCCCTTTCTTGAGGACAAAGGGGAGGTAGTGGGGCGTGGACTGCTTGGGAAGTGTGTAAAACTGAACGATTTTCTTTGGAAGGGTGGGCGAGGGTACTCCGAGCCGTGGACGTGAGAAAAAAATTTAATGGAAGGGGGGAGCAGATTTTTTTAAAGGTTTGGGGAGTTTTGAATGGCAGTGGTTTTCCCGGGGGGAGGTTTGGGCTCACTTGTTCCCCCTCGAGTTGCCCTTTTTTGGGAGCTTGGCATTGGTGTAAAAGAGCGGTAAAATAAAAAGATAGAATAGGAAAAACAATTGATGTGGGTGAGGGAAGAAACCCAAATTTTGGGCCCGTATGCATAGAGGGGGTTTTTCAAGTAAAAAAGAAAAAGTTTAGAAAGAAGCTGAAGGTTGACGCATACCCCAAAAAGAAAGGGAATTTAAAAAAAATAAGAGAGGGTTAAAAGATAGCAGACCCGTTTTTAATAGGAAAATCAGTGGAAATTGAATACCAGCCCCGTTGGCTTTTTGCCCCAAATCTGAATATCCACCTTGAAAAAAAACGCCAAGCTAGGTCATCGAGAAAGGGTTGATTTTCTGTTTGGTACCGAGTCAATATCGTACTCTTTAAACCCCCTGAAAAGAAATAAAATACCCCATGAAATGAAACCGGAAAATGAGGCTGTAAAAAATTACAGATGTTTTTAGTAAAAAACATTTTTAGGTAAAATTGGGGTAGTGAGTTATTTTTCAGGGTCTGGGGGGGGGGGGGATTTTCTTTTCTTGGGGTGGGGGGAAAAGGTTTTTTATTTAAGGTTTTTGATGGTGAATTGTGGGTGGGAAACATAAGAGTCGTTTTTCCCCGGGGGAAAGGGGTTGGGAAAGGGTTTAACTTCCTTGGGATTTGATTTGAAGTGGATGGGTACATTTCCATTCCCCCTCTGGGGGCCCAAAAAGGGGGCCAGTATTATTCTTGACTGTAGAAAAAACCCAGCAGGTTATCCCCGTGGGAGTCCGGCTGTGGCAAAGGTAATAATAAATGGGTTGGTTTGGGTTTTCTTTCTTGGGATTTGGTCTGAAAAGGGTAAAATTTTTATTTTACCCCCGGGGGCCAACCCAGCGCCAGTATTATTTGGCTTGTAAAAAAACCCAGCCGGTTATCCCGGGCGTCCCCCGGGTACTAAGGTAGTAAGGCATGAAAAGTTTTGATATGTGTAAAAATCGGGACTAAGGTTGGATCAAAGATTTGGGTAGGTGGGGGTGGTTTATTTGCTGTCGGTAGGGGGTAGTTGTTTGTCAAGTTTTAGTAAAATTATAATCTACCCAAAAAGGGGGGAAAATTACATCTAGGGTTTTTAAAAAGTTCTTTTTCCCTTCTAGGAAATTTTAGACTAGGGATTTTTCAGTTTTTTTAAATTTTCTATTTTTTTTATTTTTGGTTATATTAAATTTATATAGAATAAACGATGTAAAATACCCACCCGGGTTTTTTTGGGTTTATGGTTCTTTGGGTTTCCCCCTTTAGTCCCAAAAAAACTCTTTCCCTGCTTTTTTGTTTGGGCGGGAGAAAATTTTTTTTCCCCCCGGTGATTTTTTTTATTTACAGCAGTTTGTCTCGTGTGTAGGGTTTTATTAAGTGACCCTTTTTCCCCTTTGGGTGTTTTTTTTTTTTGTTCGTCACCAAAAAATTTCTGTTTTTTTTGAAAGGGATTTTAAAGGGATGCCCAAAAATACAAATTTTAAAGGGGATGGGGTTGAAATTTTTTAAAATTTATTCAAATTTTTTTTTTTTTACAAATACATTTTAAAAAACTTTATTTTTTTAAAAAAAAAAGGAAATTTAAAATTTTGCCCCCCAACCCCCCTTTGGGGTTTTTTCGAAGATTGCGAATTTTTTTATGAAAAAATTTTTTTTTTAGGGGCCCCCCCAAAATTTTGGGCCAAAAAAACCCCCCTTTAAAATGAGGGGGGGGGGATAATTCCCCCCACAAAAAATAAAAACTTTTGGTTAATTCTAAAAGGGGCCCCAAAAAAACCCCTACTAAGGGCCGGGGGGACCCCCAATTTTACGTTTTCCGGCCTTAGGCCCACATCCCCCCCTTATTCCTCCCCCCCGTCTCACAAGCAGGAAGGATCACGAACCCCCCCTTTTTTCTCCATCACCGCCGAAGTAGTTAAGACCCTTCCCTTCCGGGCCCTGGGGTTTTTTGTGACGCGTTTTTTTTGCTAACAGTTGAGGGAAATTTTTTAAAACCCCAACAAGTAAAATTTTTTTCCCTTTTTGTGGGAGAAGGGGGATACTGAGTAGAAAAACTATAACCATTTTCTGTGGGGAAGGGGGGAAATTTTTTACCCTGTCCCCCCCCCAAAAACCCTTTCTCGAGTTTATTTTTGGTGTGAATTGTCGATTTCGAAGGGGTTTTTAAAAAACGGATATTTGTCCCCCCCCCCCGAACCGTTTTTCGAGAATTGAAAATTTTGGGGAAAAATTGTCGTTTTTCGGGGGTTTAAAACACGGTATTACAAAAATAATTTTGCTAATTGGGGAAAATTTTTCAGGAAGCCCCCCCCCCTCAGCGCCTGCAACATCAAAATTGTCCCTTTTTTAAAAAAAAATTTTTCCCTTTCCCCAGATTTGGAATTTTGGGGACGATGATTTTTGGGGGCCCCCTGGGGGAATTTAAAAAACCCGGGTATTATAAAATTTTATTTTTTAATTTGACGTAAAAAAAAAAATTTCCCTTTTATATAAAAAAGGGCTAAGACCCCCAAACCCCCCTTTGGTAAATTTTAGACCAACTTTTCCAATAGCCCCTTTAAAATTTTTACTTTGCTCCCCCTTTTTAAAAACTTTTGTGAAACCATTTAAAACCAAATTTTTTTTCACCGGGGGGTAACCCCCGTTTAAGCTCTGTCCCCCCCACCCCCTTTTTTTCCCTGTGGACGTCTAAAAAAACACGGAATTATAAAAAAACTTTTATTTTTTTAACATTTTTAAGGAATGACGCAAAAATTTTTTTGTTTTTTTTTTTTTTTTCTAGAGTTTTTTCTTTTTTTAGATGGTTAGTAAAATTTTTTTTTAGTTCCAACCCAATTTTTAAAATCCCAAAAAACCCAGCTGGCGTGTATGTATTTGCACGGGGGAATCCAGGGTTTTTGATTTGGGGTTTCCCCCCGTAGGGTTTTTCAAAAAGGGCGACGACAACCCCCCGTTTTCGCACACATCTACGCGAGTTTTCGTCAGTCGTTGCAATTTGGTGGACGGGTGTTTGACCACAAGTCCTTCGGCGAGGGGGACTCGTGAGGTCCCCCAAAAGCCCCCAAAAAAACGCGCCCCCTAGGGGCTAGATAGGAAAACCCCTTTTTAGTCCCGGGTCTTTTTTTTTCGCTAAACACCTACGGCACCGCAAATTTCGTTCAGGAGATTTCGGTTTCGACAACTCTGGGGAGGTTCTGTTTTGGGAAAAATTTTTTTAGACCGAATTTTTGCTGCCCTTTTTGCCACCTTTCGGGTTAAAAAACAGCGTTGTTCCCAAAAAGCATTTTTCTATTTGGGGCTGGGGGAAAAGTTGTTCTTTTGGGTCATGCCCCGTGAAACGCTTGGCGTCGCACCCCAGGGGGAACAAGGTTTTAAAAACCCCGGGGGCGGCGGGGGTTTTCCGGGTTTTCCCCAAAATCTTGACCTTCCATGAGTTGGGGGGGTTTTTGGGCCACCGGGGGCCGCCCCCTTTTTTGGGGGCACGCCCCATTGGGCGCACCCTCTCGCGGGGGCAGGACCAGCTTTGAAAAATCTTTTGTAATATTACCACTTTAACGTCGTTGCCGCCGATCGGGGGACGAGAATAGGGGAGGAAAATTTTCAGGGAAAAGTTCTTGGTGCGAATGGGGAAAGGGACCCTAAAAGTATTGGCCCAAAAAGTTGAGGCCTGCTTTGAAGCTGACTTTTTTTGCGACGTGCGACAAAATTTTTGGTTAAACCAATGCGACAATTTTTAACCCGGGGGAAAAACCCCAAAATTAAAGTATTCCCCACCCCGTTTTAAAGATAAAGGGGGCGACCCAAGGTTTCCCGGGTTTTGGGTGTGGATCGGGTTGTGACTAGAGCAGGGGTCCCCCTATTCTTGCGGGTATTTTATCAAAGGGAAAACACCCGCCGTACAAAACGGAAAAACCCCGGACTTTTTTTTAGGCACGTTTTTTGGGTGGTTTTTTTCCCTCTTCAAACCTCCATCTTTAAAGGCCCCCCAAAGTAAGGAAAAGGGAAAATTCCATCACAATATGTCCAGCACAGGTTTCGCCCCCAAATTTTTGTGTTTTTTAGAGGGGCAACAACCCCTGTTTGTACAGATCTCGATGGGGGTTTTTCCCTTTTTTGGGCTAGAAACTTTTTTTTTTTCCCACCCCCTTTACGTTAAAGGTTTCCCGCACGGGGGGTTGTGGGCGGGAGAGGGGGATTCGAGAGGCTGAAACCCCCTCCCCCGATCCCCTGATTTCCGTGCAGATTGTTGACTATATATCGGGGTTTTTTTCTGGCATCGGGGGAAAATTTTTTCGATAGCGTTTTGATTTTTAAAAACCCCCCAAAGTTAAAAAATGGCCGCAAAATAAAACACTCATTCCTTGGCGTAAATCGTTGTCGTCTTTGGAAGCTCGGGAAAACCCCCAAAGACGTCCATTCTTAAATGAAAGGAGGAAAAGGGGGGGGGAAACCTTTTTTAAAATTTTAAATTCCATAATCTCACGACTTTTTTGCCTTGTCGATGGTTTTGTGGGGAAAAAATCCCCCCACACGATACAGTTGGGGGGTTTCGACCCAGGGGCTTGGGGGAAAATCAAATTTTTTGCCAAAGGAACCATACCTCTCAAATTTTCCAAAGCGTGTCATTGGGGGAGAGTTTGGGGTGAGATCAAAAACCATAAATGAATCCCGGGGGGGAAAGGGTTTTCGTGGGGTTTCGCTACCCCTTCAGGGAAAAGGGTCCCCTTCCCCAAAAAAAAGCGTGGGGGTGGGGGTACATAGTGTCCGTTTGAAAAATTGGGGCGTAAGGGTTTTTTACGTTTCTTGTTCCCCCTACACGTTTCAGCAAAAAGGTTCACCCCGTAGGTTTGAAAGTTGAAAAGGGGGGCTTGTTGGCGTTTCCGTTGAACGTTTCGTTTGACACAAAAACCCCCATGCATTTTTTGGGGAACGTCCTGAATACGTTGCCCCGCGTTTTTTCCCCTTTCCGCTCGTAGGAAAATGAGTTTTTTACTTCCCCCACGGGGGGGGGATATTTGCGGACTGCGTTTAACGTTTTGGGGGTTGCCAAAGTAAAAAGGGGGCTATTTTTTTAAACCCCCACTAAACCCCCGGGTTAAAAGGTTTTTTAAACCCTTTAAAGTGGGGGATTCGGGGGCCGCCATTTAAAACAAACCCCCTCTGGAAAGGACCCAAAATGATCGATTCGGTGCCCTTCAAAAGGTTTTCTCTTGGGGTTTAAAAACGTCACCCTGTAGATACCCCAAAAATAAAAACCCTCTTATTTTTTTTGGGTGAGATGCGGGGCCTCAAAACCCTTTTTTTGGCGTTAGACTCCTCAAAATTTCCGGGGGTTTGCGAACCACAAACCCCCAAAATTTAAATTTCGTTCTTTTTGGGTTCGGTTGGAAAAAGAGCAAGTCTCGGGGCGCCCATAGGCATACGGTTTTCGGGGCGGTGAGACTTTTTTTGGGGTTTTAAAAAAACGCCCCCTGTGTGAATAAAAATGCAGCCCAAATTTTTGCGGGGGCGCCCTTTATCCACCTGTAAAAGCGCCCCCCCGGGTTTTTTGATGGGCCCCCCGAATTGAAAATATTTGGGGGAAAAATCGGGTAAAAACTCGCCCTTTTTCCCGGGAACGGAAAATTTTGTGGGTGAAACACGGGGGGGAAAATGGTTTTTAAAATGGGGCCTTTTCCCCTTTCAAAAGGTTTTGAGTGGGGGCAGGGGAAAAAGGGGATCGGTTCAATGCTGGCCACTTGCAGGGCGGGGGGGTTTGAAACGACATCTCAAATAAAAATTTTTAGCTTCTTTTTGATCTTTTTTTTTTGGGTCCCCATTTTTGAAAGACGTCGTTTCTTTTTTTCGACCCCTTTTTAAGCCCGACCCCGGTTTATCAGCGTGTTGCTTCTGTTCAGCCTTTCTTTTTAGGTTTTTTCCAAACCCCCCGACACGTTGCCCTGGGGGCCCCTTTGAAAGGACGCCCTTGATTTGCAAAAAGTCGGAAGGGAGGGGGGGTCCCGAAAAACCCCCGGGTTTTCCCCGGGGGTTTTTGCGCCGTTTTTCAAACGGTACACGCTTTTAAAAAAACCCCAAAAAAAATTTCCTTTTCCCCTGCCCCTTTTTTAGGGGAACACCGTGTAGATCGAAATATTCCGTTCCAGTGGTCGACTGAAAACTTTTGGGGGGGACGTTTTTTGAGGCGTCAAAAAAGAAGTTTCACGCACACTTTTTCCCAAAATAAAAGGTTAAAAATTTTCCCCCCCGGGTTTTTTCTTATTTTGATTTCCAAGTTTTTAATTTTTTCCCCTTTAAGCACGGGTTATGGGAAAAGGGGGTAGCAAAATTTTCCCCATGTAGCCTAAGATTGTTAAAATTTTTTATACCGACGATAAGTAACAGGGGGCCCCCAATGTACCCACGGGCTGGGGCTCGAAAGAATCCCTGGAAATGTAAAAATTTCGGGGGCAGGCCCAGTGAATGTTGGTGGCCAAACCGGGAAAACTTTGGTATTTGAAAGTTTTTTAAAGATCGAAACCGACTGTTAAATTTTTTGCTGGACAGCGTACCCCTGTTATTTTGGGGAAAAAGAAAAAAGATTAAACTTTTTTGTTGGGGTTTTTGTTTGAAAAAACCCGGAACCCCCTTTTTTAAAAACCTTCTTCGTTTGGGGGCTTTAAAAAAATTCATGGATATTTCTGTTTTTTTCCCCCGGGGTTGATCCTTAAAAAATTTTTTTTCCCCGCCGTTAGGGTCCAAACCCTTTACCATAAAATTTTTTACCCTTGGGCGGGGGTGAAAGGGAAAAGGGGGTTTGAAATTCGGCGAGAGCGACTTTCCCCCCCCCCCGTGAGGGGGAAAGGAAGGAATTTTCGGGGTGAAATTTGAGGGTATTTTTCGGGAAAACCCCCTAGAGCTTCCTCCCAAAGTATGAAAATTGGCCCCTTATGGAGCGGGGTGACGTAAAAGGCGGAATCCGGTTTTTAAAAGGGGGGGGGTAAAACCCTTTTCCAAAAACACGTACACTTTTATCTGGGGCCCCCTTTAAAACCCTTTACACGTAGTATTTTATCAATTTTTAAAAAATTTTTTAGGGAGCCGTACCGTTGCAATTGGGGTTGGGGAAATTTCCCCTCCACCTCTTCCCCGTCAAATCGGGATCTGTAGACGACAGGTTTCGTCACGACATTGCTGATTTTGAAAATCCTCTTCTCCCCAATTGCCTCGGCCCTTTTTCAAACCATTTAAAATTTGCTAAAGACCGTGTCCCCGATTTGAGTTTCGGCCTCCCAAACGGGGTTGGACGCCGCTTACCGTAAAGATTATTTTGACTTGAAGCACTTATTTTTTTTAAACGTCGGCGGGCCCCATCTTGATAGGGGAATTTTTTGCCCCCGTTTAACGTCGACGAAGCTTGGGGACGTCCACAACCGATAGTGTGTTTCGGGTAAAGTAGGCCACATGCACCCTTCGAGTTCTTTTTGAATCGTTCCACGACATTGCCTTCACGTCCGATTATTAGGGGTGAGTAATGACGCCTTCTCGCTTGAGAAATTTTCCCGGACTGACATCCCGGGAAACCCTGCCCCTTGCCGCTGAAAACTTAGGGGTTTACGCCCATTTTGTCGAAAATGTCCTGAAAGGGTCCTTTCACCACTCTCCCCTTTTGGGCGGAAGCGCCCCCTCCCCCAGGCCATCTTGCAAACACGTCGATGCGGTGAGCAAGTACACTGAAAACCCGTCGTTGTATTTGGGGGAAACTCGCAAAATCGTTGGATCGCTTTCCAAAATCTCAATGTTACACCACGTCCCGTTTGCAGGGAAACTTTTTTGCACATTTTTGTGGAGGGTATAAGCGCCTGCGCACACCCTTCCTTACTTTGGCGGGATTTTTTCTTTGACGCCTTTATGAGCGACGGCCGCCCCTCAAACCCTGAAAGATGAAAGGGTCATATAGAGTCGCCTTAAGGGGAACGGCAGCCCCCTTTTTCGTCCACCTCTTCTTTTCTTTTTAGAGCGTTGAAAAACGGGTAAGTGGTTGGGTATGGGCTGGGATCCTAAGGGGCCCCAAAACTTTGGTTCACAATAAACCTTTCGGAACGTTTTTTTTTTTTTGCAGCGCCGTGAGAATTTCTCCCCACCCTTCTTCGCTTCTTTTTTGGCTCGACCAGATCGTTATTAAATCCACAATATTGGACCCCGGGAGAGGCGTATCGTAATACTTACTTCCCCTTAATCGCCCAAGAGATACCCCCTCGAGTTTAATATGTTCTAAAAAAGTTATTTTTTTTACCGCCTGGCGTACGAAAAAGTACGGGAAAAAGTCAGACACTTCGGGGGGTGGGGGGTTTTTTCAGGCGGTGGAGGGTGTTACTAAAGTGCAGATAGCGCTGCAGCACTTTTGGTATGAGTCATTTGACTTGTCGATTTTTGAAGCGAGGATTTTTTCATCCCCTTTGCCACTCGAGCCCACTTTTTTTTTGGCCGGGGACCCCCTCTTGTTTAGGGTTGTTCGAAGGTGTAATTTCCCCGGGGACACCAATATCATTTTTTTCGTGTTTCCCATCCACTTTTGAAAAAGGGAGCCGGGGGACCCGCTGATTAACGGGGGCAAAAAGAAGGGTAGGAACGCCCTCCTTTCAAAAGAGAGTCGTCTTTTTTTCTTCCACACTTCGCTTTGATCAGCTTGCGCAACCCTGTTTTGGTGCACGAATTTGTTTTCTGCCATTTTTCCGGCACCCGCCCTTTAAAAGTTTTTGTAGGCACACTGCAAATGGCACAATCTTTTCTTGTGGGGCCGTTTCAGCAAGGCACGCTTGGGGGGGTTTCTTTTCGATCATCGCAGAGAGGGGCCCTGTTTCAACACGGGGGGATCATGGTTATAAAATATTTTGATCGGAAGTGCGGTTTTTAATAACGTTTGCGTGGGAGGTACACGCAACACCCGTTTTTTGGGGGGTTCTATATCTGAACCATCGGGGGTACCTTGTTTGAAAACTAACCGATATACCGTGGGGGGTACTTGTGCATCGGGGGTAAGCCCCTTTTAAAACCCGGGGGTTTTCAGACATACCTGGGGTGCAAAGTGTTGAATTGACCTCTTCTCGGGTTTTTTTAAAAAGCAACATATAGTGTGCGTTAAAAAAAGTCTCTTTTTGGGCCCCCCCTGGTGGAAAATTTTTTTTTTAAGGTACATGACGTAATATTTTTTATGGGGCTCCTTTTTGGGGAAAAGATCGAGACCACTTCGTTGGGTTTACGCTCAGGTATCCCGATAATCCTGCGGGAGTCGTTACATGTTTATCCCTTTCCGGTAAAACCCCACGAATATGACGAACCCTCTTGTTCGAATCCCGGTTTCCATAGAGAATAAACCAGATATTTTTTCAAATTTTCGTCACACATTGTGTCCAAATTTCGGAAAAATCGCTACAAAATTGGACTTCCCCCCAGCGGAGGCCGCTGAAGATGGGCCCAAAATGGGTGTTTAAAAATTGTCCCAAAAGTTTGAGACGGCTTTAAAACTATAGGCTTGTATTTATAAGAAAAGGGGGCGGGGGTGAAATAAAAACACAAACATAACAGTTTTTTTCAATATTTTTTTGATGTGAAATTTACAATATTTTTTATTAAATAAACATAACTGGGTTTTGTTTACACACTGTATTTTCAATATGGGATAATAGTGGGCCCGGTACTAAAAAATAATTTATACAACATTTTTATTTGATAGAAAAAAATTTATTCAAACAATTTTTTATAATTAAATATAACAAATAAATAATTGACTGAAAAAAATTTAGGTGGGGGAGGGTTTCACTGGCAAATAAAAAAAATAAAAAAAAGTAAACCCGGGGGCAAAAAAAATAAAAAAATATGCTTTTTTTTCATGCAGAAAAAAAAAAGAAAAAAAAAAACTTTAAAAATGGGATTTCGGGGGGAACTTTTTGAGGAAAGAAAGTAAAAGGGGATTTTTGGCCCTAAAAAAAATCACCCTTTAATCGTGGAGCGCGTTTGCAGGACTCTGATACCCAAACGCAAGTATTTAAATCATCGATTTTCCGCGTTTTGGTGTACACCGCCGTAAACCTTACTCTGCGAAACGGGGCATACAGGCAAGACCCTTTTTTTAAATTTTGTGCGGGACTTAGTCCGTTCCGCAGCCTGTTGGTGACCATCGCTTTCAGAACGTCAAAATTAACGTCGTTCCGTTGCCGTAGTTTATGGTTCCCCGCAACCTTGCACACCGTTTTTTTTTGGTGGGTCGCCCCTGACACAAATCCAGTACGCGTAATTCTTGGGGCCGGCCCCAAAACAAAGCGCCGATGTACTTCCCCCCCCGAATCCTGAAGTTTGTCAGTGGGTCACCTAAAAAGTCTCCCGGGCATGGGCTCTGGTCGCCGGGCGTTCCGGAACAGAAAGAATCCGTGTCGGATACAAAACGCGGTCCCCCCAAATTTTTCAAGGTACCGTAAAAAGTCAACTAGCCCTAGCAGTGTTAGCACGCCCCCCCCTACCCTTTTTAGGGTTTGGGGGCAACGCGCAACGTCCCCATTTAAAATCTATACGCTGTCCACGGTGAGTTCGGATCCGCAGGTACTTGTGGGCGCCCTGATATCCCTTGACAACGGCTACGGACGTTAATTGGGTTTTTGCCCAAAAATTTCCCCAAAACGAAAATTTTTTTAAAAGGGTTTAGCCGTGTGCGGAAAAAACGGGTTTTTACACACAAATCGAAATTTTGGTTTTCCCCTTCCCTTCCTCATAATTTTATTAAAACTAACCTCTCGTGAGGTGCAACACTTGGCCCTCCCCGGTTTTTTGTTTAATTTTCAAAAAAGTACGAGTAGCCGTGAAAAACCCGCCAGAACGTTTCACGGTCGTAAACAGAACATCGTACTCCCACAAAATTGTGCACTGCTTCAAAGGTGTACCCTTTCTCAACGGCTTTTCGGTCTCGTCAATCACCCAGAGCCTTTTAAACCCGCATTTTTTTTTTGGTTGTGCCGACACGCGTCTTGGTTTTTTTCCCCCCGCATTCCTGCACAAGATGAACTCAATCGCGTGCTCCGGTAGGGAATACGGGGGGGAAAAATCCGCGGGGGCGTCCTGTAATTTGGCTAGCCTCTACTCGATCTTAAACGGGGCAATTTTTGGGTCCAAGGAATTTTGGGGTGCCCACGGGTATTTTTTGTACTTGCAAACGTACGGAACAAAGAAAACACTCCAAGTACTGATCTTTTCTCCACAAGAAATTAGCTTGTGGAAAAGTTTGATACAATTTGTACGCCCGCCAAAGAAGTTCCCCGGGGCTGAGGGGCTCCTTGGTATACACCTCGGGGAGTACAAATCGTTGAAGTCCTTGTCGTGCTTTCATCGCGTTAAAAGTCACTCCCACACTCTACGACCGGTAGCCGGCGTTCTTAAATTTCTAAAGCAGGCCATGGTCGTTTTTAGCGCTCTCCCGGTCCTGGGGGCTGTTTTGACGGGGGGTTTCCCGTCCGGTAACAAAGGGGGACAACCGTGCCCAATAACAGCCAGAACGGGAAAACGGTGGTATATCTCCAGCTTAAAAACACCGTCTACACGCGCCCTAACACGTATTCCTCACGGCCGTTACCCGATAAAGGGTAGAGACACCACGTTGATGGGGTCCCCGCAGAGCCCTTTCTGCGACGTGCACTGTTGGTCCACGCAAAACCCGGACCCCCCGTTTTGGGGGGCCCAAAAAAAAACCGACGGTATTTTCCTTAAGATGCTTCGGGGGTAAACCAATATGGCCGCCTCCAGCGATGTACAAAACCCCCCTAAAAAGGGTCCACCTTTGCTTTCCCCAGAGCTTGTCTCTAAAATTTAGGGGAGGCCCTTTCCCCAGGATCTCTACGTTTTCACGCAAAACACCCCCTCGCGGTTAAAATCAAAGGCGTAATTTTCTTTACCCAAAGCTCATAAACCCCTTTTCAAAGCGCTCCTTTTCCCTCGACGACTCTCGCCGACGCGTAGTTCCTTTGGGGGAAGGGGCCCCCTATACCCCGCGTTTTCTTTTTTTTGAAAAAATGGGGAAATGTCCTTGGGCCCAAAAACTCGTCCAAGCCCAACGTTTTTGGGCATCTTGGCAACGACATGGGGGGAAAGTTTAAGCGAGTCAAAAAAGTGAGCGGGCCCTAACCATGGACAGATTTTTCCCACCCTTTATGATGAGCTCTGGGGTCCATTTTTTCACCCCATCAAAGTATTTTAAAAGAAATTTCCGTCAAAGCCCTTGGAATTTTGGGGTAGGGGGGGTGAGCTTTTTAATTTTTAAGCTTTAAATTTTTCTCTATAAAACCGAAAAAAAATTGGGCCATTGTTGCATCACCCTTTAAAATGCGAGTCCATCGCCCCGCAATCGGTGCAATGGGTATTTGCACTATATGAAGAAAAAGGGCCTTTCAAAATGCTGCACGACACAAAAGTTTGGTTCGTGCGGTACGGGGTTTACCGACCTTGAAGGACGTTTCTTTTTCTGCATTCAAATCGTAAAAAATACAGAAATTTCTCTTTTCAGCGCGGCTTGGTGAGGCCCCTTTATATAAAAGAAAAAGCCCAAAAAGGGGGATGGGGCTCCCCATAATCACAAAAAACTCATAAACCTGTGTTAAAAAAATTTTGCTTTTTTCCCAAAATGAAAATTGTCCCCAAAAACCCCGCAAAAACCTTTTTTGACGCACAGACCGACATTTTGCCTCTGCAAAAACCGGATTTTTGGGGTTTTCAAAACCCGCTGGGTTTTAGAACCGACCCCGCAATCTTTTAGTCACAGATCGGCCTCCCTACAAGCCGGTTTAGGTAGCACTTTTTTTCACGCGGGTTCGCATTGGCTCATTCTTATGAAAAATTGGGACCGGCACTTCGGCAAAAATACCCCCACTTAAACGGGCCCGTCAAAGATGTTATGATGTCAAAAAGGTTTTGCTTGTCGTCGTGAAAATACAATCAAGGTGCCCCCTTAAAAAGGAATGTTCGGGGGGAGACCCCCAAAAAGGACCTGCACCCCCACGTTTCCCCGAACCGGTGATTTTGTATTTGGGGAGTATGTTTTAAATTGTTTTCAGTTCGGGGATCCACCCCTTTCAAAAAATTTACAGGGCATACGGATATTCCCTGCTTTTAGTTTTTTGAATATTTCGGCCCTTTTTTACTGCTTAAAGTGTTCACGTCCGCATCCCGGTTTTCTTTTAACGTCACATATAGCCTTGGGGACAACCAATGCACGGGCGGGGGAAAGGGTCGCCTTTTGAATAGTAATTATTCCCTTTATTATTTTGGCTTACGTGGAGCGGGGGCGAGTTTTTCACAATAACTTCTACCCCTCCCGCGCGGCTCTTTAAAGTGGTGTAACTTTATATAAAAGGGGGTGAAGTGGGAAGGAAGCATTGTTTGTAACACTCGTTTACATTAGAAAAGCACAGCTGCGCGTCAAGTGTCTGCTGTCTAAAGGAAACAAAAGGGGCCTTTACGAGGATCTGTGTTGCCAAGTAACCTCGGATCCCCGCGCTAACTCCATGTCCGGAGACGTCCAAGCAAAGCATTTATTTTCTCCTCGGCCAGGGTTTTAGCGGGCCCCGATCGCTCCCCCCGGGGGTCCCTAATTGTTGTTTAATTCCGACCGACATAAAAAAAAACCCCCTCAATTGCTTTAATTCTCTCCCCGACGATTCGGGGAGGGGCGCCTTGAGGAACGCTCCCCACCTGATTAAAATCGGGCCATTAATCGGGGCCGATGATTGCCCCCCCCACGGGTTGCGGGGACTCCTCCCCTGGGGCTCGAGCAACGTCTCCCTGGCGCCGAGGGGATTTTCGGCAGCGATGGTTGTCGTGGCCGCCATTCTCACATCCATTTCAAAAATAACCACGTGTTAATAAAAACAAAGGGTTTAAACACACCTGAATAGGAATGAACCCGGGACCCCCCTCCAAATTGTGTGTGTAATAATAAACCCTAGGACTTACAATTAAATTTTTATTTTTAAAAAAAATGACGGGTGTTTAGAATATTCATCTTGTTAAAAAACCTTTCAAATTTTTACGTTTTAGCTGACTGTTTTGAATATTCATCAGATGTTAAAAAAAAACCTTTCATGACTTGGCGTTTAGCTAACCCGTTTAAATATCACAAATTTTTAAAGAAAGCCTTTCAACTTTGGGGTATGTAACTAACGTTTAGAATATTCCTCAATTGTAAAGAAAGTTACGACTTGGCGTATGTAACTAACAAACTGTTTAGAATTTCACAGGTTGTTAAAGAAACCTTACATGACTTGCGTATGTAACAAAGTTTAAAAGCCTTACATGACTTGGCGTATTAACTAACAAACTGTTTAAATATTCTCAGGTTGTTAAAGAAAGCCTTACATGACTTGGGTATGAACTAACTGTTAGAATATTCACGGGTTTTAAAGAAACCTTTCGATTGGCGTATGTAAATAACAAACTGTTTAGAATATTTATCAGGTTTTTAAGAAAGCCTTTTCATGATTGGCGTATGTAACTACGTTTAGAAAGCCCTTCATGACTTGGCGTATGTAATAATGTTTAGAATATTTATCGTTTTTAAAAAAACCTACAGACTTGGGGATTTTTTTTTAACCCACATTTTACTATGGGGGTGGACCCCCGACCACAAAATTTAAATATAATTTTTTCCAAACATACGCGTTAAAAAAGGATAAACCCACATTTTTTAGCTGTGCTTTTAACGTCAGAATTTTGGTTGTACGACATAAAATACCCCCCCATTTCTAAAGACAGGGTTTTTTCTCTCCCCTTTTCTTCTCTCTCTTTGCCTGCAGCAGTTTTACGAGGGAAGTCAAATAACTTTCTATTTACAATATGTCGTACCCCCACATAAATTGATTTAAATACTCAAGTTCGGGCAAAAATCGGCAGAGGGATGCTGCCGTGACGTCGTTTTTAACCCTAGCGCGCCGCCACCCTCCCCATCCCAGGGCTAGCCGCCGGCTCAGCCAGAGTGGCCGACACGTTTGTCCATCTTTTGGGTGGCGGCGACAGTGGTGCAGTGTCCCCAAAAACTAAAATTAAATAAATACATTTAATTACTATCACAGGGGGAAAAAACTACACACCAATCATGCTCAAAAATTTAAAACCGGAAATTTCCCCCCGTGCAAACCCCCCATTGTAAAAAGCCCCAAAATCTGGAGACTGCTTTGAAATTTTTCCCGCAGGCGCCGGTGTTGGTCTTCTTGAAATCGTAAAGAGCAAAAAACCTCTGACACCAAAGACTTTTTATTTTGTAAAATATTCCCCCTTAAAATTACAAAACTTTTTAAACTTTTCCGAAATTGAACCCTTTTCAAGTCGCAAAACTCATCTTGATGTTTATGGGTAAAATCACAAATTATATTGAACGGTGTAAAGATCTCGAGGTCATTTTTATGTTTGCTTTGTTTCACAACCACGAAAAAAAAGGGAGTTACAAACTCTCCGAAATCCCCGCCAAGGAGTGTGGGCAATCAACATATCCAATGACGGGGGGCTATAGGCCGGTTTTGATAGAAGGAACTTTTTGGAAAAAAACAGTTTTCGATATTAAGGGATGTTGCAGGGGCCGTAGGGGGGGGCTTCCCGATAATTAATCACCAATTTTGCATATATATATTTTTGAATACGTTTTTAACCCTTCATCTCGACAATTCACACCAATTATCAATTCTCGGAATCGGTTCGGGGGGGGGGGGGGACACGTAAAATTTCCTGTTTTAACCCTCTGATAATCGACCCAAATTTATCACCAAAATTTTCAATTCTCAGAATCGGGTTTGGGGGAGGGACACTAAATCCGTGTTTTAAAAACCCCCCTCGTAATCGACAATTCTCACCAATTATCAATTCTCGAGAACGGGTTTTGAGGGGGGGCACCAATATCCGTTTTTTAAACCCTCTCTAATTTACAATTCATCACCAATTATCAAATTTTGAGAATCGTTTTGAGGGGGGGGCCGCAATATCCGGTTTTAAACCCTTTCGATAAACGACAATTCATCACCAATTATCAATTCTCGAGAATCGTTCGAGGGGGACACGTACTATAATTATCCCTTCCTACAGAAAATGGTCTATAGTTTTTTCATACTCAGATATCACCCTTCATACACAAATACGGACTAAAATTTAACTTGTTAGGATGTTTACAAATTCAACTGTTAGCAATAAACGCGTCACAAATATAGCCCGAGGGCTGGAACGAGGGGTCGGCACACTACTTGCCGACGTTGACGAAGGGTTCACAATGCCGTCCCTGATGCGTGGTAGGGATGGGCAGCGCGTCGAAAATCGCCGATGATCCGGACGATCTGGTTGGAGCTGGCTAGCACCCGACTAAAAAATTTTCCCTTCCGCCAGAGCGCGGATACGACTGTCCATGGATGGGAGGCCTGACATAGTCGGGAAAAACGCGGTTCGGGATGCGGGATTGGGCCCGAGGATCAAGCGAAGAACCGGTGGTATACAGCACGGAAATAATTGTATCTGTACTTGATAAATAGGAGAATATGGGAGGGGGAGTATAGGAGGATGGAAAGTTAAATTATTTGTTTGTTTGTAAGTTTATTGTTTTTAATAAACATCTAATAAAAACACGTAAATATATAAAAAACATAAATGGACAAACAGTTAACACTACCCCGAAGAGCTCTCGAGAACGGACACGACATTGAACATATAACATAGTCTTAAAGTGGAATAAAATTGGCGCCCTGGTGGGCTGAAAAGTACCATTTTGTGGGTTAGGGGTGGGAAAATTACTTATAAACCCCCCCCGTTGTACATGAGGGTCGCCAGGCCGTATATCATACAATGTACAGAGGAGAGGGACGGACGGAAACAGTGGGGAAAAAACAAGAAAAGGAGGAAAAAGAATAATATAAGGGTGACTGGCTCCGGGCGGAAGAGCCACCGGGGTCGGTCGGGGAAAAATAATGGTTTGACACCAAGGCTTACGTTTATTGAATTATTTGTTTGTTTGTAAGGTTTATTGTTTTTGTAAAATCTAATAAAACATGTAGATACAGAGAAAAAATAAATGGACAAATAGTTAACACCAACCCCGAAGAGCTCTTGAGAACGGACACGATATTGAACATATAACTAGTCTTAAAGTGGGAAAAAAATTGGCGCCCCTGGTGGGGTGAAAAGTACCAAACTGTGGGTTAGGGGGGAAAATTACTTTAAAAACCAACCCGTTGCACATGATGGGGCGCCAGGACCGTATAACACACACTGTAAAAGAGGAGAGGGATGGGACGGAAACAGAGGAAAAGAATAACATGAGTGAGCTGCCCCGGTCGAAGAGCCACTGGGTCGGTCGGGAAAAAATAATGGTTCGATACCAAGTCTACGCTGATTTAATTTTTTGCTTGTATAATAGTTTGGATAAAAACAATCATGAGCTAACATTTAAGTTTGATTTCCGCATCTACAAAGACATAGTATACGTGAGTGTTAAAATTACAAATACATGTCAAATTTGTATCACTTACATAAGAACTAAATGACTTGGCTATATTATAGAAACTTAAATTTAAACTCAACATATTAATATACTTTTTTAACCTAAGCCTGGATATATGACACAAAACAGATATAGCTATGAAACAACCTAAAACTAATTAAATAGATGGGATGCGGTTCCCAATTCAAAGAAAAGGGATGAGTTGGGCCAGCCTCGGTGGCTCCCTTCTGCTTTTAGTACCTTTCGTTTTCGCTAGAGGGACTTAACTTTGGAAGGTAGGGTTGGGTCATATTGGGTTGCGTTTAGTTAGTATTAACCAGAGATAAGTTATTATATATATAATATAATATATATAAAAATCTCTCTGGAAGGAATTTATTTATATGTATATAATATATATATATTATTCCTGCACAGAATAAATCATGTTGAGTCAACAAAGAATAAAAAGCCCAATTATTATTGTGAAAATCCCACTTTCGTTGGAACAACTATTTTCCCCGTCATCCCGGATCCCTCTAATCATTGAAATGAACGTCACTTGTCAAATCTTTTCAGCCATTTCCATAATTTCTATTAACGGGAAAAGAGGCTTATCAAATTACACAAAGATAAAATATATGCTAGAGAGAGTGATAAAAGTGATAATGAAAATGAGGGGTAAGTGTTTGAGTGTGGAAGTTTGTAAATTGTGGGTAAGTGTGAGAAAGTGACATAAAAACTGAGAATGAGCAATTGGGAGAAATCGAACGAGTGTGAGCGAGTTGCTAGGGGAGAGTATGTGTATTTGTGAGGAGATAAATTTGGGGGAAGAGAAAAGAGAGAGCGTGTGTGTGCGTGTGAAGGGAATGGTGTGAGAAAAAGACTGTGTGAGTGATTGAAGAGCGAAAGAGTATATGTGAGGGAGAATGCGTGATAAAGTGAGAGTGAGAGTATGATGTGATTGTTAGTGTGGGTTTCGTGTTGTTTTGTGTGTAATAAAGAGAACGTGAAATTTTTGGGAGAGATATTGGTGTAAGAGAGAAAATGTGATGGCGTATGAGAGAAAGATAGAGTGTGTTTAAGAGATAGACTGATTTAGAGAAAAAGATTGAGAAAGTGAGTTTGAGAGAGAGAATGAATTGAGAGAGGTAAGTTTGAGATATAGAGTGGGGTTAAGGTAGAGAGAGTGATTTAGAGAGTTTGAGAAAGTGAGTTTGAGAGAGTGTGATAGATTTTTGAGATAGAGAAAGTGGGTAGTGCTTTAGAGAGAGTTTGAAAGAGAACCCTTTTTGAGATTAGCGTTCAAGAGATAGAAAGTTCAAAAGAGAGAGAGTTTAAGAGAGAGAACGTTTTAAGGAGAGAGAGTTGAAAGAGAGAGCGTTTGAGAAACAAAGATCGTTCGAAAAGGGAAAAAGAGAGCTTAAGAGAGAAGGGGTATAATAAATATAATGTAAGAGAAATTGTGTTACAGTTAGTGTTTGTGAGGGTAGAGAGCGTGTGAAGAGAGGGATAAAGTGTGAGAGATAGAATTAAAGAAGCTTATATGAAGATATAAATGTGTTATATAAGGTGTGTGTATGAGGGAGAGAGAGTGAGAAAGTGTGTGTGAGAATGTGTGAGGGCATGAAAGATTTGGGTTTTTTTAAAGAGAATGTGAGAATATAAATGTGTACAAAAACATTACGGTACTTGAAATATCATTCCCTCAAAATTAAGCATCAACATGGAAACATAACTGAACTTATAGTATTTGTAAGAATGTGAAAATTTATAAAGTTGTACACAAAACATTAACTTTTAAATGTCATATCTTCAAAATTAAGCGGTAAAATAAAACATACTAACTTTTATTTTGTATTGTTTTTACTATTTGCAAACCCAAATTTATTTGAAATAAAACAAAAAACCCTTTGTTTAAAAAAAATGAACCCCAAAAACTCATTTTAATAATCAAAATATTTTTTTTTAAAACATTATTAAAGATCATTTGATCTTTTTTTGATTTAGAATACAACCCAAAAACATTTTTAAACACATTTTTATCATGGGGAAAATAAGACTAGATAATTTTTTTACAAATTTAAAAAACCGCGTTTATTTTAACACCAGAGTGGCGATTGCTTAAAAAGGGAAAAATAACAGATAGGAACACTTGAAAGCAAAGATAATTCATTTTAAAACAAATTATTTTAATGTACAAAGGAGAAAAAGTCAAAAACTTTTCAAAACCAAAAACCCAAATTTTAACAAAAGGGTTTCATAGACTTGACCAATTAATTGTTACCGTTGCTGAATAAAAAATCCCTTCTGAGAGAGTTGTTTTAACGCCAACAAATTTGAAAAACGGTTAAGCTCACTAACTTGAGAGACCCATTCTTTACTAGTATTCCCATCTAGCACTAAATAAATAAAAAATATTAAAGATTACTAAAGAATAACAGTAACATCTAATGCTAGCAAGCATTAACAAACGCAAACAAAAGGCCATTCCCAAACCCAGCAAACAATACATAAAAGGGGAAGCTTGATGTAGTGCCAAGGGGGCTGGTTTAGAACATTAACGGTTAGGTTATCAAGGTACAAAGCTTTTTGGGCGACTGAATTTATCTCCTCTAAGAGACTCTTTTCCGATAGTTTTGCCACAAACACCAAATGAAAATCCTGAATTAATCTTTTTTAAAAAATGGGAATTATACTCCGAAATCCTAAATTTGTACCTCCTCGAAGACCTCTTCCGAAGTTTTGCCAAAAACAGCTCAAATGAAAATCCTGAATTATATTTTTTTAAAAATGGGAAATTTTTCTCCGAAACCCTGATTTACCCCCCGGGAAGAACTCTCTTCCGATACTTTTGACCAAACAGAAAATAAAAAACCTAAATTATATCTCTTTTAAAAATGGGAATTATATCTCCAAAATTGAATTGTACCTCCTGGGAAGAACTCTTTTCCCGATCTTTCCACAAACCGCCAAATGAAACCTGAATATATCTTTTTAAAAATCATTAAATCCCCGAAATCCTGAATTGCCCCCCCTCGGAAAAAAGAGACCTCTTCCGACAAAACCTTACAAAAAACACCCCGATGAAAATCCTAAAATTGTATCTCTAAGTACACGACCTTAATTTTAAATTTTTTTGAATTATATACGGTTATTTGTCAAAGGGGCTAATGGCATAAAAACACAAACGTTTTTTTGATGTTAGTACATTTCATAAATAAAATAACAGAGGCAGTAGGGAAAAATTTAATCAAATGACTTTAAAGAAAAATTTTTAGATTATTATTTTTATTATTTTTTTTATGATTATAGCACCACGTCTTTACCCCCGTTCTGTCATACCACTTACGCTAATGTGAATGGAGGGTGATTGTGAGTAAAATAAAAGTCCTCAGTTTAACGTGGATTGGGAACCAGGGGAGGCCGGGCATTGCTCACATTCACAATTTTAAAATTTGTTGAGGTTTTTTAATTTTTCGTTTATGTTTAAAAAAATTTAAATCACTTGTAAAAAGTTTTTAGCTTTTTAACGGAAACACACTTTTGTGTATTTATAAATTATTATTTTGTATATTTCTTTAGGCATTCTAGGAACCGAAATATTTACATTGTTTTTTAATAAAGTAAAATAATATCCCAAAAAGAAAAAATTTAGGTACTTTTAAAAAAAAATTTAAAAAAGAATAATTGGTTTTTTAGTTTTAAACTACGTTTTTTTCAACCTTTAGCACAAAATTTGAAAAAAAAACTAATCAATTTTTGGGGGAAAATTAATTCATTAAAATCCTTTTATTTATTTTATTATTAAATTTGGGGAAGAAGTAAAAAATAATGCAATGATTTGAGTTGTCGCATTTATTGTTTTGTTTTTTACGGGTAGTAAGACATGGTCAAATAATAATAATAATAATAAAATAATAAAAAATAATAAAAATAATAAAATAAAATAGATATCACTGACTGTGTAAGGTATCTTAAAATATTTGGGTTTTAATTAATTTTGAGTATTTTTCCCCTGGTTCCCCTTAACTTTAAGATTTTGATAAGTTTTTTAAAATCTTGATCCATGACATGTTTATACTTTACAAGGTCACAGACAAAATGATTCGCCATTGCTCCTAGTCTTTTGCGAGGTCAAAAATTAATATTATTTTAATTTTTAAGTTTTTATAACAATACAAATAGTAATTGTATTAAATTCAAACCCATTCAAAATGAAATTTTAAAAAAGAGTAAAGTATAAAAAGCAATAAATATTTTAAGGGGAAGTGATTTGCTAAACTAGGTTTTGCATTACGAAACAAAACTCTAAAAACTTCTTTATTCATAAAAAATTTTCGGAAATCCCAAATTAACAACTTTTTTCCCTCTACCCAATTTAATTTTACACTTGACTATTATTTTTTTCCCTATTATATAATTTTGGGTATAGGATTAATTCAAATTTACCATTAAATAAATTTTATATAAATTTTAGACATTTATTTTAAACTAAAAATTTTAAAAAGGAATATTTATAACTAGGACTAGGACAAAATGTAAAGCGGGGACTAAGAAATGGAATTTGATAAAACTCTGGAATTTTCAAATTTTTCGCTAAACAAAGGCCTACCACTTTTTTTAAAAATTTTAACTGTCTAAAAATTTTTTTTCATATAATACTCTTCACGAATCTTTTTTTTTTGTACAGATGAATACGAGTATACTATCTAAATTTAAAAAAAGTCAACAGGGGTTTTTTCTTTTCACTTTACTCTCCCCCCCATCGAATTTTCTTAGCAAAAAAAAATTTAAAATGGATTTAATAAAAAAAACAACTTGGAATTGGGGAATCCGACCCCCACCCGGGTTCGGACACACATTAAACTGTAGGTCCTTCTTTTTCATTACAACATCCTACCAAAAAAAGCGTAAGTGTTTTTAGGGTATAAGATGCCGGTGCTAATAAAATAAAAATAAAAAAAATTAAATTAGGGGCCTTTGAACTATTGATTACTTTGGGGTTTATTTTTTTAAAATTTTAAATTCAAAGTTGATAAAAACTCTTCTCTTAATTATACTTTTAGCGCAGGGTTTTTCCCACCTTTCTGATCAGGTACCCTTTGGGGGGGTTTAAATCCCAGGGCCACTCTTGTTAAAAAAATTTTCCAAGTGTTTGTTTTTCATAATTTTTTATTCAAAGTAAAATGTATCAAGTACAAAAAACCTTTTTCTTTAACTATTTAAAATTTAAAAAAAGTTTTTTTAACCTCCCCTTAGGCCCCTGATTTAAACATACGAAATAAATTCAGAAAATTTGAAAAAAGACCCCTGGAACGGGAACGAACCCGGGACTTCGGGCTGGTACCCCAATTCTCACCACGACTACCCAATTCTCCCATGTCCGGGGTTTTTTTCAAAATTTTTTAAGGCAAGTGTTTTTTTCAAATTTTCATAAATCCACCATTGGTTAAAATACCCCTTTAAATTCTTCAGCAATTTATTCATAATATTACTTATTTCTCATGCAATTATAAAAACCACCCTCGGCTGAAAGGCCCTCCCGATCACTGATGGGTTATCGATGCTTGTAAATTGGAATCACATATGTATTGACAATTTCCCATATGCCCATCACAGTTTCCCTCCGTTAAATTATTTTTATTTTTAGCACCGCGTCTCACTACGCGTTCGGGTTATACACCATTTTTAAATAGCCACGGTTGGAAAAAAAAAAGGGTTGTTAAAAAAGGTAACCACATTTTCGTGGGGTAGATGTAAAAAATTTAAGGGAAAAAACTCTCATACAATAAATTCAAACCCTTGATCTCGTCATCAATTCCGATAATTGCGAAAGTAATCTTATATCATGCACAACCAAGCGGTATCGTTAGTTTTTAAATCGCATGATGATATAATTTAGCCGGTTTCAGAAATTAAATATTTCATTTAGAAATAAAATAGTTTCGCGTGATTGTTGGGGAAAGGATTAGTTCTATATTCTTTTTGCTTAGCGCCCAACAGCTTTTTGGGGATATCATTCAATAATATATAAAATTTAAAAAAAAATTGTAGAAAAATTTTCAAAATGCACCCGTTTCTTTTAGGGAAAAAGGAAACAACATTTCAACCCCCCCCCCCTCCTTATCAGTCACCCCGGTGGGGGTTCGAACCCAAACCCCTCTTCACTAAAAATCAATAAACGAAAAAAGCTACCCCATGTGGAACTTTCCCAAAATTTTTTAATTTTTTATCACCTATCTTACTACCCGTTGGGGTTTATAACTTAATTAAAATTACCTAATGGTTGGAATTAAAAAGTTAAATTTTTAAGGGAAGTGTACCCCATTGCGTGGAGGCAGAGTAAAAGCCATTTTAGAAAAAACCCCCCCCAAAAACCCAATTGAATTTGAACCTTGAAAATCCGTACTCGGAGTTAAGCCAACATGAAACTAGCCGGGGTTAAAGCCAACTGGGCCCCGCAAAAGTTAAAAAACCGTTAAAACACGATTTTTTAGAATATAGAACCAAAATCACGGAATATTTTTCAAACCATTGAAACTGTATGTAAGTGTATTGTAAAAAATAAATATGAAACTCTTGTATCCTTCAAAAAATTGTTTTAAACAATAATAAAAAATTTCTTTGTTAAAACTACACATAAAAATTTCATGTCTCGGACACGCACAAGATTTAGGGTTAAAAAACATTATAAAGGAAACGACCCAAATTTTAGGTAAAAGGTACCTAGTCAATGTGCAATAAAACTATTGATCGAATTTACATTTTTTATGAGTATTTTTTTTTTTAGCCCGCATCTACTAACCGACGTGTTATGCACTATGTAACCTCCCAAATTACCAAAATGTGTAAAAGGGGAGATGTAAAATTACTTGGGATAAACCCACATTTAACCTGACCTTATATAAAACCACGATTATACACCTAAACCTCTGATAAACCACCTCGTACACCTGATTGGGATAAACACACATACACCTGACCTCTAGGAAAAACCATGCTCATACACCTACCTCTAGGAAAAACCAAAGTACACCTGACCCTAGGATAAACCATGCTCAGTAAAAATGCCCCTCAGGATAAACCACAATCATACATCTGACCTCTAGTAAAAACCCATGCCAGTACACCTGACCTTAGGATAAACACACAGTAAAAACCTACCCTAGTATAAACCACATCATCCCCTGATCTGGGATAAACCACGCTCAGTACACCTGACCGGAATGAGGCCCCAACCCCACCCCTTTTGGGGCAGTCTAATCTATTGCAGATGACCCCCTTAAACCATGCACCAATGAGTAGGTATTAATAACAAAAATTTTTTTTTCATTTATTAGAAATTTTTTGTAAAATATTTTTCGATATTTAAAACCTTAAAGTAAAAAAATTATAACAAAAAAAATAAAGAAACCTTTTAAATCTTAGCTCCAGAGTGGTTTGGAAATTGAAGTTGAATCAAGAAGCTTATCTTTCTTGACACCAAGCTATTTTTTTTTTTCTTCCCTTTTACTTGGGGAGATAAGTTTCAAATACCGGGTAAACCTTCCCTCACCTCACCGATAAAGGGGGGTGATTTGGGGGAATGATTGACACTCAAGGACCCCATTTACACAGTTTTTTAACCCTCCCAGCATTTACAGTTTAAAAGACTCCACCCCTGAGATTTTTTTTTCCCCCTCATAGCCTTAAATTTTTGATTTCATTTGTCATAAAAGGGGGTCTTAACGTGCCACACTCGTTTTGGGACTAGATTGACGAATACAGTAATAGGGTTCGATTCCCAGCGGGTGATTGGGGTGTTTTTCCTAAACAGCCCCCTTCCCACCAACTGGGGTCTTTTCCTAAAAATTTAAAATTTTCCCTAATCCCCAAATCAAAGTGTAATTTAAGGGTTAGGCTATAACCAAAGGGGATAACCGGGGAGTTGTTTTTAATTTAAACGAGCCTTGTTTTGGTAAGGGGTGCCCAAAATCCTAGGGATATATTTTTTACTTTTTTACATTCTTGCTTGTATGTACAGATATCCCCTTTATTGGAATGTACTTTTAGTAAATAACTGACACACTTCTTGGCTGAAGATCTAAGGCTTCATCTCTTTGTTAGACTGCCCTGCTGAGGACGGAGAGATCTGGTAAAAACCCTGTCGGTCTTTTGAGGACTTTTTTTTCTAAAGGGTTTCCAACCCCCTATGAAAAATGGGGTAACTACTCTAAAACCCTCTTTTTATCCCTATCCCATTGAGAACAACAAAAGAAGTATAGTACAAACTGATCAGGTATACATAAGGCGGGTGATGAGAAAAAAAACTCAATCTCCAACATAAAGATGAAATTTCCGTCCGGAAAAAAAAACTACCCCAGAAATTTGAAAAACGGAAATTTGGGCGGGAAGGTATAGGATTGCCCATCTAAGAAAAAGTTTAGTAAGGGGAAATTTCAAAAGGGGGGGGGGGGGGGGGGGTTTGTCAAGGAAAGGGTTTTTTAATTAGAAAAAAAAAAAAATTGGAAAATTTTAAAATTTTTGGCAGATGGGTAATGAACCCCCAAATTTCATTAAAGCCCAAAAAATTAAAACCTCAAAAGGGAACCCGGAAATAGGGTTAAGGGGGCCAAAAAAGGGAAAAAAACTTTAAGTATGCTAGAAAATTTAAATTTTATAGACAAGCACAGTAACTAAACAATTCTTAAAATTTGAAATCTTTAAATAGTATTTGGCCAAATCTAGAGGGGTAGGGGAAATTTTAAAATTCCAACTTCTTAGAAAAAACTTTTTCTGAAAAGGTTGTAAAACCCAAATTCGGCGGGGGGAAAGGACCATAAGCCCCCTCAAATTAAATTTTCCCGAAAAGGGTATGGGGGGGGATAAAAACTTCTACTCTTTAAATTTTTAATTTGGTAAGAAAGATTTTGAAGACACACCGAATTTAAAAAAAAAAGGTATTTCGAAGAGGAAATGGTTTAAAAAAGGAGGAAAAGGGGGGGGTGTCAAAATTTCCCAAAAAGAATAAAGACTTTTACTTTTCCTGTTGTTGGGAGCTAAATTTGGGAAGCCACTTTTGGACGTTACAAATAGATTTTTTAAAATTTTGAACATTCTTTAAAATTTAAATGAAGGGTAAAACTGGGGGTTCCCTTAAAAAAAAAAAAAAAGCTTTTTTGGGTTTACTGTAAAAACATTAATATTTTTTTAATTTAAAAGGACAGACCCCAATAAACGGCGAGTCTAAATATTTAAAATCAAAAATGGGAGTATTTAAAAAGAAAAGGCTGGAGATTTCCAAAATTTAATCACTAAACCCCTTTTTTGGGGTGGAAAAAAAAAAAAAATTTTCAAATAGTAGCGACCCCCAAGAAAGCCTAACATTTTTAAATTTAAAATTTAAAAAATTGGGGGGGGGGGGAGACCGTGAAATGGAAAATGAAAGAAAAATTTTTAAAACCTAGAAATAAAACATTTAATAAAATAAAAGTTCACTGACAATAGAAATAAAAATTATTTTAATTAGAAAGAATTTAAAACTGTATTAAAGAAAAGCTAAGAATTCAAATACTTTTTGGTTCGGTCGATTACAACGCGTGAGCGACTGAGCGACTACTGGCCAAACTGGGAGCATGTATTACAAAAGTTGTTAACGGGGGGGAAAAGGGTTTGGGTCTTAGTTCAAAGAAATGAGGATGGTTCATGACGAGTGATTTATTGTTGTGGGTTTCCCATCCTCTCCTCAATGGATTTTTTTTTTACAAAGGCCTAATTTGCTATATTATGAAGTATAAATAATATATATAAAATTCACCGGTTAGGTCTTACCCAATTTAAAAACCGGGCCTTTTGTATTTGCAAGTGTGTTTAAAAATTTTCCCAATAATACAAAAAAAAAAACAAATTGAGAAGCTTTTCTGCACGCAATGACTGACGGGTTTTTTTTTAAAACCTCTACCACACCAAAAGTAGTTATTAGATTAATGTTTTTAAAATTTGGGTGGAGGCTACCTGCCTTAAAATTTTTAGCTTCTGGGTTTTAATTTTTTCGATTTTTGGTTTTTTTGGGAAACCCCTTTTTTTGGGTCCCCCTGGGAACTTTTGGGAGATAAGGATAATTCCCTTTTTTGGGGGGGAAAAGATTTTCCCAAACCAAATTCCCCGCTCCTATACCTTATTGTTTTCGAGATTTTTTGACCGGACTGAGGGTACCCACGACAATTTTACAGGGGGGGTAATAAATTTTGCATATTAAAATTTAAAATACTTTTACGTGCACCAAAAAATCCAAATTTTTTTTTTTTTTTTTTGTGAGTCAGACCTTTAGTTTTTATAAAGTTTAGTTTTTTTTTACTTTTAATTTTAATTAATTTTGGGGATATATAATCCTTACTTATAAGCTCTGATCTCTCAAGGGAAGGGAACATAATTTAAAATACTAATATCTTTTTCAAAGTGTCAAAAAATTTTATTAACAAATTGGATCACCTTTTAATAAATTGAGAATTCACCCATTTTTATACCACAAAACTCCTAGTTTTTTTTCAAATGAATTTTTATCAATCGATTTTTAGACGGGGTTTGTCAACGTTAAAAATTCAACTTTTTAACGTTCCCAATCATTTTTAAAGGGAAATTTTCTAAAGTAATACAACGTTTTTTCTACTTATACAAAAATAATAATAATTATTATCATTATCTTTTTTTCTTTATTATGTCTACCAACAAGTAATAATCTTTTTTTTTTATTTACGTTGTTAAAAAATTAAAAAGAAATATTGATCTACAAAGAGTTTTTTTCAAATTCCGGACTTTAAAAACTAGAGTGTGCCTCGGCTTCGTTTCCCTTTAAGTTGGTTAACATACTTTTTCCTTCTAGCGAATCTTTTAAAATACCAAAAAAGACCATTTCTACCACGATGGGGGAGGGTTTTATTTTTATTCATGAAGCCATGGGCTACCCACAGTAAGGGTCCAAATAAATTTTTTTTTTAGGCCCTTGCATAGATTTGCTTCTTTGTGGAGACATTGTTACAACGAACAAAAAAAAAAAATTTAATTTATATCTAAAAACAAAAAAAAGATAAAAAATTTTTAAACAAAAACATAAAAAAATTGAAAAAACTTCAATTTAAAGGGGCAACCCCAAGCACGTTAACAAAGGCCTCTTTTTTTTGGAGGCATTCTTACAATCAACACAAAAAAAAATTAAGTATATTTAAAGCAATAGAAGCGCTCAACCATACCAAAAAAAATTGTTCTGTTATTTTGTTTTTTTTTATTTGTTTTAAAATTCCCCCCCCCCCCCCCCCATCCCGCCAAATTTCTTAATTCCCACTTAAAAATTATAATTTTTTGACTTATCTGGTTATAGGAGTTTTTTTCTACCTGTCAAGCAAATTTAGTTTTCTACCACACCTAAAAAATATTTTTTTTTAAATTCCCCCCTCCCCCCCCTTTAATTTTTCCCGGGGTCTAATTAAAAAAAGCTTTAGTTATTTGGATTTATATTTTTCACCTGCCCCCAAATTTTAGTTTATACACACTAGGGTGTAGTTGTTTTTATTAAATTTTGACATTTTGAGCCCCCCTTTCCCCTGATAATAATAAAAATACAAAGGGTATTATTTTTCCAGTATACACTTGTTTTTTTTTACCAAAACCCTTTTTGACCCAAACCATTTTTAAAAGATTTTTAATTGGGCCAAAAAATAGGGCGCCCTTTTTTTTGAAAAAAAAAAGGGAAAGTAAAATTATTTAAATTTATCCGGTATTAACTTCATTGTCTCTTTTCGATTTTGACCAACCCCATTTTAAACTTTTTTTTTAATTTTTCAACAGTGCTGAAAATTTTATTTTGTCAATAAAGGGGAGTTGGAGAAACAGGTTGGGGGCTCCCAAAATTTTCCCAAAAATAATATAAATGTAAAATTTCGTAAAAGTCGAAAATTAACATTTTAATTGTTTCCTGAGAAAATTTAATTTGGGAGGGAAAAAAGTATGATTTCTATAAAAAAAGTTTATAATTTTTGGGAAATTTTTAGAGTTAGATGAAAACTAAAATTTTAAAGGGGGTAAAAGGCCCACTCAAAATCCACAGATTCTGAAAATTTTTTAAAACTTTAAAGTTTTTGGGGGAAAATATGGGGAAAAAATTTCCAAAACTATAAAATAAACTATATTTTTACGTATTAGCATTGACTTTTTCAGGGATGCATAAAAGGGAAATGAAAAAAACTTTTTAAAGTTCTTAATCTTAAATTTTTAAAATTTAGGGAAAAAAGGGGGGAAGATCACCTAAAAAAATTTCAAGCTAATTAAAAACAATTTTGAGGGGGATTTGAAAATTTAAACCTGCATGTATGTAAAGGCCATCCCCGATATCAGAATCATCCCAGCTTATAAATTTCAATAACTAATTTAGAAAACTATTTTTGATTGGTTAGGGTTTAAATCTGAAAGGATTTTTTTTGGTTTTTCTTAAAAACTCTAACTAAAACTTAAAATTTCAAATTTAGAATTGGGAAATTTAAGAGGTGGAGGAGTACTTACTTAATTGCTCTTGGCACTAGGAATCAAAAAGAAAATTTCCGCCCTTTAAAAAAATATTCACCTATCCTTCTCTTGAATATTTACCAGTCACCTCATAAACCCCTCACTTTTAGGTCCATTCTAATGTTATCCTCTCATCCTTTTTAGATCTCCCCTTGGGGTTTTCAAGTCAATACCTAAAAAAAGTTCTAGAATCTCCCTTCGTATTGCATGCCCCCATCTAAATACGTCTTAATTATCTTAACAATGTTTTGTAAATAAAGGGTAAAAACTCTTTATTATTAAAAAAAACTACCATCATCAACTGTTTTTTCACCAACTATCTTCCACCCCTTGTTTAGAACAACTTAAATTTGTGTTCGTATGTAAGGAAGAGACCACGAACACAACCAAAAAGCAACCCTAAAATTATTATTTTTTATATTTTGAGTTTTACATCCTGGAAAACCGCAATATATAAATTACTTTTTGTGAGTAATTACAATTAAGAAGCATTTATCCATGAAAGAGGTTGAACTATGACACCAAAAAAACTTTGTTTTAGGAGTTTGGGGGAAATTAGGGGTTTTAACCAACTAAATAAATATAAAATTTTGACATTTGAAACGTCTATAGCTACATTAATTTTAACAATTTTTTATTTTTATTTTCATCACCGCGTCTTACCCCCCTTCGGTTAACCACTTATGCTAATATTAATTGAGGGGGATTTTGAGATAAATGAAGACCTCAGTTTTAAAAGTGGAATCCGAACCCCGGTGGAGGCCGGGGATTCCCCCTATTCACAAGATAACTTTTCAGAGGGGAAGGAAGGGTTTGGAAATAATAAAACGTGCCAGGACGGGTTGAACCCCCGGCCCCCACATAGAATCTGAAACCCCCTTCCACAACCCCATGTCACCAAAAATTTTTAAAAAAAATTTTTACCATCATATAATCTTGAATTTCACACATTTCAAGCCACTCCCGCCATCCATTTTTGTCAAAAGAAAAGCGGGGGCCCTGATATTAAAATCCCTCTCTATCCAATCAAATAAGGGCTAGGGCCCGGACCCTCAAATCCGACCAATTTTTACCAAATTAGTGGGAAAATACTTTTTTTTTAAGAAAAAACTTGCTTAACATTTACTTAAGACTCCCAGGGACCAATCCAAATTTTTTGTCAAGAAATAAAAACGGGGCCCGAAGTAAAAAACAATATTTATCCAACCCTATAAGTGTTTCATAGGGCCAGACCCCACAGATATAGCAATTTGAACGAAACTTGGGGAAGAAATAATTTTTTAAATAAACCGCTTAAAACATTCCCAGGCGTCCACGCGCAAACCAGAAATTTTTGGGCAAAAAAAAAAAGCAGGGCCCGATATAAAATCCATTTTCCCATCCAAACCTATAAGGGGCATAGACTAGGGCCCCACAGATCCAAGAAATTTATCCAAAATTGGGTAGAAACATTTAATTTTTTTTGCCACGCGACACCGAAGCGGTAAAAGATTTCTAAAAAAAAAAAATTTTTCCAGATTAATATTTAGATACCCAACTTTTTTCCTATCGTAATTTTTTTAGATAAAGTACGTTCTAAATTTTTGTCCGATTTTTAAAGATATAGTATTTTATTCTTTTGTTTTGAAACTTTTCCCAGGGTGACCTAAGGTTTGTTTGGTCAAATAAGACTGGGGAGGGGAAAAGTTTTTGGGGCACCCCAAACACGATGTATTTTGCAGACACCGCCACCAACTTATTTCCCAGATTAAAAAAAAAGAGTATTATGACTTGTTTAATTTTATCGCCTTGTTCAAAGCTTTATTTATATCTTTTCACTGCGGGGCGTCATGGCACCCCATCAACAACGAGCACATCACAGGAGCGAGTAAACAAATTAGGTTTCGAAAAAAAAAAATGATTCAACATTTACTAGTTCCCTTTATTCAGGAATAATTTTTTTTAGCTTACTCTTTTTTAAAAACAGATGAAACCTACAAAAACTCTTACTACTTGTGTTACAGGGCCCCATTTTTTTTAAAAAAATTTGACTAATAACGAAAAAAGAGGATATATGGGAATCCCCGTCACCCCATTGCTAAAGCTGCAAGTTTAAAAATACAATATCGCCCACTACCCTTGTCACAAAAAATTCACTTTCCCAAAAAGTAACCCCTGATTTATGAATATCTGACTGCTATGTTTTTAAAATTAATTTTACATGAAAGTTTAAAAATCACCCATTTGGGGCCGTTTATAAAAAATTACGCATAAGCATTAATTTGTCAGAATGTGTTCAACCTCGATATAATAGTGTTTTGTTTTACAATTTTTAAAAAATATTGATATAGTTTGACATGTAATAAATAAGTAACATGTCGGCTTTTGTATAACGCCCGGGGAATACTCCAACATAGCCGGAAAATATTGATTTAGAAATCTTTTTTTTCCCCTTTTAAACGTGATTAAATTGACGGGCGGGGTCCTAAGTTTTTGATGGGGCTTTAAACCCCACCTCGGTGGCCGCCGGTAAAACTGCTTGTTCTTTTGGGGTTAACTCCCTAGAAGGGGGAGATCGAGGTCAAAGGGTTTGGGGTGAAACCGAGGTGCTTTTTAACAGGGTTTTCCCCATTCCCCCCACAAAAATTGGGTAAAATTTAATGAAAATTTACACATACCACATCCAACCCCATCAGGAAATTTTGAAACCTACATGATCAAGGGCAATTTGAAATAAATTTTGTTTGAAAATTTTTAAAAAAAATAATAATAATAATAAATAATAAAAAAATAAAATAAAAAAATAATAAAAAAAATTTAAGACTTGCTTCTATTATTTTATATTTAAATTAAAACCCTTTATTGTTGAAAATCTTATTTGGGAGTATTTTGGGAGAAACAGGGCCACAAATTTGACCATCCCCTTTTATTTAACTTTAGAAAGCACTACACTTTGTTATACGAGCAATAGAAAAAGTTGAAACAAAAAACTCCTCAAATTATTGAAGATAATTTTAAACACTTTAGATGTTTTTTATTGAGTTATCATGTTTATTTTAATATATTTTAAAAATTGTACCTATTTTAAATTTAAGGCGTAGTTATATTGCATTTTTTCCTTTTTTTTTTTCTTAAATTTTTTATTGAATACAAATATTAGTTTTTTTATTTTTATTATTATTATTATTAGCACCGCGTTTTACAAACCCGTTGGGGTTATACGCACTTACCTAATGTGGGGGTAGGGAAATGGAGGTGATTAAAGATGAAATGGGGGACCTACGTTTAACGGGGAAATCCGAACCACGGGGGTGACCTGGCATTCCCCAATTCAAAGAGCTTGTCAAGGTAAGTTGTTTTTATTATTACCCCCCTTATTACTACCTGTTGGGTTGTACGCATTTCGCAAATGTGGGGTAGGTGATTGGAAGGGAAATGGAGGCCCTACAGTTTAAACGGGGGACCCGAACCACGAGGGAGCCCTGGCTTCCCCAAACCCCAAATTTGGGGATTAAACACTCTTGTCAAGGTGAAGGGGGTTTGGTAATATAAACTGTCCCGGGGACGAGGTTTGAACCCTGGACCCCCAGCAAGAAGTCCGACACCTTCCCCCTAACCACCAGGTCACCTAAGTTTTTTTATTTGTGTGGCTTTTTTCTAAAAACCTTTAAACTAAAATTTTTTTTTTCCTACCGCGTCTGCTATCCATTTTGGTTATATCGTATGTATAATATTGCTAATGAGTTAGGAATGGGTATTTTTAATTTGGAGACAGCGCACTCGCTTTTGCTTGAGGAAAAGATAGGAAATCATTTGGAAAAAAAACACCCTTATTAAAAACCCCGCCCGGAAAAACCCTTTTCCCCTTGCCCCGCATCTAATCTAACACGAGATTAGGCATTAGACCATTGGACCCCCGGGGTGGATAAACTTTTTTTTTATTATTTTTTAATTATTTTTAAATTTTTTATTTTTATTATTATTTTTATTATTTTTATATTATTATATTAGTATTGTTTTTAAATTTGGAATATAAAGACGAAGGGGTACCGGGGGGAGGTGGCTCCTATTTTCCCCCTGAAATCATGGTTTAATTTAATAATGAGGCATTTTGAAAAAGATATTTTTTAGACGTTTGGAAATAACTATTTTTTTTTAAAATGTTTATCTAAAGAATTTTGAAAGAAAAAGAACAATTTTGTAATATTTACTACAAATTAAATATTAGCTTTACACAATAAAAATAGTATTTATATCTTTCCCCTTGATTTCTGTGAGGAAACGGGTCAATTTTTCCAAAACAAATATTTTATCCAATAAGGGCCTTAAATTTAAGACAAATTTCAGTAAATTTAAAAGGTGATCTCTGTCATGTAGGTACGCAATACGCACATCAAACAACCCAAACAAACGATGAAGCCAAAAAATTATTTTAACTGGCAGAAAAAAAATATTTTTTTCTTTCGGTATTAAAAATTTTCCGCCGCAGGCAGGGCCACTGGGCCCTTTTGCGTAAATCCGCCCCTGCTTTATCGACTGTGTTATTTTCCTAATTTCAATAAAATTCGTTTTCTATTAAAAATTAACCAGTCATTAACCATGTCAAATGATATTTTTTTGAAAAAAATCTAAATTTTGTCCCAAGCTTTGTTCTCTTGTGATTCATTATTAGGGAGGCCAGACGGGGGCGACGAGCGAGCGAGGATTAGAATATAAAATAGAACACATTGGTTGTAATGGGGGGGGCCAAGGGAGCGAACTCTCTTTTGACATAAAATTTTGACTTTTTTTTTAATTTTCGTGGGTTTTGCACATTTGCTACTAACGGCCTTTTTTAAATTGGTAAATCAAAAACCCATACATACATCATATATACAAAATTTACAAACATATGAAAAAACCCATTATTTAAAAAAAGGGCCTTTACAAATAAGAATCACCATTAACGGAATAAAAGGGGAAAAAACCAAAAAATAAATCTTTTGCCAAAAAAACCACCCACAGTTCACTGACCAAGATTCAAACCCCTTTTTCCCCTCTCACAACATCGAGAGCTACTGCTAAGCACCGCTTGCATTTGGGACCCAGTCGCTGCACGCTTGTAGTACAAATATGACACGTCATTGATTTATTTCGTCGAGATCCAACTGCCGAAATTTATTTCTTCTGCAACGGAGCAATCTCTAAATTATGTGGGTAACATTTTAAGCATTTATTTTGGTATATACCTTTTAAAAATAAATTACTATTATTATTATTATTATTATTATTATTTTTTTATTAATACTAGCAGGCGCTTACTCCCCCTTGGGGTTATACGTACTTCCCAAATGTGCAAGGGAGGGTATTGTGAGATGAAAAAGGCCAATTTTTAACTGGAATCCGAACCCGGGGAGGCCTGGCATTCCACACTTCACAAGAATCTTGTCAAGGTAAAGGGAATTTTTGGGAAATCAATAAATCTGTGCCGGACGAAAATTGAACCCCGGACGCCACACAGAATCTGCACCCCTTTCCCTAGACGCCGGGCACCCTTAAAAAAGTAAATTCAACATTTTAATTCACACAAGCGTAATTTCTATATAATAATATAATATATATCCAACAGGTTTTAAAACGGAAAAATTTTTATATATATATATTATTCACCTTTTTATTTTAAAAAATTTTTAAGGAAGTTTAAAGAGCCCTCAACTAGAACACAAAAAATTCAATTTACCCCAACAAGATCAGCTAACAAAGGTAGTTTCATCTTTTTCTTAACAATCGATAATAAGGGGCAGGGCTCGAATCCCGACTATTGTCTAAGTGTGGGGTATCTTAAATAAAATTTTACCACTCTCCCTATTAAAGCAACTATCCACCTTTTAAAATACCTCCTTGTTTCCCGATGTACTCAATTTTTTAAGGAGGAGAATTTGCAATTTCTAGACTGGGAATAATTATAAACGGCTAAAACCCAAATTTGCCACGTTAGATGAATTTACAAACCTTACATAGCCCATAAAGAATTTATTTATTTTTATTAAATTAAATTTTTTCATTAATGTAAATTTTATTTTTAAAATAGAAATGGTGATTTTTTAAAAGTTTACAAAAAAAATATATAATTTCAAGGGATGTAACTAAAATCATAAATTGAATAGCTAAGACCCATTTTATATATTTTTTGTCTTTTAAAAGCCAAATTTTTGAATGGGTTTACTTACACTTCCCCAAAGTAACCCCGGGAGATCGGATCTACCTTTTGGATGCAGTGAGATAAATTATTCAAAAACTCACATCTTACAACCAATTCAAATGGTTGCATATTTGCACATGTACACAAATCTTTGCCTACTTAAAAATCCCGACTTTTTCAGGATTTTTAAACTTTACTTTTCTGCCCCACTTTTTTTGGTCTTTCTTGGTAAAAGTGATTTTAACGTTTATTTTCATTGATTACCACTTTTTAAAAAAAACTTTTAAAAACTTTAAAAAGGTTTTTTTTAAGTCAAGTATTTAAATTCCTTTTTTTGGCTCATCTTAATTAAATTCCCTCTTTTCTGACGTAAATTGTGTTTTTTTCTTTTTTTCTGCAGTTACCACCCGTCACACTAAGGGGCAAAGGGTTTTAAAAATATAAACTAAGAAGTGTATACAGCAATTGTTTTTGTTTTGGTCCTCGTAACACCCCATTGCGTGAGCTTGATCAATTTGTTTCGCCTATCTAACCCAAAACCTTTTTTCTTACATTTCCCACATATTAACTCCTTGAATTAATTAAATTTTCTTTTCTTACGTATAATAAAAAATATTTTTTTTTTAAAATAGTTTAAAAAGCATTTTTTCAATTAATTAAATTTAAAAACCCGATGAGATTTACGGTTTGGAAGGTAAACATTAGCCTGTGCATCTAATCAAAGAAAATTTTTAAAATTTTTTTTCTAATTTACCCCCTTTGAAGCTCAAAAAATTTTTAATTCTATATAATTTTTTTTCAAATTAAGGGGTTTTTATTTAAATTTGGGGAATACACATTTCCAGCATAATGTTACCTTCAATTCAACATAAAGAAATAATTTATTTTTAATTTATGGGGGTTAAATAGAATTTTTTAAAATTAAAAATTTTTTGTGGGTGTAATGAGGGGTTACTGCCCCGTCATCTGGTTATTAAAGCAAGGTATTGCTTGTAAAAAATGTTGACAGATGAGAATGAAATTATGTATGTAAAAAAACCTTCCCGAGAGGAAAAAATAAATACCTAAAGGTTTCAACCCCTTTAAATTTTTTTATTTTTACAAAATACTTGGCAATTTTTTACCCTTATTAAAAACAGATGTAAATATTTCATTTCCATAAAAAGCGTAAATAAATATACAAACAAATAATTATAGCTACCAAACATTGTTTTTCCTTAAAATGTTAAAAAAATCACAAGTGATTTTAATGTTTTCAAAATAAAAAGAACTTAAATCTCTATAATTATTATATTTTAAATTTTTTTAATTTTAAACCCCAAACTGCCCCTGTTATTTTATTTTTACTGTACTAAAACATCAACCAAAGTTTTTTCGCTTTTAACCATTAGCAGCCTTCTGACAAACCCAACCGCTTTTAATTCACATAAAAATAAAAAATTAAGGTCGTGTACTTAAGATACAATTAGGGTTTTTACGGGGCTTTAAAGTTAAGGGGCGGAAGAGGTCTCTTTCCCAGAGGTACAATTCAGGGTTTTTGGGGGATATAAAACCAATTTTTAAAAAAATTTTAAAACAGTATTTTCATTTTAGTTTTTTGTGGAAAGAGTATCGGGAAAAGAGTCTCTTCCCCGGGGGTACAATTTAGGATTTCGGGGATTAATTCCGATTTTTTTAAAAAAATAATTCGGGTTTTCATTTGAGCTGTTTGTGGCAAAAAACGGGAAAAGATCTCTTCCGAGGAGATACAATTCAGCTCCCCCGACTGTTGATGTCAGCTCCAGTCATAGACGGACCCGTCAAAAATATACAACAATTTAATTGTATAGGATAAGTTCCAATTCAGCGTTCTAGGCCTTTTGTCATGAGCTGGCGCACAACCAATTGATCTAAGCCAGAAATATTAAACGCATGACCTGAGTATGTAAACAACAAATCGGGAGGCACCAAACTCCACAAGGGCAATAACACATCTAAATGAGAGAAATGCGAGCCATGTCAGATGGGCAGAAGTGACCCACAAGTTGAGCACTGAAAACTGGTGAACAACACAAGTTAAATAATTTACCAAACACGAACCATGCCAGATGGGCAGAAGTGACCCACAAGTTGAGCACGACATTGGTGAACAACACAAGTTAAATAATGTACCAAACACGAGCCTGCCAGATGGCAGAAATGACCACAAGTTGAGTACCGACACTGGCTCAGATAGCATACTCAAATCTAACTAGGTATAACTATCTAGCTGTTAAAGCCCCTTTCCCGACTAACTGCCTTGCTGTCTATAACATGGTCAAGCGGGCTAAGGTGTGGGACTCATCCCTATTTAAACTGCTTGTCTTAGGACCAAGCAGAAAAACATATGAAATACTAAATGACTCCACGACATGTAAACTAAGTCATAAAAAGGCTAGTCTAAATAACATAGAAAAATTAAGATGAGTGTAGCTAATCCTCTCGACAAGTCATAAAAACCCAAAACTAGAATCCGGCCATAGAGCCGCCTACTCCCCACAGATTTGAATGATAAAAGTGACGTCATGTTACTTTCGTCGATCCGGTCGGTCCCTCGGCAGCATCGTCACGACCAGTGGTTGAAGAAAGAACGTCGGAGAATAGTTGACTATTGACTGGTGATGAATAATTGTGTCGGTACCCCGCGAGCCGTGAAGCTTTATAGTGACTGAATGCAAAGAATCATGGGAAGGAAAGAAGGGGGGAAGATATACATCTACATTGGAATGGTCATGTAGGCCCAAGCCTACGTAGGCTCCAAACTACGCGCAGGCAGCCCACTGCAGTTAGTTGTTTTTGTTGCACCGACCAGTCAAGTGCAGTGTTAGCAAAACGGCGAGGGCGGCTAGCCCTTCTGATGGCGCCGTTCTTGTTCCATGATGTATCCGAGACATGGTATGTAACACATGGAGATTTATTTATTAATATACCTGAATATATATTAGGGTACAATATATATTCTTGAGCAATGATTATGTGCAGCAAATTTGGGCAGTACCTGGCTGAGTTGGTTAGCCCGTTACAAACTTAACAACTAAACCTTTTAATTTTCGAATTATGCTCAATCCTATTGATTTTAATGCAAGTTATCGACAGTAACATTCTAATAAGAAATAAATGTTTCCCCAGTTTAGGCATCTCAATTTAAATGTTCTATGACCAGCATCAAAAGAGAAATATTCATCCAAAGAGAATATTATGATGGTTCGGACCAACGAATAAGATTGTGCTATTATATTTTAGCCAAAGAGATACACTTTATTTAGAGAATTACAGCCATGCAGCAAATAACGGTTTCCCAAATGGTGACTAAACAAAGAGTGAAAAACTGAAAATTCATTGTGAAAATAGGGTTTACGTGAAAAACCACTATTTTTTCCCTACAACCTGAAATGGTGTGTCTAATCTGTAGATGCCTCCCTCAAAATTCCTCGAAACTGGTGTGATAAAACTGGTTTAACCGGTATTTACCTTTTTTAAATTTTTTTTTGTTTAATTTATTTGAAATTTTAAAAACTTTTATGCATTTCTTGTTTTCATTCAAATATTTAAAAACTAGCTTTGACAATACTGTTTACGTATATATAACTAGCGGACCTGACAGACGTTGTCCTGCTCGAACTTTTGGCTTTTCGTTTGAGTGGCATAATTGATTTCGATAATAAAACAAATACCACGTGATCATCACAATTACAAATTCACAATGAACTCCAATTAGTGAGTTACACAAATATTATAAATTCAGGGTTTGTCAAGACAACATACAAAATGTCAAATTACCTTTTATTGTTTCTAATTTTCATAGTGCAAAATATATACGGTTTTTGGGGGCTAAAACCTTTGCGTGCTTACGCTGAACAACTTACATATACACGTACCATCGAAATAGTATGTACTTGTTGAATACAATTTCGATGATACATACAGTCAGCTGCATAGAAACCTCACCCCCTCTTATACCTAAGGTTTTAACGTTATAAAAAACGATCCGACAAAATAAATAAAGTTTTGTTTTGTTATTATCTTTGTAGTGTGTCAATCAGACAAATTGGACAGCTACAATTAAATATCAATATTTTAATAATTTACGAAAGAAAATAAACAATATTAACATATTTAAAAATATTCTACCTCAATATTTATTATTTATGACTAGATTCAGTCAAATAAAATTACGTATCTCCCTAAATTGAAACACGTGGGTGTTCAAAAATATTGCCTTTTGATAAATACTGTAGCAGATATCAAAGAAGAAGAATATTATCATATTTATGAATAAAATACTTTAACGCGGGGTTTTTTTCTTTTGCCTTTGGGTTTTGGATTTTTTTGGGGGGATGAATTTACTTTCACTTGCCATGCTGTCTCCAAGAAAATTTTAGAAAAGAAAAATTTATATAAACAAATTAAATTAAAATAATAGCTGAGCCTGAATAATATAATCATACCAGATAAAATTTAAAAATAAAAGCCCCCTTTTATTTTTTCCCCTATCACCTTTTTCAAGAGGTTCTTGGATTTATTTGCCCCTTTGCGGCAAAAAAAAAAAATTTTTCCCCAAAGGGATGGCTGCCCCCACTTTTAACTATCACAACTTTTTTTTTAATTTATTAATTTTTATTTATTAAATTATTATTATTTTTAAATTATTTTTTTTTTATTATTATTATTATTTTTTATTAGCCCCGCTTTTCTTACTCCCCGTTGGGGGTTATTAACCGCTCTTACCCTTAATTTTTTGTGAAATGGTAGGGGGGATTTTTGAGATGAAATAAAAAGGCCCTAAGTTTAACGTGGAATCCGAAAGGGGTGGGGCCCGGCTTTTCCAACATTCACAAGTTTGTTTTTGTAAGAGGTGTAGGAAGGGTTTGGGAAAAATCAAAATAAATCTGTGCCGGGACCAAAAGGTTTGAACCCGGCCCCGAAAAGACAGAAGTCTGACACCCTTCCCCCTTTTGGGACCCCCGGTTTTCACCCACTATATCACAACTAAATTGATGAAGGAAAAAAGGGGGTGTATTCAGATGCGAGTTAAATAAACTAGGGTTTTTCGCCCTTTCCCTTTGGGGGTTTTTAAAATAAATGAAAAAACCTTGATTTTGGGGGCCGAGGGGGAGGGACAGCAAAAAAAATACTGGTCAGGGGGAAAAGCATAATTTTTTGGGGGAACCAAAAATTTTGGGTTTTTTTTGGGCCTTGGGGGGCTTTTAATAGTAATTCCCAAAAATGCCAAGGGGTTTTGGGAAATTAAACAGGGCCCTAAATGGAATGGCCGAGTCTGAAGGGATCATTGGGACCCCTGGCGGGAGAACCCCCTTCACCTTGAAACTTGCCGTTCAAAATTTTGGTAGCTTCAAGAACATTGGCCTTTAATTTTTTTTCATGGCCCAAACCCGGGGTGCCATTGCATAGAAATAGGTGCATTAAAATTTTCCCGGGAAACAAAATTTTTGGGGGAGCAATTTTTTTAAACGCAAGTTAAAAGTGGTTTGGGGATTTTCCCCGTAAATCCGTGAATTCAAGAATTTAACACGGATTTGTTGGGGCTGCTTCGTCCCGGATTTGACCCAAAATGTTGATCGATTTAAACGACATCTCATTGCCAGGCAAAGACGGTTGTATTTTGAAAACAATAGTGTAACATCGAATATTTTTTGCAGCCCCAAAATAGATGTTACGTAGCCCCTATGTTTAATGTAATTAGCGTTTTCAAAAACTTGGGAATATTGGTTTAATTTAAAACATCTTTCTTGGCTTTCCATGTTGCAAAAATTGTTTGGGAAAATTTTAATTTTTTTTATTTTGTATTTTTCCCTTCAATAGAAAATTTTTTCCATTGCCAATGGTTTTAAACAAAATTTTTCCCCGGGGGAATGGGCAAATGGGCCCTTTGGGTCGTTTTGCAGTTTGAACACGTATATTTAAAGTTGAGGTTTTTAATGTATTGACTTTTTGTTTAAATAAGATTGTTTCAAAATGCGTTAAATTCGTCCCGCAAAATTTGCCGTTGAAAAGACCGGAAAAGTCTGTCTAAAATCAACCAGACAGCAAATTTGTAGGGGCACCCCCGGAAAAAATCTGCTATTTATCGTTGGGATTTTCATTGTTCTATCGAGAGCTTCAAGTGAAAGCTTGTGGGCCAAAAGGCATTCATCCCCGATAATAATTTTTTCCAATTTTTTAAAAACCCTTTTTCCATGCCGGAATGAAATTTTTTATGTTTTCACCCTTGGGGTTTTGGGATTTTGTTTTTTTTTGAACGGGGTTTAACAGCAAAAATTGGGGGTGCTTGGGGAAAGTGCAGCCCCTCCCCATCAAAACAAAAACCCCTGCAATGCCTGTTTAGGCAATTGCCCAACTCAAAGTGATTTTGTGATCGAATGCGTGTTAGTATCGTAAAATGAGGAATTGTTTTGCCAAAATGCCGCCCGGTGCATTTTCCAAAAAAAAAAGAATCCCCCTTGTTGTGCTGCAATTTTTCAAATTAAAAATTTGATCGTAAGGGGTTTTTTTGTTCGCAGTGAGCAGTTTTCCCCCCAATTTTTTTGCAAAAAAGAAAGTAGGTTCCCAAAGGAGGCCCCAAAACGACCTTTTTATTTCCCCGGGGGGGAAAATCGCTGTTAATGATTCTTTTTTTAAAGGGCGGTTAAAAGGGGGGGGGCTTCCCAAAAGGAAACAGTGGGATATTAGAAATGAGGAAAGCAAATATCCTTATCTTTATTAACGACTCTTTATATTTCCGGGCGAAAAATTATATTGGGATCTTGATCAGCGGACCCAAAGTGATGCAGAATGTCGGGGCCCCCTCATGGGGAAACCTTTTTTTCTTATCCCCCGGGGAAAAAGAAAAACTTTTCAACGGGAAAAAATTCGTCAAAAAAAATTTTGGGGGGAATTTAATGGGGAATTTTTGAGGAGGGAACTCAGTTTCTACTGAAGTTGAGATTTTTCCCCAAAGGTTGTTTCTTCCAGCAAATGCAAATTTAAAACGGAAAAGCTTTTGGTATGAGTCGTACAAAATACCCTTGATGTTCGAAGTTTTGGGAAAAAGGGCGGGAGGGCCAGGAACTTTTAACCCAAAAACAAACGCAAAGGGGGGAAGAATTTTGCCCTTGCTTTTTGGTTTTGGGTGTGTAAAAATCGGCCCAATCTATTTCCCCTAAATATGCCGTTTGTACCCCTTTGGTGAAAGCCTCGCTTTCGTTTGGGGGGGGCCCCCTTTTTTTTACTGTTTGTCCCAAGTGAAAAATCGTGGGAACCATCGTTTTTCCCTTAATGTTTTTTGCGAATGACCGAAAATTTTGGTCGGTTTGCATGGTTTTTTATAAACCTTAGTGGGTTTTTGGGGCATTTTAAACTTTGTTTGTTTGAGCAGTCTTTTCTGTGAAATAAACACTCTGACCCTTTTCAAGTTTCACGGCCAAAAGGGAAATTTTAAAAGCAGGGTCTCTTTCGTATATGGGAAAATTTAAAATGCGGGCAAAAATGCTTCATTTTTCGCTAAAATTTCGGCCCATTTGATAAAAGTTTTATTTCATCGTTGTCATTTTCATTTTTTAACCCGCAAAATACAGCCCTATCGTGCCCTTATGGGAAGTATTTTCAAATGTATTTTTTTGGGGCTTCACCGAACTGTAGAAAAGCAACGTTTAGTGAGTTTTTTTGGTTTTGACAGCAATGGTGGGAAAATGGAAAACCCCCCCCCCGTTGTAATTATACCCCTTCCACCCTTTGCGAGTATGGATGCGTACGTAAAATCCCACTAATTTAAATCTGCCCCTTGGTACAAAACAAACTTGATTTTTCAGAAGTTAAATTAATTCATATTCGAGGTTTTTAAGGTAATTATTTTTATTTTCATTATTTAAATTTGGGGGGGGGGGGAAATTGTGGGGTTTAAGTTTTTTGCAAAAACATTTTAAAAAAAAAAATTTCCCCCAAAAAATTCCTAAAAAAAAAAAAAATCTGAACCCGTTGAGAGCCCCCTAGGGGTTTCAATTGCGAATAAAAAATATATGGAATCAAAAAAAAAAAAATGCATCAAAGCGGCCCAGCCGTTTTGGAGGAGTTAGGACTAAAAGTACGAAGAATTATTTATTGTAATTGAATTTAAAAAAATAATTGGTTAACAATTATAATGTAATTTATTATAAAAGATTCCCCTAAAGTGTAAAGTTTAAAAATTAAGATACTAAATTTCTTTTCATGAAATAAAAATTTCAAGCATAGTAATTTAATGTTTCTTTAGAAATACAAGATTTATGCCGTAGGGCTAAAATACAAATTTCTTTTCCACAAAAAAGATTTTTTCCCCGGGAAGGTAAATTTACTAAAATTTTCTATGACTCAAATTTTATGGGGCGGAAATTTTAACTAAACTTTTTTAGCGGGATAAAATTTATTGTTTTTTTTCGACAATACAAAATTTATGGTCGGGTTAATTTTTAAAAATAAAAAAATGGTTTTTGTAAAATGAAAAATTTAGTTTTCCCCGATGAGGCTTAGTCAAAAAAAACTTAAAGATAAACATTTTGCCGCGCCCCAAAAAAGATTAAAAAAAATAGTGTCCCCCTAGAAAAATTTTTTAAAAGTGAAAAATTTTTTTTAAATTTAAATATTAAATTTGAAAAACAGAATTTTAAAATAAAACCCCGAAAAAAAATTTTTGTCCTTTAAAAAACCCCCGGAACTTGTGCATCAAAGGACAGTTCTGAAAGAAATATTGGGATTGGATAACCTTTATACAAAATTTTCTAGCTGATAGGGGAAGGGGTAAACCCCAAAAAAAAGGGAAAACCAAAAAAAGAAGGGGAGGGGGAAAATGAGACGGTAGATAACCCGGGGGTAGTAGTAATTCCGAAAAATGTTTTAACACATTCCCCCCTTTTGCGCGTGCGCACCACAAAATTCCCCCCAGCCCGCGAAAGCAAGTTCATTATTGCTGATTTTATATTAGTTGGGGTTAAATCATTTTGGGGAGTTATTTTTGTGCGGGGGGGAATCGTGAGGCATTTTTTGTGATTTGGGGGGGACGGTAGTTTTCGTTTTTTCCAATAGTGAGTCTTGCTTTTTTTTTTTTTAATGTTGTGCTTTTTTGTAATAAACGTAAGATGCCCTTTTACTTGGAAATTTGGTTTGAATTCCGGAATTTTGTTTTTCCGTGGCATTACAATGTTAAGTTTTGCTTGATCGTTGAGATTGACTATATTCAGGAGTGTAGGCGTTTTGGTTTTATTTTACGTTTTTTGTTACCCTTAAAAATTTTATTGGCCAAATGCAATTTGGGTTTTTGTGTGGCCCCTTGGCCCTGTTTTGGATAAACTAAAGTATTTTGGGGTAGGTTTGTTGTTAAAATTTGGTTAGTTATTTTTTTTTGTGGTCGTTTAGGACCTTTTGGTTGGCAGAAAATTACTATGTCGAGTCGCCCTTAAATTTTTTGTTTCGAGGCCTCTTATGCCCCCTATTTTTGAGAGGGAAAGTGGCTCAAACTTGATTGGGAGCATAATAGATGGTAATTGGGGTTTAATTCCCCTTTTTTTGGGTGTTTTTGTTATTATTTTTACGTTAACTTAATTTTTTGTCATGTACTGCTGTCTTATCCTACCTTTCAAATTGGATTTGTGGCCCCTAGAGGGTTTCTTAAGATTTTAATGAGGCCTTCAGAATTAATGTTCACCTTATATGTGTAAAGGGGGTTTTACTACTTCTATTATGTAAAAACTAGGGGATTTTTGATCGTAAAGGTGTCCCCAATTTGGACCTATTAGTCCCAGAGTGAGGGATATTTCCTGCTCCCCCATTAAAGTGGACATGACGTTTTCGTTGACATTGAACCATAGTTTAGGGGCTAGTAGCGTGCACACAACTGTCCCCTTTAGTTCGTATATTGCTGTTATAAATAATCCACCCCCGAGATGTATGATGTATCCTATTTTTGTCAATGAGATCATTATTTAACTAATTAGAAAATTACAATCACCTGATTTCCCCCCTAAAATTGCCTTTAGTCGGGCTAGTAGAGCCTATGTTGCCAGGTTTATCTGTTCTCGCCTAGTTTTATATATCCTCTTATTAAAGGGTTTTTCATCCCAGATATTTGATATAGCGTTGTGACATTGATGCATGTTTTGTCTCCATAAGTTCTGTCACAGGGTGACCACCAAATCAAGGAAATTATGTACCCCAGCCTGCTGTATTTATAATCTTTACATAAATTATAACCCGGTTTCTTTATTTATCCTTATTGCTAGATTATATAGATAAAAAAGAACCACGACTCCCCCCATTGGGATACAAATGTATATGTAACCTGCTATTCATTTATTAATTGTTGTGTATCTTGTACTTGATCTTTTTTTTAACCATTGCAACTCACCTTATATGTTAAGGTGGGTTCAGGATGATCCTTTAGGGATAATTTAGATAATCATTCTAGCCACACCTTTCTTTTCCATTTTTGACTTTTGTAAATAAAATTGAATTATATTACTAACTATCCCCACATTGCCACACAGGCTTCAACCACTGGATCTTCTTTTCTTTGGAGCGCTAAAAAATGTGTTCTACAAAAAGAGTCTTATTTCTAAAACCCCAATCAAAATGTAAAGATGACTCCAAATTAACTAGCTGAGCTTTTTAAAAAAGGCCTACATAAAGGGTAGCAAAATGGAAAAATCTTAATATGGGTTTAAATCAGCAGGCGTGTTTCCTTTAAATTGTAATAAATTTTCCATATCCAAAGTTTGAACCTGCTCATCTGTACTGCAAACCAAAATCCTCTTGTAAAAAATTTTATTAGGATGAATATGATCAACCACTCTTAGCACATCCCTAATTAATGTACCGGGCACGTCTACATCTTCTATGGCTCAATTCAATGCACCTGGTACATCTACATCTTCTATGGAACAACTAAATTTGCACCTGGTACATCTACATCTTCTTTGGCTCAATTCAATGCGCCGGCACGTCTACATCTTCTATGGCTCAATTCAATGCACCTGGCACAATCTACATCTTCTATGGAACAACTCAATGCACCTGGCGTGTCTAAATCTTCTATGGCTCAATTCAATGCACCTGGTACATCTACATCTTCTATGGGTCAATTCAATGCACCTTGTCATCTACATCTTCTATGGAAACAACTCAATGCACCTGGCATGTCTACTTTTATATGGCTCAATTAAATGCACCTGGCACGTATTAAATCTTCTATGGCTCAATTCAATGGATCTGGCAGGTCAATATCTTCTATGGCTCAATTCAATGAATCTGGCAGGTCAACATCTTCTATGGCTCCATTCAATGCACCTGGCACGTCTCCATCTTCTATGGCTCAATTAAATGCACCTGGCACATTTAAATCTTCTATGGATCAACCCCAATGCACCTGGCACATTACATCTTCTATGGAACAACTCAATGCACCTGGCACATCTATGTAGAAACAGGTTTCCATAAATCACCCTATTATTGTCAGCCTAGAAAAAATTTCCCCTATTACAAAGTTATCAAATAAACCAACCAGTGGCTTGTGGTCAATTCTGGACAAAAGGAAGCAATGAGGCTACAAAGAGAGTTTGATTGGAAGCTCACATTAGCCCTTCCTTGGTGTTTTGTTGGGGTTAAAATACTATGGGGAAGAAATTAAGGGGGGGGAACACAAATTATTCATGGAATAAAACAAAATTAATTGGGGGTCTTATAAATATTACTCAATAATTAAAAATTTTTTAACATATTTAAAAAAAATTGTAATTATAATTCATATCAAAAAAGGCCTAATAATAATGGCCAAATGACATTGTCGAAGATTTCCCCTTTGGTTGTGGCCTGCAAATGAGTTTGACCTTGGTTACCTTTTTAAAAGCTTTGAAAAAAAATTTTAATACCACTGAAAACGAATTTATTCTCACGCCATTATCATCAGTAAGTAGTAAGGCCAATTTTAGGTAAATAATTTTCCCTAAACCCAATACCCCCATTACTAAAACCCTTTCTAAAATTGATATTGAAAAGTAAGTTTTTTTGTATATAATATATTTATTTATCAAACAAGCGTCAAATTCTTGATAAAAGAAAAATTACTTACAGTAAGTTGGTGTTCATACTTTATTTTGTAATTTGTGCCATAATTATATCTAGAAACAATAATATTGCTAAAACAAACCCAAAAATAAGATTTTAACAGTACATTTGGTACATTGTTATTGGGTTTTAAAAGGCCCCCTGAAAAATCCATTACCAATTTTTTAATAGATAGAAACAGCAGTCACAATTTTTTAAATGCAACACTATACAAACCCAAATTAAAAGTAAGAGAAGATAAACAAAGGGTGCACAAAAAAAATACCAAATTTAAAAACTCAAAAATAGAACCAGTGGCATCCGGCAGAGCAAGCAAGGGAAGCAGTGCTTGCCTTTGCTTTAAGATAAGTAATTATTTTTTATTTTTTTTTGAAAAAATATTCTTCAAGCACCCATATGTTGAAAGAAATTTTCCCTCACACACAGTGACCGCAACGTGAGCAAGCGTGACTGTCCATTTATGGTGGGTTTTTTAAAAATCTATATTTTTCGTCTTTCACCCCTAGCTTCCTAGTGTAGTCCTTATTTGTGTGTATAGATTTAGGGGTTGGGAGAAAGGGAAAAGCGGTGGGGGTAGGGAGGAAAGGAAAACACCAAAAATTTGGGCTTTTCAACAACCCAAAACTATTCCCAAAGGTGACGAATATGCCCAAAAAAATGAAAATCTATCTAATACCCCTCTTTCCCTTTCAAAACCAGAAGTGACAAAAATAGAATTTAATCGGGGGGAAAAGAATTAGGGGGGTTTTGCGTAAAAGGGAAAATGAACAAATTGCTGACTCCGACCCATTTCAAACATTTTTTTGGAGGTTTTGCAGAGGTCCTTTTACAGGAGTTTAAAAAACCGTGTGAGCTTATGGCAACGTCGGTTTATCAGTTGAGGATCATTTTCAATATTAAAAAAAAAATCTTCCAAAATCTATGGAAAAAATTTATTATATTTTTATTACCCCAAAGTTTTACAATTCGGGTTATATGCATTACATAATGTGTAAGGTAGGGTGATTGTGGTAAAATAAAGGATACAGTTTAAGTGGAATAAACCCAGGGGGTTGGTGGTTTCCCTCAATTAAAGTGTTTGTCAGAGGTAAAGGAAAGGGTTTGGAAATAGTAAATTGTCCCGGGCCCGAGGATTGAAGGCCCAAGCGGAAGTTGAACCCCTTACCCTAGACGCCGGGTCCCCCGGGAAACAAAAAGCTTTTGGTTCGGCCCCTTTCAATTAAAAAGGGTTGCTTTTTAAAATGAAGCAAGGAATAGACTTTCATGCAAGAGTCAGAGAATAGTTCGTATATAAGAAGAGGAGGATGGACTTGACTTACAAACATAGAAAAAAAATATGGCGAGTAAAAGATCTTTGATTTACTTATAAAAAAATTCATTTAATGTCTAAAAATAATCAAATTCACTAATAAGCTGCAGGTTGCAATGTAGGTGAAAATTTTTAAAATAAATTATTTTTTTTACTTATATATATATTTATTTTAATTAATTAACATACAATATAGTTGATTTACATTTACATATAACATAAAATGTTTTTATGTATACTTAATTTAAAAACTGCCAACTTAGAGGAGGCGGAACCAGGGTGGAAGACACAGGGGGAATTTCTCCTCATTTGTTAAAATAAAGGGGGGCAGATATGTTCTCCCCCATTCCCCACATTCTCTTGAATATGCACTGTATGGATTCTTGTGTGCCTTATATAAATCACGGAACAGGACACCAAACCACAATTATCATTAAAAAACTCAAATAAGTTAGCTTCTTGAAGCATAAAATATTTTTAAAAATTCTGGAGGGGGACCCTGGACCCCCTCCAAACCCTTCTTCCCAGCTTGTCTAAGAATTTTGGTCACGAGACGCTACTGACTAGAAAATCAAAACCAAAAACTACTAGACCAAGCAAAAAGTATGCAAAAGACGTATTGATTTTAATTATAGTTCTATGTCTGAATCAGAAGCAGATTCAACCAGTTTGTGTGATGATGATTGTGAAATGGGTGTTTTGGACGATGATTTTGATAAGGATGTGTGATTTGTGGTGAATTTGGAAGGATCGTAAAGTATGGTATTATGTGTATTTTGTTCTTTGTGGAGTTATTCGTAATGTAGTTGTTGGGACAGCCAGATGGCTACACATGTTATGTGTGTTTGAAAAAACATGTAATCTTCATTATTAAATATGTTTATTGAAGTAATGGTAGATTAATGTTTGATAAAATTTGTGAATCAAATATATTTTCTTCTCAATTGATTGCTTTTCTGTGTTTATTTTAAATACTCTTTACAAATTTTCTCCTTTTCATTTTATATTAAAACCACTGTAAGGTTATTTAATATTATAAAACTTTTTAGAAAACTACTGATGTTCTAATATTACAATAGTTAAGTTTGAAAGAGTGCATATTACCCCCCACCCCCTTATGGGCCATTTTACCCTTAAGGTAGGGTAAAATAAACAAGTAAATACATGTGTTTTTTTACTAATCAACATAGAATTTAGCATTACAAATGTTGTAATAAATTGGTATTGTATAGATAATAAATGAGACTATAACTACCACAAATTTTGTACAAATATGTACAGTAATTAGTAAATGAACTATAACAAATTTCCCTTAGGTGCAAAAAGATTCCCCACTCTCCCCTAAGTGGTAAATATTTAAATATGCTTTATTTGTAGTTGAAACATTTTTAGTGAACTTTTCATGTATTTTTATAATAATTTACGGCCACGTGGATAAAGATGTCAGTCTATCTTATCTGGTTTAGAGGCTATAAAAATTGTAACATGGCTAAATGTACTGAGGTAACGTCCATATTTATGACTAATTATGAACCAATGGCTACCTTACCCCCGGAACAGCCAACATTATCAAATTATAAACAACTGGCTACCTTACCTTGGATCATCAAACTTTAGCAAATTATGAACCACTGACTACCTTACCCCCGGAACATCCAATATTAGCAAATTATGAACCCCTGGCTTGGAACATCCAATATTAGCAAATTATGAACCATTGGCTACCTTACCCTTGGAACATCCAACATTAGCAAATTATGAGCCGCTGGCTAACTTACCCCAGGAACATCAAATATTAGTAAATCATGACAATTGGTAGCTTGTCCCCTGGAAAATTTAAACATTAGAAAATTATTAATCACTAGCTAACTTTCCCCAAAAAGTCCAACATTATGAGATTAAAATTCCACTGGCAGATTTGATTTTCAAACCAAATTCTAAGTGGGAAAGATAAATGTAAATTTAGTTCAGTACCTCCTAAGAACTATGGAGTTACTATGTGCTTAATTAATGATAATGATGATGATGATGATGATGATGTGTGATGTAATAATAGATGCTACTTACAAAATTCAATCAAATCCTTATAATGGTTTGTTTCTTACTGGAGGCTTGTAAATAAACAGTATTTCTATTTGTAGGTTCACCCCACTTGTGCAATTTAGTGTTGTGCTTGAACATGTTCAATAAACAGGAAAATAATATATTCTTTTGAAAAGTCATATGATAGAAAAATGGCGTATTATAACTTGGAGGTATTGCTTAGTTGCCCTTTTTTTTGCTTTAACGTTTAAAAAATAAACAGTTGATATAAATAGCATTTATTATTACTACAAGTCAAAATTTTAAACTTTTAGTGCCTATAATTGCTTATTTTGTTTGTTTTTTCCTATTTTATGATTACAAACATATTTCGGCTTTGTCCTGTCTTTCTCTCTTTTTTTTCCCCTATGATAAGGGTTTTATTCTGAAACAGAAATACCACCAAAAAGAGAGACTTTTAAAACTTTTGGGAAAATAGCAAATATAAAATTTTTGTTTCTTGACATTGGGGTGTTTTAAAAAACCAAAGTTTTTTAAAATTTTATAAAAAATCTGACAATAGACCCAATTTCACTATAAAAATCTAAAAAAGTATCTAGTTAGTGACAAAAAAATCCCCTTCCCTGAAAGGGGCCGCTTCGGTGGATGAATTTTCCAAAGCTTAACACTCGCAATAGTTTGGGACTGTAAAAAACGGAGATCATTGTTTGAATTCTTGTTGGGTGTTTTGAGGCTTTTTTTTAAATTTTTTTCCACTCCCCCTCCATGCAAATGTAGCTACCCGTCCCAAAAATCAACCTTCCTCATCTCTCCATGAAAATTTTGGCTACACTTCCTCTAGTTTTAAACCTTCTTCACCCCAAAAGCATGAGTGTAATTAGTACATATGTTTAAAATTGAACGGGTAGTAAGAGGGAGTGCAAAAAAAAATATGGCTTTTAAGTTATAGTTTGCAGAAAAATCAATTTTACGTTGCCTTTTGTGTGCTTTTTTTTCCTTAAGTGCTTATTTGGGTGCCTAAATAACATTTTTTTTAATGCCTTTTTTTCCTGCCTTTTTAAACATTTTTTGGTGAAAAGAATCGCCCCTTACTCATAAGACATGAGATATCTTTTAATATTATATTTTCAGCCCTTTTTTTTTTTTTTTTGTTTTTTTTTACTTTTTAAATTTTTAATTGAATCTAAAACCCAGCTAAACAAGTGAGTTTTCTTAAAGAAAAATTGTAATATTTAAAAAAAATAGGAAAAAAATTAAATTATAGAAGTAATAAAGTAGAGTATTTTTCAAGCCCCAAAATGAAAAATTTTAAAAGTTTAAAAAGAGAGGAGAAATTTTGCCAACCAACAAAAAAATGGATCAATGTAAAATATTCTCCCCTCTCCAGCTTACATTTAAAAAGAGCGGAAAATCATTAGTTGGGTTATCTGACCTGTTTTCCCAAAGTGCCGACATACTTGTGTTTTGCTAGACTAAGTGCCTATACATTATATTTTTCTAGTTTATGTTGGGTTTTTAAATCAGTATTTCTCAAAAAAAAAAAATTCATGAAAATTACATTTTCAATATTTGTGTTGATCAGGGCGTCCCTTTTAATAAAATGAACGAGTAGAGTTATAGAAAAAAAAAAATTTTTCTAAATAAAATTGTTTACTACAAAAGATATAGATACAATTTATCAGGGGATAAAAAGAATTGATTTATATATTATTTAAAAATGATGTAATTTTTACCACTTTTTTAAAATGCTTGTAAAATTTAAAAATTATTTATCTTTAAAAATATTTCAAAATTTAATTGTGTTTATATAATATGCATGTCTAGTTTTACTAAAAATTTTAATGACATACATTTTATTACTTTGCCCTTTAAAAATGGTATGCAAAAAAAATAAAATTGCAAGTGAAAGGTGATGATTTAAAACCCGTGAAACAGCATTTAGAGATGATCAATATACACTTGTTAAAAAAACAGTAAAATTTGATGGTTGAATGACCTTAACCCTTTACAGTGTTGCCAGTAAAAGAGAAAAATTTAGAAAAAATCAATTATAAGATTTTGATGAGTCTGAGAAAGGGGTTAGTAATTTAATAGTGTTTTGGACTAATAAAACGCCCCCCAAAATTTAAAATTGACATTTTGTTTTTTTAAATTGTGCTTGAAAAAAATCAAAATATTATTTGGTACACAATCAATAAATTGAATATGTGCCCTATTAAAATTGGCCCAGCTTTATGTCTTGAATTAGTTTCTTAATTCTAGCAAAAATTTTTATTTTTCATTATTTTTTTATTAACTAACCCAAATTTTTTTTTAAATGGCAGAAAGGAAGGCGATAGAAAAGGTCTTTGGGTTTTTAACACAAAATAACAAGTGTTGTGCAAAAGATTAAACATAAAAAAAACTCACTAAACAAGAGGATAACATTTTAAACAACATTCTTAAAATGGTTGAAAGTAGGGAGTGGTTATAATTTAATTCAAAACAAGAGAATGTTAGGATGTATTTATCACAACGTCCTACTACCTGTTCGGTTATACACATATATGATTACTCTCAATGGGGTAGGATGAGGAATGAAGCATATAGAGGTAATATATCTGCATTTTGTGGAAGTTGAGAGGGAAACCATGTAGGAAAACCTACCATCAGCAAACGCGAGCGAGATTCATACCCTGATATCGTCCTGTCTTCAGCAGGCTGGTTCAACAAAAGAGTTAGACAAGACCATAGATTCTCAACCTTTTTAGGGCTCGTGGCACCTTGTGAAGGGGATTAGAATCTTAAGGCACCCTTGTTATAATTCTGTTTCTCACATTTTTTATCTTTTAAACATAGTGAAACAAATAAAAGTAGCATATTAAGTAATTAATTGAATATATATAAATAACAAAAATACTGAATAACTTACATAAATACAGATATAGAGTTATATAGTTTCGGGAATCAATAAACTAGCACACTAGCCAACAACAATGTGAGATTACTAAAATGATTTTTTTAATACAGTCATCAGTAGGAAAACAATTATTATTAATGTGAGACTACGATTGATGTTTAGATCAAACAAGTTTAAAAATCTGGCTTAATGTTTGACAACACAACATGGCATGGCAACCTAAGTACTTAGCAGTCTATTTCTTGCTTTAGATTTTATTCTTGCCATAGATAGAAGGTTTGCTCACACAAATAGGAAGGTGAAAAGGAAAAAAACTAGCTATTGCTTTTCTCACTTGGTTAGGGTACTCCTCCGCCTGTATAAGCCCAAAAAAAAAACAGCCAATGATGGCTCAATTTTACTGTTGAATTTAACATTTATTGTGGGGGTGTCTCGCATCAGGTATCATGGCATTTGCAATTCACAGAAACACTAAAAAAAACTTTCTTCTATTTCTTTATTTTCATTATTTTTGCTATATTTTCTTATATTTCCCCCCCCCCCTCAAAATCTCATGGCACCCATAAACGCCGCGTCAAAACAAGTTGAGAATCCTGGCTTAGACCATTAGGCTACTGAAGCAAGTGCTAAGAAAATTGACTGTGCTGTAATGATATATAAGGCTATAAATAAAGATGTAAAATCAGCAGATTCAACAAGTGAGTTACAAGATTTGGAATATGTATGGCAGAATGAAATAACGACATAACAAAGTAGTACATTTTTATCTTTATAATATTATGATTTAAATGTATTTAATTGGGGTGTGCAAACTTACCTGGAATTGAAGTATATCACTAAGTTATTTAATCCTTTACCTTATTACTATAGAAAAAATATCAATAACTTAAAAAGACATTAATTATGCAAAGCCTTCCTTTCAATTATTTTTAGCCTGATATGGCCATAGCTACAACACCCAGAAATACTTTCTAAAAGCTTTTTAAAAAAAGTCATTCAAAATCAGTAGTATCCAAATTTTAAATTAATTAAATATTTCAGTGTTTTTTTTTTTTGTTTTTTTTCCTAAAAATGTAACAAAGCGTTTAGTTCTGCTTATCAAATTTGGCAGTCCCTCTATTTGTGGGGAACACACTATAAAGAGAAATAGTTTAGGATACACTTAAATAATTAGTGAAAAAGTAGTGTCCATATTTGATAACAGTTAAAAATATGAATATAAGATTATTTTAGTCAATCTTGGTATATAATTGGACATAATTTTTATTACACCCATTAATATATCTGCAATCACATCCTGGGGTTTGTTTCAATTTTTAATTCTTTTAAATTTTGAATCTAGTATCAATATAGTCCTAATTATTTATCAACCTTTTTTAAAACATAAATATGGTAGGTAAGCTTATAAAGTATTTACTATTCAAATAATAATTATCTTGTTTGCTCTTTATTTTTAATAAGCATTTTTTTTATAGTATGCACCTAATATATTTTCAAATAATCACCTACTTAATAATTCAATGTTAATGTACCCTTTTGATTTTAAATAAGATTATTGTGGTAGTTTATTAACTATTGTGTATGTTTTTATAAACATATTTTAAAATAAAAAATCCCCAGATAATATTACTGAATTTCATGAAATCAAAACTAGAACTATAATACCAAAGGAATACACTAAATACAAATAACAAGTTGTTTTTTACTCATATAAAACCAAAAAATATAGTAAACCCAAATTACATTTTGTCTCTATAACTTTTCCCTCTTTAACCTAAGACACTACCACTAAACTGTAATTACTTAAGACAAAATGGAAAAAAAATTGAATCCCTCTATAGTTCCACAAATTTTAATTAAATTAGGAGTGTTTTGCAAAAATTAATAATACTTTTTTAAATTAGAAATGAATTTTAACACAGGAATTAAACTGGAACATTTAGCTTGTATGCTAAGTCTCTAACAATGAGCTATCCAGGAACATCCCGTGCCCGGGGTCATTCTTAATTCTTATTTTAAGGCATAGTCCGTTAGGGAAACATGCTGAAATATCTTTAGATACATATGTGTGATAAATTTAAACTATCAGCTAACACAGTACCTTTACTCGGAAGTGCTTTATGCTGCCAAAAATTTACAATGAAAAAGGTGAATGCACATTTCATGATGGAATAAATAGCAAGCTATTATATTTGTTAGTTACGGTTATACGCATTGAAATCATATTCTTTAAAATTGGAAAATGACACCTGACACGGGAGATATGAGTGCAGAATGGCCCTGGGCCACAGAGAAGGAAAGAACAGAGGACACATCCACTAGGTAAACGTTTGCACTCCTTTTCGAGGCTTTACTCCAACTTTGGGGATTGCTAGGTGCGATCACCAGTGACTACAGCGCAATCAAGTGAGCATTTTTTAAAACGACTCACTTTAAACTAAAAATGTACTAGAAAGCAGATACAAAATATGAGCTCCTCGAGTTAACCTGTTGGCGGGCGATTACCGAGCAAGCTTCATTTTAGCACCCCCCCCCCCTATCCCCCCCCCCCCACCCCCCGTGACTAAGTAACATAACCCTGCCACACAAATAAGTTTACTCTGAGGGACTGGGGTCAACTGCAATATTAATTAAGGAGCACTGAGGAGAATTGCAGACTCTAGAAATACCAATTTTTTTAAGAAGTGGTTATATATTTATTAATATTGCTTTCCCCAAAAATGAGGTGAAAGTTCTGACCAGTTAAATATTTTTCAATTTTAATTAAAAGTGTTTTTAAATGTGTGATATCTTATATAGAATTGTATAAAACAATACCACAAATTGGGGACACTATCAAAACATGACATTTGATAGAGGAAGGCTATATATACCTTTACCGCGTGGTCACTAATGCATGTCTATAATAGCTATCTGATGCTATGTATTTAAAATCATTAATGAATACAGGGAATTAATTTAAAAACCGGTATTTTCCTGGTGTAAATTAAAATTCCCCACTCAAGGAATTAAAGTTAAAACCCAAAAAAATAGGATAGTTTTGAATAGTTCTAAGGGTTTCTGTTATTTAAAATTACGTAGTAAACACTAAAGTTAAATTATTTTATTTTGTGTGAAACAAAGGATGCGGCTAGATTTAATATAAAGATAATGCAAACAAACAAGCCGGTCGCTATGTCCTGCGGGCCGTTTGTTTGGGAATCCTGCCTTATCATTCGACCTTGAAGGGGGTTCTGTCTGTTAATAAAAGTTAAATCAATTCGAAAGTTTAATTAATCATATAGTATAAAAATTATGTATGGTTTATTGAAGCAATTTTGAACATAATACCTACACTCCATTTATCTTAAAAGTTGCAAGCTTTCTTTTATGAATAATAGCAATCCCGCACGGTGTTGCCCATGACCCACTTGGGGATAAGATTTATATAAGCACCCTCTTCCCCCCCTCCCCCCCTCCCCCATTGTGCCATACCCCTGAAACGTAATTCTAAAACAGATAAAAAGATATTTTATTCAAAAATTAGTTTAAAATGGCCTAATTAAAAAGATAATTTTAAAATTTAAAAATTCTGCTTCGAGGTGCATTCGGTCTCTCTTTCCGTCCACCTATGTAAAATTTTAGATCTCTGCATGCTGTGGATTTGGCTGGGCATCGCACACATAGACAAACACTTAATTTTATTATTATAGACTATGATGTATCAAATTTTGGCTTATAAATACGGCTATAGGCTAGTCTAGTCCATTAAAGTATTTCATGTCACCTTTTCAGGGTAAACTGATTGTAGGCCTACATAAATTTTTATTTTGATACGTGATATACAAAAAAAATAGGGATCTCAAAATGCTTTCCTATTAACTAATTAAATTATTTTGTTATTAAATGAATGGCATTTTAAATAGGAACTAATGAGTATGAAAATAAACATACAATTGTAATGTTATTTTATCGTCAAAAATTAAGATTATATAATTATTTGTTTTAACCGTTTGATCTTTTAAAATGTTGCTGGCTATCTACAAGATAGAACAGAAATTTCACTGTAAAAATCTGCATGAATACATTAAACAAAGTTGATGCCAACATGGAGTTTTATTATTATTAGCACCGCATCTTACTACCCATTCGGATTATACGCACTTACGCTAATGTGTAATGTAGAGTGATTGTGAGATGAAATGGAGGACCTACAGTTTAACGTGGAATCCACACCACAAGGAATTTGGCATTCCTCACATTAACAAGTTTTGATTAATACACGTCTTGTCAAGGTGAAGGAAGGGTTTGGCAATCAATAAGTCTGTTCCGGGAACCGAGGATTGAACCCCCGGGCCCCAGCACCGAAGCCTGACACCTTACCCCCAAAACCGCCAGATGGGGCCAAAATGGGGTCTTGACATGATTATCTAATTTTTCATAGAGCTATCTCAAAAAAGGAAAGATGAATTAGGGATCTCAAATCCCCTACATATATGTTCACACACATATCCTAGAAACATTTATTGAGTAATTTCCTTATGTGCAACACAATAAGTTTGGTACATATAATGTTAGGTAAAGGCATTGAAGGAAATAAAGATAATATACCCTCATTGGCTTAAGCAATGTAAAAGGCACAAGCTATTTTGCACAAAGCCACCTCCTTAAAGTTAGAATCCACAATCACTTGCTGCGGACTGTAAAGGAGAATAATTAATGTTTAGGGAAATCGACAACAGAAAATATGGAACGTATTACACCAATAATTTCATCTCATTTAGTGAACTTGGAGAGTTGAGTACTTGTAACTAAAAGTTGAATTTGATCCCAATTAAATGTAATGAATTAACTGTGTTTTGACATATTTCTATGAATCTAGTTTTTGTCTCAAAAGTAATACTTGTAGCATGTTCCATTTTGAACACATTGGAATTATATAAGGATTTATAAGTAGTTTAATGTTGAATAGTTGTGATTGTTTTACCAAAAACCCAGCTGTTTGGCTTAAGATTAGGTTTACAATTTTGGCTTTTAAATAGTAGGTTTTGTTAAGAGGTATGTTTCATATAAACATTTAAGTTGTTAGAGTGTGAAAAGATCAAATATGTACCGGTATATAACTAAACACTTCATAAGACTGTATAACTATAGTTGATAGGTTAAAAATAAATACAATATTCATATAATGGGACATGATGTCTGTATAAACTCAAAAACTTACGTTAGTGGCCAATGTAAGGTTTACTACTTTTTGATTCTTAAATTGTAGTTATTTTACTCCATAGTATCATTGAGTTTATAGTTGAAAGTAGTTTTAAGAATGTCTAGAAATGTACTTGCACCAATGAAGCGTATAAGACTATTATTTGTGCTCATCTTTACGTAAATAGACAATTTTTACTTTCACTTGACACCTTGAAAGAATAAGTACTTTGCTCGTAAAAAGTCCAAATTTTGATAACTGTCAGCCCCCCAAAATTGAAAAGGTTTTTTTTTCCCGTGCTGTCTGCCTGTGTGTTCTATAACTAGGCCTAGAACCGACACCATTTTACTGACCAGGCTAAAACTTAGTATATGGTTTATATAAGGCTCCCCAGAGAAGTTTTTCTAGTTAGATATCTTACCCTAAAATTGATGGTAGTTTACTAAAAGTAAAAAAGAAAGAAACAAGCTATCTCAAAATCCACTGTAAATGGTTTTTTATTAAATTTTGTATCAAGGCATCGTTTATCATTATAAACAAATGGCCATTCTAATCACCCCATGAACAGCAGGTAATAATACATAAGCAGATATTGCAATTTTAAGAATATATTACAAGTATTTGAGACACAAAAAACTCATTATTGTAAAGTTGTAACAAAATTGAAATTAAAAAAACCTTTACTTGTAATATATTTTTACAAAACCAATAGGTGGCTTCTCCATAAATACTTAAAGATTTTTTTTTCAATATTTCAACCCCCTTCCCCCAAATCTCCCTACTTAAAAGGATCGTAAGATTTTTCGTTCCCCCCTTTCCTCTTACCGATCTTAAGTAATTTCTTATGATTTGATAAATTATATTATTATAGACAAAAGGAATGGTGATGTTAAATTATAGAATACGTATCGCAGTAAAATTAGGTGTAACACATTATAAATAAATGTCATTTTATAGTTATGTATAGTTGTGTATGACTATAGGTTATGCTTCAGCGCCATCTGTCATCGCTAGGTGCAACTTTTTAGAAGTGTTTTTTTAAAATGTTGTCTCACCATAAACATTGATAAAATCCTTAGTTAAGTTGAATTCTGCCCACCCCACGAAAACGAAAGAAATTACTGATCACCTCTACCCCCAAAAAATCCTAACATAATTCTTGAATGGTCCCTAGCCTCCGGCTATTGGTAAATATATATATATTTTTTAAATGAGGTCTCGGAAAACGGAATTTTATTATTATGCTTTTTGATGAAAATCTGTAAAATCTGAATAATTAACAATACGTTTCTTTCATTTATGCCTATTTGTGGAATGTGATGCTCTTTTTTCCATCCTGTTTCTGCAAAAATGTATATTATCTGGTTTTACAAATCTTACGAGTTTTTAAGTAAATGTTTCCATTTTAGACAAAATAGAGAGAAAAGTCTGCGTGGTGCACCATACCATTTATTTATTGAAGTAGGCATAGTTATTAGCCTCAATAATATGAACACAAGTTAATTTTATAGAACTGATAATTTCTTTGTAGTTTTGTCTTTATTAAAACATTATTTTTCACTTAGTGGATACCAAAACTGATATCATAGAAGAATAATCTATTGAAAACATTTATCTACAGTTAATTTCAACCGAATAGTCCATTTCAACTGCAATTTAAAAATACTTTATCTAAATATTATAAGTAATAAGCCGATATGAGGATTTATTATGTTTTCTCTCTTATATTAAACTAAATATTGATTTGATAATATTAACACGAGTGTGGATATATGGTTATGAGACGTATTGCTTAAAATTCCAAACTACAGGGCCAATTTTACCTGTAGAGACAATAAATGATGTGGGGGAGTTTGTGGTTTTGTTAGAAGAGCTTAATAGTTTCAAAACATGAACATTTGAAATTTTAGTAAAAGTTCCTTTTGGCTCTAAACCAGAGATAGGACCGAATTTTGTAAGAGATGAAAAAGAGGTTCAAAAGTTTTCAAAATTCACAGACCGTGCATTTTTTGAACTAGTGGACATAGAGCCTTGAAATTTAAAATGAATATTTCTTTATAGAATTGGGTGATAATTCTTAGTGTTTTTCAAATTTAATTGCCTAAGGAGGTTTAATGGGGGAAAAAAGGGGCAGTAAATTTCTATGTCCTCCAATTAAGATGAAATTTGATATGTGGGGGTTTATCGGGTCGCAGAATACTAATATGAAATAATTTATGTAAGACATCCACACGAAGGGTCCTGAGTGCGTTGGTAAAAAAAAAGTGTGTTAAAGACTACCAAAACTAATATAATACATACTTTCTAGGGTGATAGAAGATTGACATTTTTCAGACAACCAATGAGATCACTCCAAATAATTATAAAAGTAAGAACATTTTTGTTTAATAAGTGGGACCCTAGGACATAGGGAAGGGGATATAGACAGAATAAAAACCTTTTATGTGTGCTAGCAAATTTAAATTTGACAACCGTTTAGGAGGACAACTCCAAATAACCAAGTAAGTCTTAAAAATGGAAATTTCTAAATGATAGTTAGAAAAATGAGCTTAAATATTTCAAAACTTATAGAAACAACTAATTCCAGTGTGGTGGAAAGTTGAAATGTATAAGTAAAGGGACATGTCAAATTACTATAAGTCTGTACATTTTTAATTTTAAATGGGGCCTGGGAAATAGGGAGAGGGGGGGGGGTTAAGGGGTTATATAAATAAATATAACTTTTAGCTGTGATAGAATATTTAAATTTGATAAGTAGGTAGAATGACCTTTCAAAATAACCAAATAAATTTTAATATTTGAAATTTATAAGTGGGAGTTGAAAGAAATGGTCAGGGGAAAGGGGCGGGCTCATCATTTACAAAAAATAACACATTCAACTACTTCTCTGTGTGGTAGAGAGATTAGATCGTTAGATTATTCTAAACAAACAAAACAATATGAAATTTTAAATTTTAAATTTAAACTATGAGAAAGGGGGAGGGGGAAGCTATAACTAGAAATTACTTTTGAGATGAGGTTAAAACTTAAAATTTGAAAGGCAGGTAGAATGAAACTCCAGATATCCAAATGAATGTTATAATTTAAAAATTCTCAAAGTGGGTTGAATGGTTAAAAACTTACTAAACTATTAGAAAAAACCACTTCTCAGTGTGGTATAAAACTAAAACTCTGCATATAGCAAAGATATCACTCAAATAACTATATTATTATTATTATTATTTTATTATTATTAGCACCGCGTCTTACTACCCGTTCGGGTTATAACGCACTTACGCTAATGTGTTATGGTAGGGTGATTGTGAGATGAAATGAAGGACCTACAGTTTAACGTGGAATCCGAACCACGGTGGCGACCTGGCATTCCACACATTCACAGAACTCTTGTCAGAGGTGTAGGAAGGGTTTGGAAATCAGATAAATCTGTGCCGGGACCGAGGATCGAACCCCGGCCGCCAGCATAGAAGTCTGACACCTTACCCTAGACCACAGGTCACCTCACCAAATAACTATAAAGTCCAAAAAGTGTAAAGTTTATAATGGAAATCCAGGAAAAAAAGGGGTGTTTATATAAAAAAAAAAGTATGGTAGAAAGTCTCAATTTTGCATTTTGTTAGAAGTACGGCTTCAGATAACCAAATAAGTCTTAAATTTAAGATTTTGAAGTGGGAGTTATAGAAATGGAGAGGGAGAAGCTAAAAATTTTAAAACCAGTCAATAAACTGCTTTTATGTGTGGTATAAAACTGTAATTCGTCAAGCAGAGATAGGGACCCACCCAAATTAACTATAAAGTCTGAACATTTTAAATTTCAAAATGAGACTACAGGAAATAGGGAAGGAGAGGGTGTGGAGAGGTTAGGGTGTACATAAAAGGAGGTAAAAAAATTAAATTTGTCAAGAATGTAAAGGATAACTTCAAATAACAAATACATTTTAAATATTAGTTATTTCTAAGGAGGCTGGTCATATAGGGGGTCTCAAATTTTTAAAACTAAAAGACTAAATTACTCCTAAAAGTGTTAGATGAGTGACATAAGCCAGACAAGTTTAAATATCAACTCAAAAGTATCAAGGCCTGAATTATTAAATTTAAAATTGAAGGCTCGGAAAAGAGGGAGGGATGATCCCCTCAAATATTTACAAAGCTATTTAAAAGCTTGAAATGTCGCCATGCAATTTAATAATAAAACAAGTTTGAGTCGCTAGACAGGGATACATTGTTCACGTTAATTAATTTAAAAAGTTTTCATCTAATGCTGCTATGCTCCTTGACAGATATTCAACAACAGTTGATATCACCAAGTGAAGGAAATTAAACTATATATTTCTACTGGAGTGATATTTATTTTGCCCAAAAAAAAATTGATAAAAAAACTGCAAAAAACATTGTCTACACTCTTGAACAAATGGAATTTCAAAGTTAAAGCCCAGGAAACGGTAGCACTTAAAATGTATACAACCAAAATAGAAAATTCTTTACGATGTGGTTAGGTTGACATTTGGTAACCACGTAAAATATCATATAAGATAACCAAATAAGTCTTAACATTTCAAATTAGAATTGTGGAAGCAAGGAGGGGGAGGGTTTGGAAATGGAGTAAATTACAATCTTTCCAAAAAAAAACTTTTATGCATGAAAGAATATTTAAAATTTGACAATTTGATAAAGGGGCCCCCA